>OZ007570.1:8181828-8574338 GCA_963931925.1 Onchidella celtica
CCCGTCTATAAAACCGGTACCTGACATAATTATATAGGTAGTGGAAAGATCTTGTCAGTTTGCTAACAGGCAGCTTCTCTGTATACTCTTTGTGAGTAGAGATGGTATTAAATGGTTGAATCAGCCTGTCAGGGACACCTTGTAAAGCGCTTAGAGCATTATGTTTGTGTATTTGCAAAAGACGGTCAAGAAATGCTATTAATGTCAGATTATAAAAGGCGGTGCGGAAAAGAAAGGGCTCAGTTTTAAAAAGGGAAGCGCATATCCGAACAATATGTTGTACGGATATGGACAGTGCATATCCGCACAACGCACACAATTAGATGACGTAGAACATACACCGGAATACTATATTACTGACCTTGTTAATTTGCATAGTTTTTAAAAATATTAATCGGCTTAGTAGCAAAACAATCTGATTTCTGCTCGGAGATTGCGTGATCTGCGCTAATAATATACTTGAGTGTACGTCGAGCACCAATGGCTACCCCAACCCCTTTTCGCCTGATTAGTCAATCTGACTACCGCCCATTGATACAAACTGACTAGACCCTCACGAGCCCAGGTCCATCTGACTATTCCATGTGTTGTCACTGTCACGAGCGAGTGAGCGAGGATCAGTAGTTACGAGAAGAGGGTTAGAATAAAGTTAACCCACGGGCCACGGGTAAGGGAAAGCGTGCATGTTGTGAGTGGTGGGGATCTGAATGAGGCGAGAGCGCTGTATTACTATCACTGCACACTAAGACGTCCTAGGGAACGGACGCAGGAGAAAGCCCCAGAGGGCGAACATAAGGAGAGCAGTCGGAAGACTTGGGAGTAGTGTTTTTCCAGTGATGACTGGTAGGTGAAACGATGATTGATAATAGTTATGATTGATGTATTATATTCGTCTATGACCATGATGTAAATAAGTATATGTGAGGAATGTGGAAGTCCTTGATACTGTATATAGCAATGTGCGCCATGAGCGATAGATGGAAGTTGAGTTCATGGATTTGTAGCGAGAGTGAGTATTGTGTACTACGGTGGAGGTGTGTTACCGTAAGATGTTTGGTGAGTGAAATGTGAACTATTGTGTGTACGCTTCATGAGTTGTAAGGAGGGGTGAAGTGAATAGAAGTGGTATGGTATTATACCAATGTAATGTTATTCTTGTAGGTGCCGGGGTCGGGCCGAAGAGCGCCGCCTACGGTGAGCACAGGGGATAGGCCAGCATAGGGCCGGAGGCCACACATAGGCCAGGAAGGAAGCTGTCGGTGCAGGACAGTAGAGGCACATGAGTCGTGGCAGTTTGGCCACCGACAGGGACGTATATATGATCGTGAATGTGCTATTGAAATGCTAATGTGCTATTGCCATGTTGATGTGCTATTGAAATGCTAATGTGCTATTGCCATGTTGATGTGCTATTGGAATGCTAATGTGTTGTGGTAATAGGAAGGGGCTATTGAGAGACTGCGGTGCCAGTGAAATATTAATGTGCTATTAAGACCCTGAGAGGAGAGGCTGAGGCCGAAGTGTCTTTAGAAAGTAACTACCGGGTTGTGGACCCGAGGAAGAGTGCATGTGGGAATAAGGCCGTTGGACGGTAGTAAATTCAATAATATAATGTATGTAATTGCACTTTTATCTTTATCTTTATGTATAATAAATGTGTGAGTCTGATGGGTTGTTCTGTTCAGTGTTATACTTGTTCGTTCGTGATTGTTGTCCTGTTATAACCATCGCATCTCCCAGTCTGGGATTTGTGACAGTCACTTTAAATTCGTGAACACCAAACCAAGTTTTGTTTCAGCAAACCTTCACCAGTGGCGCTTTTTGGTAAACATGTTGTATGGATATGCACTCTCCATATCCATGCAACATTTTGTACGGATATACACTTCCTTTAAAAAAATATGTTACAAGAATGTTGTGGCGTCTCACTGTTTCGATCGATAATTATTGTCTCACCCCACCCCACCCCCACCCCCCATATTGCGGGTCGCACTCGGCAACTTTTCTTCCCCCCCCCCCCCTCGCCAGCACGGCCGGTATCTCTCTATGATGTTTCGCTGTGTGACTTGTTTGTTTCACTGTAGAAAATCGAGAAAGTCTGGAAGGTACTATAGTATCCGAGATTACGCTAGGTCGGCCTTGGAGTGATGTAATTCTGTGACGTGTCTGTGTGCGATTGGGTGGCTTGTATGTGTCCCGAACGATCTAGGTCTGTCTCGTGCTAATGGGGCGGTTAAGCCGCTTCCTGAACGTTCCTGGACAGAATAATATATATAAGATCAGAAACAAGCATCACCTTACAGGTAAGCCTCGCTTGGTTCTTTAATTATTCCTCGCGTACTTCTAAATATAGTTAGATCTGAGTGCCTTCCTTGCTAGGCGTATTCTAAGTAAGTTGTGAGATACCCAGCTCTTATTGATAGTTATTAAACGTTAGTGTTAAGTGTTCATCGGATCCTGTTATTTATTTCTACAACAGTTCGAGACAGTTTCGTTTTTAAAGGGTAGCAGTCCAGATCATCTGACTCTCCCTATCATAACGTGCTGAAATTTATATCGACTGTTACAAATTTTAATGTACTCGCAGTTTCATTCGTCCGTAGCAAACTATTTTTTTTTAAAAGACTAGATGAAGTTCCCGGCTTTATCCGGGATTAAACCTGTGAACCCACCCTTCCATCTCTCTCTCTCTCTCTTTGGCCTAGAAAGCTTCCCATATTTTACAGTCTTACTACAGATTTCATATGCACCAGAGCCCTTCGCACTCATTTCTGGTAGGGAAACTTCGCGCACGCAATTGAACGCGTATTAACACATCGTTTCCGGAGCGGTGGGCTTGCTACAGGGAGCCAAAACAAAGATCATTATATTTTACATTTTTACAACTTTTTGTTTAAAAAAATACCTGAAACTTGAATCAACACAATCGATGGATACAAAAGCGATTGGACTGGATTAGTTGACACTTGAGTAAATTAACTTAATAATTTTTGAAACTGTCATTTAGGCTGTAGCGTTGAGCAAAAAAGGAGCCAAGATTGCACCACAATGAATTACTCCCGCCACTATTTTTTTATATAATAAGATACTAAATGAAGTTCCCGGCATTATCCGGGATAATGAGCGAACCGTTCCATCTCTCTCTCTTTTTGGTCTAGAATTAGAAGCTTGCCATATTCTACAATCTTACTACAGATTTCATCCGCACCAGAGCACTACGCTCCCATTTCTGGTAGGGAAAGTGCACGCACCGAACTGAACGCGTATTAATATATTGTTTCCGGTGCGGTGAGCTTACTACAGGGAGCCAAAACAAAGATCATTGTGTTTTACATTTTTACAATTTTTATTTAAAAATACCATAAACTTGAATCAACACAATCGGTCGATACAAAAGCGATTGGGCTGGATTCGTTGACACTTAAGAAAATTAACTTTATAATTGTTGAAACTGTCATTTAGGCTGTAGCGTCGATTAAAAAAAGGGGCAAAATTGTACCGCAATGAATTACTCACACCACTATTTTTCTTTATAATAAGACTAGATGAAGTTCCCGGCTTTATCCGGGATTAAACCTGTGAACCCACCCTTCCATCTCTCTCTCTCTCTCTTTGGCCTAGAAAGCTTCCCATATTTTACAGTCTTACTACAGATTTCATATACACCAGAGCCCTTCGCACTCATTTCTGGTAGGGAAACTGCGCGCACGCAATTGAACGCGTATTAATACATCGTTTCCGGTGCGGTGGGCTTGCTACAGGGAGCCAAAACAAAGATCATTATCTATATAAAAAAAACAGCAAGGAAAAAAAAATCACTGCTGCGAGGAAGAAATGCCCAGACCTGAAAAAATTACATGTGAAAGATAGTTCTTTTTGCTACTATGTCTATTTCTTTGACATGAAAGCGAAGTATCGTAATTTTGTAATAAATGAAAATAGGCCTAACTAAAAACATCGAATAATGCTTTCTCCTCAACAATGATGGCCTCCCTCCTGCCTTTGTTTTGTTTCGACTTTAGTACCGTGCATGTCATAAAAAATAACCATATCAAGCTTGGTGCGCAGTGTCCTGGCGCGCATGAGTTCTGAAGCAGGACTGCAGATTACTACTTTTATTGTAAGAGAGAGAGAGAGAGAACGTCATCGAATAATGCTTTCTCCTCAACAATGGTTGCCTCCCTCCTGCCTTTGTTTTGTTTCGACTTTAAACTTCCGGTTGCGTTTCAAACTTTGAAGGCATGAGTTTCTGGGCCGTCTGCTTTATGCACGGTACGGGCCATGCTGGTGTTGCTGTGCCAGTTGTGAGTTGTTTTCTTCCTAGATCTACATAATCTGTGTGCTGATTGTGTGTGTTGTTTGCAACCCGTTCTTTGAACGGGCCCTTACACTAGTATTTCACATTTTTACAACTTTTTGTTTAAAAATACCTGAAACGAATCAACACAATCGATGGATACAAAAGCGATTGGACTGGATTAGTTGACACTTGAGTAAATTAACTTAATAATTTTTGAAACTGTCATTTAGGCTGTAGCGTTGAGCAAAAAAGGAGCCAAGATTGCACCACAATGAATTATTCCCGCCACTATTTTTTTTTATAATAAGATAATAAGATGAATTCAGGTGAAGACAGAAAATATTTTTGTTTCAAGTTCTTGTGATTATCTCGGAGTTCTTGGCGTGAAGTTTTGTTTTAGGTCTAAATAGATTTGAGAAGGTTCGCTGCTCTTGGCATTTACATCTCACTTTCTTGTTTTCTTTTATTTCTCTCGTTAATGTTTTGTGTGTTTTTGTGGCAGGATTTTTTCCCAGGCAGCGGTCTTGTTCGGCCTGCTCTTCAGCTGCCAAGGTACACGTATCTTTAACATGCGCAAACGTGCACATGATCCTACCTACCATAGGATCAGGGACAGAATTTCCCCCAAAATTCCAATAAGCCTGCCCCAATCGGGAAATGAACCCCGTACCTTCGGCATGAGAGGTGAGCACCTCGCCTCTTGACCTACGTGTCCCTTAGTGAAGTTTTGCAACTCGTTCTCATCATTAGGCCTATAACTATCTGGGGCACCCCGACTTGCTCGGTATAAATTTGCCTCCTCCGTCCGCTCACCCCATTCCATCTCTAGCTCTCTTTCTCTCCTACCCTTCCCCCTCCACAGTCACACCTTTCTCTCTCTCTCTCTCTCTAATTTTATAGACCCTGATCTGCCCATGTTTTCCTTACCTTTGGCTGGCTTGACAGGATGTTATGACAAAAGGCATAGCCACAATAACTTCCTGAAACAAACTAAACATGTGCCAAACAGTATACCATGCGCAATCGTGCCCTACGCATGCTGTTCCAGTTAGGGACCGTTCACATATTATGTCATCAAAAATTGACAGCAAAGATCTGTTTTTTAAGATAAGGCCCTGGAAAACTGACTACAAAATGCAGAAACTCGTCGAGCAGCGAAGTGTGTCCACAGCTAAATCCGAATTTCGATGTGATGTACTCAAAAGAAACAGAGTCTTGTGCCCCAACCCCTATCTATCTATCTATCTATCTCTCTATCTATCTATCTGTCTACCTACCTACCTAGGTTCGGGACACATATAAGCCACCCAATCGCACACAGACACGTCACAGAATTACATCACTCCAAGACCGACCTAGCGTAATCTCGGATACTATAGTACCTTCCAGACTTCCTCAATTTTCTACAGTGAAACAAACAAGTCACACAGCGAGACATCAAAGAGAGATACCGGCCGTGCTGGCGAGAGAGAGGGGGGGGGGAGGGGAGAAAGGTCGCCGAGTGCGATCCGCAATACGGGGGACGTGAGACAATAATTATCGATCGAAACACTGAGACGCCACTACATTCTTGTAACATATTTTTTTTAAGGAAGTGTATATCCGTACAAAATGTTGCATGGATATGGAGAGTGCATATCCGTACAACATGTTTACCAAAAAGCGCCACTGGTGAAGGTTTGCTGAAACAAAACTTGGTTTGGTGTTCACGAATTTAAAGTGACAACACATGGAATAGTCAGATGGACCTGGGCTCGTGAGGGTCTAGTCAGTTTGTATCAATGGGCGGTAGACAGATTGACTAATCAGGCGAAAAGGGGTTGGGGTAGCCATTGGTGATCGACGTACACTCAAGTATATTATTAGCGCAGATCACGCAATCTCCGAGCAGAAGTCGGATTGTTTTGCTACTAAGCCGATTAATATTTTTAAAAACTATGCAAATTAACAAGGTCAGTAATATAGTATTCCGGTGTGTGTTCTAAGTCATCGAATTGTGTGCGTTGTACGGATATGCACTGTCCATATCCCTACAACATGTTGTTCGGATATGCGCTTCCTTTTTTAAAACTGAACCCTTTCTTTTCCGCACGCCTTTCATAATCTGACATTAATAGCTTTTCCTGTCCGTCTTTTGCAAATACACAACCAAAAAAAAAAAAGCTTCTTCTTCCGGGGTCATCTTTGGGTAGTTTAACAGCACTTTCCGGTGCAGCATTATTTTGTCAGGTATATAAAATAATGCCAATCATCGTGGTATAGTCTAGATTATTCTCTTTGTATTGTGATAACTAGCCGACCCAAGCAAGATAAATCTGGCAAATTCTGTATACCAGGCCGATCTGTATATTTAGACTTATTTCACTTTATTAACAGCACTTGGGTTCGACACAAAGTCTAAATAGAATCTACAGTTACACCGCAATTTTCCCTCTATCCTGCACGTGGCAATGTTGATTTTCGACCAGCCACGTGTACGGGGCCAATAACGAAATTTCCGATCACACTTTTCGACTCTACTGGATGGAAATGAAGCTCCTCTTGTGAGGCCCAAACAAATCTTAAATAAATAATATTGCAGACTGGGTTTTGTCCAAAATCGATGTATCCACGTAATTTACCGTAAAAACTTGAGGCAGTACATACTCATGAATTTGACGTGCTTACATGGTCATTCTCTAGCTCCATTATAGTATGAGTCAATGAGGCTTGTGTCCATTTTTCCTGTCAAGCATCACTGCTAAAAGGCAGTTTGAAAATTAAACAAAATGAATAACTAAAAACACCCTTTTCGCCCATATTTCTAACTTGTTTTCCCATCTAAGGCAAGACAGGCAAATTTTAAGTAAATTCTTGATTTACAAGATTCGCATTTTGAGGAACTTCATACATGCACTAATCATGTTTCACGAAGGGAATGACCGCCATTTGCTGTGTTTGACGCTTGTTACTGTTAGTGAACGAACCTGCGTGGGCTTGTTAACTCCTTTCTTCATCGCCTGGAAGGTATTCAGGGCAAGCGTGTACAGTAACACTGGACACCGGCAGCCTGGGGAATCTTCAAGCCTTTGAAAAGGTCACTCCCTTGTGCACCAGCAGGGCGATACTTCTAACAAAAACTGGACGTGTGTGCATTTATTACAAAATCAATAGAAAGAAGACCCATTTCGTGACAATAACCCCTTTCTGATTGTTTGCCAGTTAATGGCATTAGCCATATGCACTAGATGTTTTCTTTTTCCCTGGCACACTAATGATGTTGTTACGCACTCGCGGCACTGAATGAATAACCACGCTCTAAAAATAAGCGGTTACTGTCAGCTATGATCGATAGGCTGCCTGGTGCAAAATCCATCAACACCAGTCCTATATTATAATGCTGAACCTGCAAATAAAATTTATTGTAAAATAGTAACACCCCAGGCGACCTAAACTTAATACTAACGATACCGAAGAATAATAATTGGTCGGTTTTAAGGACAAGTGGACTATCCCCAAAAAAGCCGTTTTCAGAAAATTGAGTTTCAATTTTTGCCCTTTTTATGTTTAGATTTCAATTATTTTCTGGTGGATATACCCATCCTCGTAGCTATGGATGGAAGCGGAACTTCTCACAAAGCTAGGACAACACCCACTTTTGACATTGTGTGATGAAATCAGGAATTTCGAAAAATGCGGGATAGCCAATTGGTCTTTAAAACTGAGCAAGTGATAAAACTGTGTTTTGGGCTGTACTCAGTAACTCTTCAATATCTCTCTTATTTATAGGATAAGTGTCATGGAAGTTCACATGGAGACTCCTCAAATATTGCTTCTTCTATAACTAGATGAGGTAACCGGCATTTCTCGGAATTTAGCCTGTGTCCCACCTTTCTATTTCATGTTCTCTCTAGCTAATAAATAATCTACAGTCTTGTTCGAGACCTCATGCGCGCCAGGGAAATACGCACCAAACTGAACGTTTCTCAAACACAGTCTCCCTCAGGGCGCACACACACACACACAAAAAGATCATTGTATTTTACATGTTTACAACTTAAAAAAACAACAACAAATAAACAAAGATAGCCGGACCCTTGAAAACACACAGTCGATCGAAACAAAAGCGATTACATGGGTTAGATTTTGTTGACACTGAGGAAATTGGTTTCATAAAATTTGTACAAGTATCGATCAGGACGTGGAGTTGAGCTCAAGAAAAAGGGGGGGGGGGCAAAATTGCATCACAATGAATGCATATTTCGGCCACCATAGTTTGTTTTACAATGAGAAGATTATTGTAACATTATTCTTTGTGGATTTTTTATTGCCAGTGAGAACTAATATATCGCTGTGAAGGTGCAGGTAGACTTGGAGATTCTACTGGCTGCGGGCTTTCTACGTACACGCTGGGCCCGGAAATCTGAACTGGGCCGTGAATGAGTTAAACATAATTATTGCCCCTGTGTATACAAATCCTCCTCTTCACACCAGCCTCCCTCCCCATTTCTTACCAAAAAAAAATTGCTGAGGTCGTAGGGACAAGCGAGGGCTAGGTGGCTGCGGCACGGCATGGGATGAGGTTGATGGGCAGACAAAAAAGTCCATAGTGTTAGCAGAGACCCTGGCTGGTGTTGGCGTGACGCGCAGGGTGCTTTTTTTTTTTTTAGTGAACGCGGTGGTGTGTGCAAAAAAAAAAATTGTAGAGTAGAACTGGACAACATTCTTTGGTGCGCGATCTGTGTGCCATGCAGTCATGTCGTGCCACGGTCATGTACACTAGTATAAGGTATGTTCGATTAAGAGGAAGTTTGTGGTCGTTCCGATGAGATTTCAAATCAAACTCGTTTTCTTGTGTGTTTGGGTTTGGGGAAAGCACATGGAAACAGTAACGGTCACATTGTGCCAGGAAGCAGCAAGATGAAAGACAGAATGACAGGACGGAAGGAGACCCTATTAGAAGCGCCCACCAACCAACCACTTTCTTGTGTGCATAACAATACTAACGGTGAAGTTTTCGCACAAACTGGTTGGATTTTAGCAGGAAGATGGAGATACTGGTAGTGATTGTATTATGTATGTCTGAATATGAAATTCTTTATAAATCTATGTTACATAGTCGTGTGCAGAAGGGGGGGGGGCACAGGCGCGACGGCCCCGGGCATCCAATCAAAGAGTGAAATGAAAATTAAGTTAATTAAAATTTGAAATGATTGCCGTTGACTTCGTTGCACAAGCTACCCTGCATTCCCACAAGCTGGTGTGAATGCGGGTCCGTGTTTTAATAAGGGAGACCGGATTAGAGAACCTGTCTTGGGACATACAGTCAAGGCCTCGACCCGGGCATCACCAAACCTCTGCACACCACTGAGCCTATGTAGATCGAAATTATTTTGTCGTGGGGTCTTCGGTGCAGTAACTCCGAGCTGACTTAGGGGAGTTTCCACTGTATTCCATAATAAAGTTTCTTCATCGCAGGTCAATCTAAAGTGATATTATTAAACTATATATATATACACAGTATGTATCGTAGATTGGATGGAAATGCTTGTAATTTTCTAGCAACCAGCCTGCAGGTCCTATCTATAGTTTTTAGAGTTGTTTTCATGGAGAGGTGGTGTAGGCCAATGCCATAATGACTTTGGAAAAACGTTTACATAATTAATGACATTTGAGCAGAGCAGGCACAATCAATTGCTTTGGTGATTGTGGAAAAACCACCAATCCTTCTGTTTGATAAGCGGGCGCGCACACAAACACACACACACACACACATTCACACACTTTGTGACACATTCAGCAAAATGTTTTAGACTTTAGACCACTAGTGGTGTCGCTGACAGTCTGTTCAGTGGAGCTTAATGAAAGTTGTTTCATCAGCCACCTCGTTATTTATTAAAGAAATTTAATCTTACGTATTGGTATTATTTTCGAATTCTTGACGAGCCATCTACATTGCATAGTTTAACTGTCATTGTAAATGTATCGGGACCATTAATTTTGGCTTAGTCTTGCTGCGAACAGGAAATAATCACATCATTTGATCGGAGTTTCTGGCCTTGAAATTATATAACTCTAAAAATAGATAGCAACTTGAACTTTTTAAAACTTGAGGTAGGCATTTTTGAACCTCCGTAGGCCTCTTTCACTGGATGAATCGCATTAGATCAGTATACATTGGTGAGAATTATCTATCTATCTATCTATCTATCTATCTATCTATCTATCTATCTATCTATCTATCTATCTATCTGTGTGCATGCATCTATCTGTCTATCTATCTGTCTGTCTATCTATCTATCGATCGATCCGTCCGTCCGTCTGTCCGTCCGTTCCTTTGTGTGTGTGTGTGTGCGTCTGTCTGTGATTCGGTTGTTCACTCCCCGACCTTTGCTCCCTCTCTCCACTTTCCTCAAATAGACACACTCTCTGCACTCCGCCCTTGCCCCGCTGACACGATCAATACCGGTGTGTTTCACTCTACCCACGGGAATTCCTGTGTTAACAAAGTACAGAGATGGCTGATTCCAAGTCTTTGGTGAGGTCTGATTTAATCGAAAGTCAGTATGGTTCTGCGTCTAACCTGGCTTTCAACGAGAAGATCAAACTTCTTATGAAACAGGTTCGTATATTCTCTCTCTCTCTCTCTCTCTCTCTCTCTCTCTCTCTCTCTCTCTCTCTCTCCTTCTCTCTCTTTCTTTTTCTTGCCTTCTCTTGTGTTTAGGGTCTTGAATTTGATTCCTATGTAACGGGTATTTTCATTGAAATAAATCTTGCCCCCGATTTATTATTTTCCAGTCTTTGCACTGAAATTATATTACAACGCTAAAGGTGAGGACGTAGGAAACAAAAAAAGTATGTCTTTAGTGTACATAGTAAGTACGACAATATTTGTAGAATTGTATTCGAAAAGAGTCTCCATCAGTAACAACATCCATAACATTCACGTGGAAGGCCACATCATAAATTGGGCTAAGTGTAAGCGAGTTCTTTATTTATGTTTCGATAATATAATAACATTTATTAGTGAAGGCCGGTTAACCGCATTTTAACATGTACAATTTATAATGGTGAATGCTCACTGAGAGCACGATTAGTTTAGGGCCTTACAAGCTCACGTGCCAGCCTAGTAGAAGAATCAAAGCCTGTTAAGGTGAACCTAAAATACTGTACACTACAAAGTACAAAGCAATAAAAAATAATGCCGATTATTCGTTTTGTTGGTGGTGATAACTGAAAAATTAGTAGTTCGGCTTTGAATAATAATATAATCGATATTATCCTTTTAATAAGTGATGTGCAAATTTACGGGGTTTTCTTGTGTCTTTATGAGCAGGAAAACGTGTTTCATCAAATTTGAAATGATGACTGCAAAGAAAGATGATGACTGTGTGAGTTATGGAGAGGTTGGAAAATGGAGATTGAAGTTAATGACGGTATCCTCTGTTTAATTTCTCGTTTACAGGCAAAGCAAAAGGTTTTTTTTATTTATGTAGTCATTTTCCACAGGGCCATACAATCTATCACTTTGGTTTTGGTCAAGCTCCGTTCCCAGTGTTGGAAGTGGCAACGGAGGCTCTCAAGAAACATGTACAAGAAAATGCTTATCTACCAGTTCAAGGTTAGTTCAAGCAACATGTCCGTGTTTACATAGTAGATAAGGGCCCTTCGAGTTGCGTTTAACTGATATATCGCCAGAAGAATATGGAGCTGAACGCTTATAACTGGCAGTTGAAAGTCGAGAGGAGCAGGCTGAATAAGGCGGCTGCCCGGGCAAAATTCTAAAAAAAAAACCCAACAACAATCCTTACCACAAAAACACGCTGAAACCAGAACAAGAGGGGACAAGGTGGTCTAGAGGCAAGGTGCTCGCCTCTCATGCCAAGGGTCCCGGGTTCTAAACCCGGGCAGTGCAGGCATGTTGGAAAGTGGATTTTTCTCATATTTTCAAGTCCCTGGTCCTATTGGGGGGTAGGATCGAGTAGTTCTTGGAAATTGGATTTTTCTCATATTTTCAAGTCCCTGGTCCTATTGGGGGGTAGGATCGAGTACCTAGTCTTCTCGGATAAGGACGAAAAAATTCGGAGGGCCCGTGTGCACGTTGCGCACGTTAAAGATACCTTGGCAGTTGGAAATCGTAAAGAGCAGGCCGAAAGGCCGCTGCCCGGGCAAAATTGAAATTAATAGATTAAAATTTATCCATATCATCTCCCCCCCCCCCCCCCCCCCCCCCGCCAGAACAAGAAATAATAAAACAAGTAAAGTGAGGTGTAAATGCCAAGGGCAGCGAAACCTCCTAAAATAAAGACCTCAAATCTAAACCAGAACAAGAAAAATCAAAACAAGAAAAGTGAGGCGTAAATGCCAAGAGCAGCGAAACCTCCGTAAATAAATCTCTAAACACACACACCCTCATCATTTCCACAGTGCAAGTCAAACCACCCACTTTGCCAGGCTTTATGTAAGAAAACACTACACGGAATTCACGACATGTCATTTTAATTCACCAGTCAAAGAAACAAACAACACAGTGTCTGAACTTACTTAAATATAATTTGTGCCGAGTAAGTTATTCATGAGCCGGTCTCAGCGGCTTACAGGAGTTAAGATTCTAAAACTTCTGGACGATTATTTCTGAGCTGACTTATAGTGGTCAGATAAATGAGATCTGAATCAATATTTATCATGAATTACTATTTCTTGATACACTACAAAGTGTTCTAAAATAGAGCATTATGCAACAAGTGGTATGTTTCAAATATTATGGGATACTGGGTACTTGAGGGTAAAGGTAGTGCATACTGTAATCGTTAACCATCCTTGTCGCACACGTTCAGTTCAAGACTTGTTTGACGTGTGCACAGTGTGTGACATGTCTACACAGTGTAATATTCCACGCATCATACCCCTCTCTTTCCTTCGTTGACAATTCGGACTGTCTGGCGGATTTCCACTGGTTCTGCAAAATATTGAAACTCCCAGCACGACCTTATTCTTTTTGAACTGTCTTTATCTTAACCCTCGCCGTACGTCGCCTTTTTACTACCATTCCCGTACGTTGAGGGGTCTGTCACGACCCCACATTTTACATAGCGTTTTTTCATCTCACCTTCCCCGTACGTCGTGGGGTCTGATACTACCCCATATAACAGTACATGTAATAGCATTTTACTGACACATGGTGTGTTACTGTGGTGTGTTCCTAATACAATGTACTTCTAATAGCTACTGAGTAGAAAAAAAAATACTTTAAAAAGACAGTTTATTGTCATTGCGACCACATGCACAGTCATGTAAACAATATGTTATACATGTAGCCTACATAGTTGCACTACCAAACTGTCTTTTTATAAAAAATTTTCTTTTCTTTAAAAAACGGGGTGTGTTGTGTGTGTGTGTGCGCGCGCACGTGCCTGCGTGTGTCTGTGCTTAATTATAATGGAGATATCTTTTTTTTTTTTTTTGTAATATTTTTTAACCCAATATGAAGACCATTATGTACACTCTACATCAAACCAACTGACCACTCAGGATTTCACAGCGCACTGTGAATACATTTTGTGTCCAATCAACAAACGTAAGGATTTCAGTTGATACCTTACTCCACTCTCCAGCACTTTATATAGTATAAGTGAGGCAGGAAAATTGTTGGTAGAGTCAAAAACATGATCCTCAATAGAAAGGACTTTGAAAGATTTGCTTGGAGGCTTCGACGCCGAACCTGACCTTCAACCAGAGCCTGTGCAATCGATATTTGAAACCCTCTACGGTAGGTCCTTGTGGGCTGTGGAGTCCTCTGGCATCCTGCACCTGAATATTACAAATGCAGCAATGCTGGCCACGTCTAGCTTGTTGTAGAAAAGTCGCATTGGCCAAAGTTTTGTAGATCTCCTAGTAGACAGGGCAGCAGCCATTACATGTATGTCCATAACATCAATACCGCCTCTGGTGACATTGCAGCAGGAGACAATTCCAGGAACTTTCTTTCTGCTGTCATCCACCGAAAATGTGTGATGCATGGTGCTGAGAAGTATTGTATTCTTCTTTCTGCCTGACTTGTAGCTAACAAGAAAAGCTTTCTACTGAAATCCAAAAATTGAATCATATTTTGGGATGTTCTTGTTTGGGATTTCCGGAGGTAAAAACCCTTTGTTTCTCCTAACGGTGCCTACCAGTGTCATTCCATTTTTTGCTAAACAATTCACTAGTTCCATGTCAGTGAAAATAAAATTGTCACATGTCATGTTTGTCACGAGCAGGTGAGCTGGGATCAGTAGTTACGGGGGAAGGGGTAGAGTCAAGTTAACCCACGGCCCACGGGTAATGAAAAGCGTGCATGTTGTGAGTGGGGGGGTCTGCATGAGGCGAGAGCGCTGTACTACTATCACTGCAAGTTAGAAGGTCCCAGGGGGCGGACGTGAGTGAGAACAGTCGGGAGATTGTGACAGTGTTTTCCAGTGATGACTGGTAGGTGGAACGATGATTGATAATTATGATTGATGTATTATATTCGTCTACGACCATGATGTTAATAAGTATATGTGAGGAATGTGGAAGTCCTTGATACTGTATATAGCAATGTGCGCCATGAGCGATAGATGGAAGTTAGCTTCATGGATTTGTAGCGAGAGTGAGTAGGGTGTAATACGGTGGAGGTGTTACCGTAAGATGTTTGGTGAGTGAAATGTGAACTATTGTGTGTACGCTTCATGAGTTGTAATGAGGGGTGAAGTGATTAGAAATGGTATGGTATTATACCAATGTAATGTTATTTTTGTAGGTGCCGGGGTCGGGCCGAAGAGCCGCCTACGGTGAGCACAGGGGATAGGCCAGCATCGGGCTGAAGGCCACACATAGGCCAGGAGTGAAGCTGTCGGTGCAGGACAGTAGAGGCACATGAGTTGTGGCAGTCTGGCCACAGACAGGGATGTATATATGATCGTGAATGTGCTATTAAGATGTACTACTGTGACATGGATGTATTACTGTGCTTATGAGATATTCATGTGAATTGAAGTATTAACGTGTTATGGCCACGTGAAGTGTATAGGAGGCTAAGGTGTATTGCCATAGGGAGGCGCTATTGAGAGACTGTGGAGTGAAAGAATACTAGTGTGTCATTAAGACCCTGAGTGGAGAGGCTGAGGCCGAGGTGTCTTTAGAAGTAATTACCGGGTTGTGGACCCGAGGAAGTGTGCTTACGGAAGAAGGCCGTGGACGGCAGTTAACTTGAAGAATATAATGTATGTATGTAATTGCACTGTTATCCTTATCTTTATATTTATGTTTAATAAATGTGTGAGTCTGATGGGTTGTTCTGTTAAGTGTTATACTTGTTCGTTCGTGATTGTTGTCCTGTTATAACCATCGCATCTCCCAGTCTGGGATTTGTGACACTGGGGGCTCGTCCGTTGTGACACTCGTCCGTTTAGTTACCTGTGGTCATTTTGACATTGTGTATTCGTCATATCTAGTTGTTTTTCTGTTGTGCTAGGGATTCGTGCTGTTGTCTTTTGTTCGTGGGATGAATGGAAATTTCATGATGGTATAATTTATGTGTATTTATGAATATGTATTGATGCATGTATTACTATAAATATGTACTAATGTGTGATTGAATTTTCACAGAGACAGTGTGTGTGCGTGCAGCCTGAGGAGACAAGCAGCCAGAGCTCCGATTAAAGGGAGGAGTTATACTCAAAAATTCAAAAGTTAAGTGAAAACTGAAATTTTGTACCCTGGATTGAGGGCTGTCTTTTCATCTGTCTTTTTCCCTGTTTTTGCTGTTTTTGTTGTCGTTATAGATTATACGGGCGGTGGCGCGGGTTTGCTGTGGTGAACTTGGTTTATCCTCTTCGGGAGGTCCAGGCTAAACTTGGAGCCACGCTCATCACAGTGAACAGTTCTTTAGGGCTTTGTTATTGTTTAGTTGTAGCGTCGTATCTTCTCTGTTTCTGCAGGAAGACGTATTCTCTTGTCCCTCTTTCTTACCTATCTGTAGATACGTTCTTTTTTTCAGACTCTGTTCTTGTTCGTACCTTGTAGTGTAATCGGCGTAGTTTATAGTTTTTTTTAGAAGCTTTGTCCTAGTCTGGTTCGTTGTCTTTGATGTCCGTGTGGTCCATTTTCTGAAGTTCCTCATTCTTGTCTTTTCTTTTCCCTTTTGTTATTTAATAGTGCAATACATTTTATAGACATAGAATTAGTTAGAGAGTATGCTATAGAAGGGTCAGTTAGGTGTGTTTCTGAATTACATTTGAAAATAGTGCTTGTTATTGTAGTGGCATAATTTCAGGTCTCGGGATACGTCGTGTATAGTAAGTACATAGACAGTATATTGTATTGCAAATTGTATAAGAATAAGTCCGTGAAATGGCGGAGCTCCAGCAACTAGTGAAGTTAGGGACGGAACTTGGTCTTGAAGGCGTAGAGCTACGCGGCTGGATTAAAGAGCAGCAGGCGGAATTGCGCGATGAGCGTGCTAAGGATAGAGAGCGAGAAAAAGAGGCTCAAGAGCGGCAGCAGGAAAGGGAGTTAAAGTTAAAGGAAAAAGAGGCTCAGCAGCAGGAGGCTTCCGTTTTAAAGCAGGTCATTGTGCCAGCGTTGCTAATCGCAACAGTATTGCATTTGGCACATGATGTCCCATTACCGGGTCATATGGGTATAGCTAGAACCAAAGAAAGGGTTCTTAAGAATTTTTACTGGCCATCCATCCACAGAGATGTACGAGTGTATTGTAAGACGTGCAGTGCGTGCCAAAAGACGACGCATAAGGGTCGTACACCCCAGGCTCCTCTTCAGAATATTGCGGAAGAAGCGTCTAGTATCGCTTCAGCAAGAGCAAAGAACTATAAAGATAGAGGATCCAAACTGAGAATTTTTAAGCCAGGAGACAAGGTTCTATTGTTATTACCTACGGATCATAATAAGTTATTGATGACATGGAAAGGTCCTTATGCTATTGAGCGAGTTGTTTCGAAGGTAGATTACGCTATCCAGATTGATGGATCAATTAAGGTATTCCATGTTAATATGCTACAGAGATTTTATGAGAGACCAGAGTATCTGTGTGCTCAGACGAAACCAGTGGAGCGTGTCATACGTCGTCATGGTCTGAACATATTCAGACATTAACAGTAATTTTTAAACGATTACGTCATTTTGGGTTAACTGCTAAACCCGCAAAGATGGATTTGGCATGTCCAGAGATAGTATTCTTAGGACATATCGTGGGTAGAGGTGTTCAGAGACCTGAAGTAACAAAAATTGACAATTTAGTAGGGTTGTAAATCCCTAAAACAAAGAAACAAGTCAGAAGCTTAGTGGGAATTTTGAATTATTACACAAAGTTCATTCCAAATTTTTCCTCCTTGTCATCTTCTCTTACTGACCTTACTAAGAAGGGACAACCCGATAAGGTCCAGTGGACGTCTGAATGTCAGACAGCATTTGATAATTTGGTGACAGCATTATCATCGTCACCCATTCTGATATTACCCGATTTTCGATCTAATTTTATCCTCAGAACGGATGCCTCGGACTCTGGTGTCGGCGCTAGTCTTCTACAGGAGAAGAACGAATGGTTACATCCTGTATGTTATGTCAGTAGGAAGTTATTGCAGAGAGAAAGAAAGTATTCTGTGATAGAGCGGGAGTGTCTTGCCATTGTGTGGTCCGTCCAGAAATTAGGACGTTATCTCATGGGACGAGAATTCTGTATCCAGACAGACCACAAGCCACTAACGTTTTTGTCGAAGAACCGTTCGTCCAGCCCACGCTTGTCTAGATGGGCATTGGCGTTACAGCCGTATACCTTTGTTATTCAACCAATTCCAGGAACCAGCAATCATATCGCCGACTACCTTAGTCGAGCCTAGGGGAAGAGTTCAGGAGCTTATACATCGGATGACAGGAACATTGACAGGATCTGTGTGAACGAGTCGTCGACTTTAAAATATTGACATTATAAATATTATATGAAGAATGGTTGATAGATTGATTGGTTTTGATTCTGTATTAGGTATTGTGTTTAGTTAGATATTGATGATGTGATACATATATGCATAGGCAGGGCATATTGATCCCCGTATTTTCCGCTGATTTCGGTATTATATATGCTAGGGAATTGGTAGGTCACTTTTTTATGTAGGTATTGCTCACGCTCACTCGTTGACAGTCATCTTGATGCGATTTGAAATTAATTGCATTAATTTTTTTGGGGTGGGGGATGATGTCACGAGCAGGTGAGCTGGGATCAGTAGTTACGGGGGAAGGGGTAGAGTCAAGTTAACCCACGGCCCACGGGTAATGAAAAGCGTGCATGTTGTGAGTGGGGGGGTCTGCATGAGGCGAGAGCGCTGTACTACTATCACTGCAAGTTAGAAGGTCCCAGGGGACGGAGGTGAGTGAGAACAGTCGGGAGATTGTGACAGTGTTTTCCAGTGATGACTGGTAGGTGGAACGATGATTGATAATTATGATTGATGTATTATATTCGTCTACGACCATTGTCATGATTCGGATGTTGTTAAAACTCACGCAGAGAGTGAGTTGTTGTTGTTTTACCAGGGCCATGAGAAATTGGCTGGTGGCCTTGAACGGCCCTCGCGAATTATAGTTGGTGAGTAAATAAATGTAAAGTTAAACTGTTAGAGTCACGCTTGTCGGTTTTAATGTTCGTGATTAATAAGTAATGGAGTAGGGGTGAAACAAGGTGGGGATAGTTGACATTGTTAAGTATGACTAGACAAGTTTTGCACGTTAACTGGCTGGTAGAATAGTGCAGACGTATTACTACAATTAAAATGGTGGGAGGTTTCGACCTATGAGATAGCTGAACTAATTGGGCCAGCGGACTAGCACTGCTGGGTAGCCAGATAGTATAAAACATCGTGTAACGTTCAGATGGGTGAATACAGACGAGCAGAAGCATCGTGTCGTGAAGTATCTCCGGTTGGCCAGTACCTGAACTGTGTGGTTTGAAGACTAGAAGTCCTTGCTAACGGACTGACTGAGCTCTAGAAAGAAAGGTCTGAGTGGGCTGACCTTTGAAAGCCCACGCTGCGCTATTTTGATGTTCGCGCCTACCAGTAGGCGTGACCAATGGTAATATATCTTATTTGTTCAAGCATAATAGAAGATCAGAGATAGAGAGAGAACCACAGCCTTATAGGAAGTCTAGGGAAACCCCAGCTGGCACTCGACGACGAGTGGCCTGTGTTATAGAATTATTTCCATAGCCTCACTATTGATGACGCTAGGGAAAACTTCCAACGCTCTACCTGTCAAAAGATTGGCGAGGCATGACGTGTACTCAATGAGGTGCCATCCCGCGCAAACGGCATGGAGTTCGAAACGGTGGAGGTAGGAATCTATGCGATCAACCTTATCATTAAAGGTTGGCAATTTAGGTTTCGTTTTATTATTGGAAGTAACTTCCGGAGCCCCGGTAGGTTGGGCTCGCTTCGCTTCCAACTGTTTCAAAGCGAGCTCATACTCTCTTTGAGCCTGTTTCTCCGCGCGTGCCGCGGCTGGCAGCTTGGTGAGTACACGTCATGCCTCGCCAATCTTTTGACAGGTAGAGCGTTGGAAGTTTTCCTTAGCGTCATCAATAGTGAGGCTATGGAAAGAACTCTTGCTCTTTCTTCCTTCCAAGTTTGTGCATTTCACTATGATGGAAATCAGTATTCTGGTCAAGAAGAGACGGAATACAGTCACAGGGGAATGGACGGATAAACAGTTGGTGGCCTTGTTCAGTGGAGGTCTGAATATGGTTCCTGACTGGGGTTTTTGTAACTGCCGGTGGGTTTTTACTCCACTCTGTTTTGTCATTCCCCTCCATTATGACGTCCCCTGATGATGTACCAACATCTTTTGCTGGTTCCAGCTCAGTGAGGGAGTTTTCTTCCTTCTATCTCATAGGCTCTCCCTCCTCCTGCTCCTCCTCCTTCTCCTCTCCCCATCATCAACGTCACTTTCTGACCGTTCTGGGATTTCTGTAATGAAAACGTTTTCTTCTTCACTGTCATTTGACACATCAAAGTCTTGATCCATTAGCAGACGAAAGATGTTCTTACGGTCCATTTACAAAATGTAGTAAAAGAAAAAAGTATTAATTATATCAATATAAGGATAAAGATGAGTGTACTATGTATAGAGCTACCCCGCCCTGCTTATTTAGCAGGCTCAAAGCCCTTTACAATATTTATCTCCCCCGGCAGGCCAAATCATTCCAAAATCCGTGTCAACGTCCAAGGGAGCAGCCATTTTTGGCACGTACACTCCCTCTCCATTTATACTCAGGCACGCGCACACACCCACACATAATAATAATATATACATACACATCACTCCCTGATAGGATCAAGCAGTAAGTTCATTTTAAAGATGTGTGCTACACTCAGAACTTTCGAGCTTTTCTCTGCTCCCAAGCAGCACGCATTTATCCAGAGTACAGGTACTACTTTTACATCAGAGTGTGGGGTGAAAAATCGTGTGAAGTGCCTTTCCCAAAAATACAACGTCGTCAGCCCCGGTAAGGATTTGAACCCCGGACCCCACGATCTCATGTCCGGCAGCCTAGCCACTAGGTCACTGGCGCCACAATACTACATACCGGTATAGGCTACAGTTATTATAATTATTATCACCAGGCCGGTTCCTAAACTCTGTGCACAGCAGTCACAGCGCAATGCCTTTTTCTCGTACCTCACTCATAATAATATATATAATATATAATAATAATAAAAATTTGTACAGCACTTGAAATGTCGGAAAGAGCATCTCAAAGCGTTTTACAACAGGCCCAATACAATAAAAACTAACTACATTGTACATTTGAAAAAAAAAAACCATACAATTTTAATATGGATGTTTATACAATAATGAGCTTTATTACTTTTATGTGGTAGGCCTACTCACCTTGAATTTGCTGTGGAGTTGTGAAATTATGTTTCAGTAGAAGTTAACACACTTTTGACTTTTTTTTTTTTTCTGTAGCAATCACTCAGTCAATGATATCAGACATTCTGGGCCTCGACACTTTCGTTGACCTGTTATGTCATGTCCATCAGTCCTGCAAAGTTGTCACTGACTGAGGGGTCACGTTGAGAGAGCAGCATACAGCTCAGCATAGAACTGCGTCGTGGCACGAGTGGTGACAATAAAATGCTGTATAAAATGTGGGGTCGTGTCAAACCCCACGACGTACGGGAAGGAATGAAGAATATTTTGCTATACAAAACATGGGGTCGGGACAGACCCCGCAATGTACGGGAAAGGGTAGTAGAAATGCATGTGCGTTGGTGAGCAAAGATTCCAATGCTTTTTAATTTTGAATTATGTGAGTCGATGGGCGATGACGTCATTGAGGAATACATGGAGTATCGAGCTCCTGGGACTAAAATTGAATTAATGAGAGCACATTTTAGAGGGCGTGGGGTCTCTAATGACCCCCGACGTACGGCTTTCTCGCACTGTGTCGTGCGCTAATACAGGAAGTCAGACACAGGCACGCACGAATCATTCCCATTGTACGAAGGCCTACTTTCAGGTACAACCTAGGCGTACATATCCAGGGTCAAATGCCCAGGGTACAACCAAAGTATCGTCAGGTCCCAATGACGTGAGAACTGTGCTCTGGTTTTCCACCGGGATCTGCTCTTAAAATGATCAGGTCACATAATTTTGCTGGCGATGTTGTCAGTTGCATGACTGCCAGATTGAAAAGGGAGTTAGGAAGAGTAGTTAAGTACACTGAGGAGGGTGATGTAAGCCAAAAACTCGTAAAAGGGAGGGAGGGAGGGAGAAGACGGTAAGCGGTAATAATAATAACAACAATAATACACAGCATTTATGTAGCGCTTCATCCTGTCAGCAACCAAACTCTAAGCGCTTTTTAACATTTTATGTCATATCTATCCCCAATCATACATTATACACACAACAAACATACATACTCTGGGAAAGAAAAAACTTGATGGACATTCAGAGTGCAAACAAATAACTCTTCAGCTGGTATTTGGGTCTAACCCTTTGACTAGTGACACTTTGAAGCTAGATTTTGCCAGTTCTGTTGTTATAAATTTAGTTCCACTCACTTCAGGTACTTAACTTACTTTACTTTACTTTTCCAATCCAGCAGTCTTCTGGGCTTGTGCCCTTCGACTTGTTGCCATGACAAAAAATTTGTAGGTTTGGTTTCAGGTACTTAAAATGCTAAATATGAACCGAAATCATGATACTGATCTATGTTTAAAAGCTGGTATGGAGAATCAAAACCTATAATTGATAGAGCAGTTAAATGTTCATAGCAAATGTAATTTCAGTACGGTACTCAAAGGGTTAAAAGGAAGTTTGATAGGGAACTAGGTAGGAGACCGGGGTGGAGGGGGGGGGGGTAAAAGAGGTAGGAGAAAAAATACAAGGGCCAGAGAGAAAAGAAAGTAGAAGAAAAAAGAAATAATTAAAGAATACTGAGGAGAAAATAATGCACATTCTCTTACGGACCATGTTGAGGGCTGAGGCGGCACGGATGGGCAGCAGTTATTGTGGCAGGCCCGGATGACGGGACTGGGATACTGATCGACCGTATTCTACTTGCAAGTACGCGTGGTCAATGTGCAGGTGAGCACAGCCAGTGTGCAAGTGAGCACGGTCAACGTGCAGGTGATCACAATCAATGTGCAAGTGAGCACGGTTGGGTTTCAGTGAGAAGTTTGCGAAAATCAAAAACCTGTACTATGAAGAGCACACGGTTGTCTCACAACCATTTCCTCAATGTTAAGCTGTTTGCCAAAATACTACATTATATAAATTATATTAATAACCGCTTATTAAAGAGCTCTTTTCAAAACACAGTTTCCTTCTCAAAACTCAGTGAACACACACACATCAAAACTGAAAATCAAGGACAAGGTCAAACGAAAACAGAAACTCAAAAGTTTCATAGCTTGAACATTGGCCCAAATCATTCGTCTGTGTTCCTCCAAGATTTCCTAGTTCACTGAAATTATTTTGAACAAAACACAACTTCACTGTAAGAGCCCCTTCAGACGAGGCGACTTGTTTGTTTGTGTTTGGTGCGTAAGTAACGCGTCAGCATCGCTACTCTCGTCCGTCAGAGGCGCTACTAAATTTTTAACACGCGTCAGTGGCTCAACAAACGGACGTTTACAGCGCTGCTAGATTTTCAAGGTGCGTCAGTGGTTCTGCAAACGGACGTCAGTTGCGTCAATGTTTGTCTGTGGCCCAGTACAGGCTACACAACACTTTTATTTCTAGACTGGACGTGGATGTGGAAGGTGATCTGCTTCGGCGATGATGATAATTAGGAAGAAAAAACAAACGTAGAATGAAGAGAAAAAGAAATAGCAATTTCATGCATCGCACACCTTCTCCAGTTTCACAGGGAGACGGGAGTTCTTGTGGCATGGGCTGTCGTTCAAAAGTCGCCCGATAGAAGTGCTCCAGAGATGCGCCACTAACGCGCGACTAAAACAATGTTACGATTGTGGTTACGTGCGGAACCTCCAATAGCGCTATTTTGTGGCCGCCACTAGCGTGGAAGCCAGCCACACTGTCATACTGTCTGTCTGCAGCCCTAGTTCTGATGGTCGTGGCTACGTGTCACAGCCTCAATTATTTTGTCTCCAGTAGCCTATTTGCCATCGGCAGTGCTACTACCATGCCACAAAGTGGCTCCGTCTGAATGGGTTCTAAAGGTTTAAATACCGGCTTATTGTTAGATAAGTCAATTGGACACTGTCACGGCGAGCATGATTATACTTCGTGCTTCCAGAGGGCCTAATTATTGTTGCCTGATTATTTAATTACAGGAATACCTGAGCTTCGCCAGGGAATCTGTGACTTCCACAAGGTTTACGACAATCTGACTTTTGATCCGAATTACGTCATTGTAGCACCTGGAAGCAAAGAGCTGATTTTGCTTCTGTTGACGATTTTTGAAGGGGGTAAGTATCACTTACTCTGCCAGCTATTGAAAGTGTACGAAATGTATCATTGTCATCATTCTGAGAGCCATTTATTGATTATTGGGGAGCTGAAAACCGTCTACTCGTGTATTTAAATACTTTATTTGAACTGACTGATTGATTGAATGATTGATTATCAATAAAGAAGACGACCAGTATTTTGAACCGAACAACTCGGAATCAAGACAAACTCATCATCATCATCATGAAATTTGCTGGTTTTATATCAATCATTAGTCATTCCTCTCGTGCAGTGCTCCATTGAACAGTCCACTTCACTTATCTCGACATGGCTTTCGTCGACATTCTGGGTAACTCGACATAATTTTTTAAAGTCCCGACCGATTCCGTCTTTGATGCTACTAAATATTTCCCCGTAAGTCGACCTGTTATTCCATTCTTTCAATGACACATTTCTCCACGACCAGAGCACACCAAGTGCACTAGATCTACAGTTGATCTACTACTGTGCTGCCGAAAATGCCCACGCAATTCCCCGCACATGCGACCTCTTCATTTCTTTTTGCAGTGCCGGCGGGGAGGGATGGGAGAGGGATGGGTGGACAAAGAGGATGACCCTTGGTTTCGATAATCCTAGTGTGGAGTGCTATGCATATGCGCGCGGCAGTAAAAGTACTGAGTACTACCATAGATCGTGGAATACCTAGATGATCCACTCCCCGAAAACAGCGTCCTTGCTCGCCCCAGGCGCGCCGTAACGAATGCGCGGACAGTCAGGTACTGCTGTGTTAACAATGGCGACTTCTGATACAAAGAGGCGCTCAAAAAGTCAACACTGTGGAGCTATCGGATGCACTAATTCAAGACAGCATCATCCGAATCTTTCCTTCTTTAGATTTCCTAAAGATCATGACCAGTAAAAAGTAACAATAACATTCTTTTCGTTGATTTAAGGATAATTACTTTGCTAAATCTATTCTAGTCAAGATCTCTACTTGCGAACAGCATTAGGTCCCATTCATGCCTTTTTAATGGCCTTGACATAATGTGTCAGCCTGTAACCGACATTTGTTTTGTTTTTTCCACCAATCCTTTACTAGTGTTGGATTAAAGAGGAACAGAAAAAACCCTGAAACTCACGTACTGCTAAAGTTAAGCCTCGTGTGTTTCGTAAGCAATGTTTGATGTCATTGTTAAGGTAGTTTTAATTAGGTCAAATGTTTTATAGTTTACTTGCCCTTCATAATCATTTGTCTTTTGCCCATCTTCTTTTTGCCAATTTACCAAGTTCAAGAGTTGATTCTTCTTCTTTCGATACCAGTCTTTGTCCTTAGTGCATGTTTGTTTGTTTTTTCTTCTTCTTCTTATGGATTTTTTCCCATCTTTCATTATTCTTATTATTTTTATTTTGGCATGCTTTCATTCGATTTTTTACTGTCCTGTTTGCTCATATGTCATACATGCTTGATCATGAAATATTTAAACAACCCCTGCACTCAGATTCGTAACCTCACGCCCTTATAACAAGTCACTAATTTGTTGTCAGTGTTCTAGATCTGTAAAATGAGTGCGTTAATTATTGATATTATCGCACATACAGACAGCTTCAATGTTACGTATGTGAGAGAGAGAGAGAGAAAGACAGAAAGAGAGAGAGAGAGAGAAGGAGAGAGAGGATGTAGAAGACAAGAAAATGATAGTGTGGTGATCGCTAACATAAGCCTTGGCTTAAAGTGCGCCTTGTGTCTCGGGTAAGCCAACGGGATCGCTTTCCGCGCAAATAGGTCTCGAGCTGGCTGTGCCGCGCGGACGTTTTAACAACAAAGGCGAAGAAGGGAGTGGATCATCTAGTATTCCACGATCTATGGTACTATAGACTGTATAACCTAACCTTTTTTTTTTTTCACAAAAAACATTCATGGGCCATTGATACTTGGCCTTGACCTAGATTTCTCAGTTAACTGCCGAACTGCGTCTATTGGTATCATCACTTCTTCTGAAGAAAGTCTGGTCGCGGTTAAAATTATAAAAGGAAAAAGGAAAACACTGCGCATTTGATTTATAACGACAGCACGTCGCCGATATATAATATCGGCATGTGTTTGCCACGCAACTGCTTCACACAATGATATTGGAGGAACGGATGAATGTATGCCGATAATTAGAGGAACCAAGAGACATAACTGCGTTATTTATTGGACACGTTACCCGTAATGGACATGTTTGATCCCCTGCTTGTGACTTTTTGCTCTCTTCCACCACTAATCTGTTATTTCGACTTTCTCTTTACTCGACGCAATTCAGCTGGTTCCACTGATGTCGAAATATTAGGATTGCACTGTATTTAATCACTTCTATCACACATAAATGTATTATCTGTTTCATCTCTCAGATGTACTAATTAACTCCCCATCCTGGACAACTTACAAACCTCAGGCTCTACTCAGTCGACACGAGCCTATTGTTATTGACAGCCGAGAAGAAGATGACTGGAGAATCACACCAACTGGCATTGAAAAGGTATATATATGTGATAGCCTCTGATGCAAATAATTATTCATATACTATAAAGATAATAAAAAAAAAATAACACATGATTTTTAACAAGACCTAATGCTGCACATACAGCTCAGATTTTCGTTCCAACGCAGATCCGCTAGTTACGACATCACGCGCGCCTTTAGATACCCAATCGGTAGAGAGGACACAACTCGGTGTCATGTCACATGCCAAATTTCAGAAATATACAGTTATGTCAATAAATAAATAAATTATTCCCGCTGGGCTTATTTTTTTCCTTTTCATTAAAAGAACTATAATAGCAATATTGGAACTCATCAGTACAGCATTCGTTAAATCTGAACATTTTCATTTTGTCTACAGGCACTGAAAGGAAGAACCGTCAGCAAGCACAAAGTTCTCATCTTCACAAATCCTTGCAATCCCAGTAAGTTGCTGGTTTAGAGAATACTTTGACGAACCGTTTTCTAACACTGAAGTTCTTTTTAATATATTTCTTTATAGAGTGAATGAGTTTTGGATTCAAAACCCCAGAGAGCTCCGAGCCTCCATCCTAAAGTTTTGACATACTGAACTGAAACCATAACTGTATGCCTAAATTAGCCATGCTAGACTTAAATAATTGACCAAATATTATAAAAACCACACAAAAACTGTGGAGTCACAGCTTAAATAAGCATCGTGCTTGTGTCTTATTGAGCAAATTTTGTATTTCATGTTCGAGGAAGTAAACTTAGTAGGCCTGCTGAATGTTGCATTGTGTCCTTCTGAGTAAAGAGGCTGTCGAGCCAGATGACATACGGAGATGCATTTTTTTTTTAACTTTCACACAAAATTAATCAATATTTCTTTCATGTAAGAATTGTGACATTCTGTCATATCACTTTCTGCCTTTTGTCCTGGTAGCTATAATCTTTTTAAGGACTACTGAATCCCGGCACAATGATTCATATGCAAAAAGTTCTGTAAAACCAACAAGAATGAAAGAATTAGTGACTGAAAAGGTGCGAGACCTAATGTTATCCAGGACTGCATACGGCCTTAAAAAGAGAATGTCAGTTTCAGCATGACGTGACTGCAAATGTAATACCATTAACATGGCCTGAAGGTTTACTGTTGTCTATTTCAGCTGGCACTTGCTACACTGAACAACATTTTAAAGAATTGGTGTGAGTAAAGCTAGACTGTCAGGTACAATGAAATCTTGATACACTGATTGCTGATCTAGCTGTCAGAAACTAATCAGGGTTTTACTTTTTAGTTCTGAGATTAATTTAGACTTTAAAAATGGCACTTCTCTGCAGTTTTGAGAGCGAAAATTGTTATGGTTCCCCAAAACTATAGTAACATAGTTTGGGCTACTTTTCAGGAGAAGCAAAAAACTGTTTCAATTTAGCACTACTGGTCTATCTACAATGAATTTTTTAATGCTTGCTATTTAATTATTTTTCGACTTAGGAGTCTATAACCAATACCATTCGGTGCGACTTTGAATGTAGTTGAGTATATAGGGGGAAATCTATTTTGCAAATTTTTGAGTTACCGGTACTATGGTCTTAGGTACATACATGAGGAACTTTAGGCTAGGCCGAATGCAGTTGTAACTTAGTAAGTGTGTATTTAAACAGGAATGGGTAAGGCATGTTTACTAGGTATTGATCAACCACCAGGTGCTAGCTCAGATTATGGTGATCGTGTGTTTCTTAATAGGTTTACCACAAGAATGAAAAACAGAACATGAACTATATTTTGTCAGTATGTCATGATTGGGAGGGCTTATTATTGTCATCATGAGAGGGTAGTAAGCAACAATAGTTTCAGAAGTGCTATACTCGAGATCGCAGGCACTCTTATAGTACTTATACTTGTCCTGTTATGTTCTGTTCTTTACAGTATTACATGTCAATTTCACCGGTCCTGTACCATCATATTCTACAGGTGAACAAAAAAATTAATTAGCCTGCCATTCTTTGCTTTCACCATCTACTAAGGTTGTTGAAATACTTGAATGAAATGTAAGTTATTATTATTATGATTGTGATTATTATTAAATCTATGATTATTACTAGCCGATCCGGGCAAGATTAATCTGGCAAATTTTCCTTGTACCAGGCCCAGTTGTATATAATATCTAGATCAAAGTGGCATTAATAACGACATTTGGATTCGTCGCAAAGTCTAATAGAACTTATAGTGTTACACCAGGATTCCTTGCAGAATACACAGATTTGAAAAAGTTGATTTTCCACCACCAATGTGTCAAGGGAGGTGTGGAACGAAACTTTCACTCACACTTTTCGATTCTACTCAACGGAAATGTGTCTCTTTTTTCACAGCCAAAAACAATCATAAATAAATAATAGAGTGAATGTTGTCCAAAATTGATGTGTCCATGTAATTTATCATAAAAGTTTGAGGCAGTACCCAAAGTTTCATAATTTTTTATTCACCTAGACACGATGTTTTAGGTGCTTACATGTTCCCTTCTAGTTCTCTTACAGTAAGAATCATTACTGTCAATATTATCATCATTGTGAAGAATAGCTGTAGACCCATGAGAATGATAGTAGTGGGACAGTGATTGGTTATCTGGGATTTCATTTCTGTTGCAGGCCAGTGTTACGGAAGCACAATATCATTGTTGTCAGTGATGAGATCTATGCTCGCTTGCATTATGAGCAAAATCATGTCAGCCTTGTCAAGGTAAGTGTCATCAGAAGTCAATTAACATTCTCGTCCATACTTGGAGCCGATCATAGTTTTACATTATGGGGTATACTTTTAGTAACAGGAGAAAATGGGGCAGGGAAAGGATAATTATTGATGCCTAATTAGTTGATCTGCTAAGGATAAATGATATACATACATGTATTTTACAAAAGTATCCTTATACCAAGTTTTCAATATGTTGAAAATACATGTAATACTAAGTATCCAAATTATGGACATGATTCCACAGGTCTACCATAGATTTGATATTATATGTATGATATAAACAGTGCATGACTAGTGTACATGGAGCTTAATGCATTCATGCTGGAATTCATAGTGACCAGACAGAAATGAACAGGCAAAAGTAATTAAAAAAAAAAAGATGGGAGCAAGAGGACAGCCATAATGATAATATTAAGAGCAGGCTTTTTACCTTTTGGTAAGGTTAATATGGAAAATACGAAATAATGACTAGCATTAACTGTGGATTTTTGAAACCAGAAGAGATGCAAGACAGCTTAACTTAAATGCAGTTCAGTTTAATCTGCCATCTGTTTCTCTCTCAGTTCTATCCTGAGGGAACGATCCTGAGTACTGGCTTCTCCAAGTGGGCCAGTGCTGGAGGTTGGAGGGTACGTATTGTTGTTATTGTTATGTTGCTGTTGTTGTTGAGGTTCTCTTGTTTGTTGTTGTTGCTTAAACATGCAAAAACATAATCAGTTTGAACATTGATGAGTGGTTTCTAAATTACACAGTGTGCAACTTGGGAACGAAAATACAGAACTAAATCTACGTGGCCACAGAATTGAAACAACCTAACAGAAGAAATATATTACACAGGAAAGAAAGAAGTAATAAAATGTGTATGGGTGAAGTGTTAACATGCATGGGCATGTGTGAGTATGTCCAAGGCACACCAAGCCGCAGAGAGTACCAGAATAAAACCATTTGAAAAAAAAAAACACACAAAATCTGAGGTCACGGCAGAACTAAAAATGGTAAACAAAGCTTTTCATACCTGATTTGTTGTAACCTTTCTTCATTGTTTCTTAGTGGGGCCTTGAAATGTAAAACCCTTTTTTTTTCTTTTTTTTTTTTGCCATATATTAAAAGAATACAAACATTGGTCTTAAAATAGGATTTGGCACAGTCCAAAGTGTTTGGCTGTCTTCATATTTTCCTTTATTTCTTGTCATATTCTTTCAGTTGGGTTACAACATCTACCCCAAAGAACTCTCAGAGTTGCTCTTGACAGTGAAAAGTGCAGCTAGCCACAGTTATTCATGTGCACCAGCTCCTATGCAATATGCTTTTGCAGAGGTAAATCAAATAAAAAGGGCTAACTGCACATGCAAATCATTTTGGAAAATAAAGCAAAGCCAGTGTCTTTGTCGGCATGCCTATTCATAACTGATTCTCACATCAGCTTCACCAAATCAAGTGACTTTATGTTCACTGATGAACATGATCTCATGCTATACATAAAAGTTATTTAGGACCTGTTGTTTTTCATCTTTCCAGTCAGACAGGGCAAAGTTATAATGTACTGTATTTGTTATATACAGTCGAGTAGGCCTATTTGACATATTGTTGTGTTGCATTTTTGCCTTTTTGAGAAAATGAAGATTGAAGTTTAGTTGGCAAAAGGGCTAAAGCGCATAAAATATTACTTCACAAACACTAATATGGTAAAGTTTTTAACAGATTAGAATGACGGTTATCTATTATAAAATTAGGAGTGAGAGAACCACTTTTATGACAAAGCCTCAGAATTGGCACAGTGTCATACACAACAATATGGCAACTACCCCTCGATATTTTAATGGAACAATACATTAAGTTTTGCATAATCATGTAAGACCTTGCAAAGGAAGTACATGATATTATAAATTCAATCACTAAAGTCCATTTTCATGTTGCGACATTTTGTCGGTAGTCTTACATATACCACATTTCTAATGGCAAGCAGGCTCAAGAGTTGTTTTTTTTTTTTGTCCATCTGGATGTGGCCTGCGAAATGAAAGGACTAGTCAGCAAATTCTGTTGACAGATTATATCTAAGGTGTTTGAAATTCTGCATCATCAAAGTTCAGGGGTAAGTCACTCTAAAGCAATACATTATTAGGACACAGAGAAGTGATTGAAGGTTTACTCTTATGTCATAGTTTACTATATCATTTTCAGAGACTGATATTGTAATTTTTTAGTCTTTGATTGGTATTTATTTGTTGATCTTTGAATTAAATGATTTATTGATCTACCTTTAATTATATCTGCTAGTCCAGTTATAGTAATCACGATGCAAATTCTGTTGTCACAGGTCTTCCAGAATATACAAAGTTGTGATGACTACATCAAGCACACTACAAGAGTCATGAAAGCTGTGGGGCAGTTTTGTGCAAGGTCTGGAGATTTGTTCAAATAAATGAATAATTAATAATACACATGTACAACAAAATATTTGTGACATGTATAAAGTAGAAAATGTATAGTGTCACGCCTCAGCTTCATTAAGGTGTTTGGTGCTTTGCATTTATAGACAGACAAAAGAATTTTAACATGTGTAAAGTAGAAAATGTACAGTCCCAGCCCGCAGATCTCAGTTTTGTAAAATAAAGTATTTTGCTGCTCTGTCTTGATAGACTGGGCTTCCTCCTATAGTTGTTGAATTAAAAAAAAATGAAAACCATAAGATTAAATTCTGATCACTTCTTTCCCTGGATAATTTGCTACAGAAAATATAATGTAATATGAATTAAACTTTTGCTGGATGAAATTAGGTAAGTGGAACAGTCCATGAAAAGACAAAATAAGGAGAGACTAGCAAATTGAAAATTCGTGGAATAATTTTTCTCTATTTTTAGGGAATTGCGAATAGTAGGAGTGAAAGTGGTAGAACCAACAGCAGGTTACTACATTTTCCCAAACTTTGAAGTCATCAAAACTGCATTGGCCAAGAAAGGTGTTTTGACCTGCCAACAGATGTGTGATTTGATGCTGTCGGAAGCTGCTGTTGCTGTAAGTTCTGTTGATGTTGTTTGTTAATTAAGGAAACTGTTTATTGCCACAGTCATAACACATTTGGCTAAGCCATTTTTACATTTTCAGAAAGCGTTAAAAAAAGTATCGTTACTTTGCATATCTTGTGACTTGCACCAAAGTTGTTCCGTGTCAAATTCAGTTTTTGAAGGCTCGATACAAAACTTCATTCTTTTCAGGAAGTGAAACAAACCAAAGAAACAAAACAAGCTAAGCCTTACCTTAAGAATATTAATAAATGTCATAAGCAATTGTATTAGGACCGTTACATTATATTTTATAAAGAATATCAAGAGTAAACCTTTTGCCTCCTTTGCTAATCTTTGAAATGGTTGCGCATTAGCAACCTCCATAAAATATACAAATTATAAATTTTGACGATATTATATGAAAAACGTAAATTGTAACACAAAATAAAGTTTGCAATTTAAGTACATAAGATTGAAGACTTCAGAAAAGAATTCATAGACCTGAACTTTACAAGGTAACCAAAAATTTTTATAGATCATAAGACAACATATTACAAATTGTTGTATAAAAGCATACATTTAATTTGTGTCTTATTTGAATAAAATTTGCATTTTAAACTTATGCCATTCAGTCATTTCATGGGAACAAAATCTGTACTTGATTTTTTGGAGGTAGTGTTTACACCAGTAGCCTCATTCACTATTGTGCTGTACTTAATTTTGATTTAAAACACAGTTCTTGGAATTATACACATGATGTTGATTATTATAATGTTGCTGACTTTTTGCATTTTTAGGTCATGCCTGGAGGCCCTGCTCATTTACGACCAGTAGATGAACTGACAACAAGACTTTGTTATGTTAATTTTGATGGAGCCCCTTCATTGGCTGAAAGTAGGAGGCGTGGCATTGAGTCTGCACTAGATGATGAATTTGTCAGAGAGTTTTGTAAGCCGGTCTATGATGGTATAAAGGTAAGTCAATTATTATGTAAAAAATGTGAATTATTAGTAAAGACATTTTGACAATTATGTCAGTCTTGAGTGAAAAAGGTATTTCAGTCATTTGTAGTGTAGAATGAATGAGTGGCTATTGTGGGTAAATGTATAGTGGGTTCTTCGTATTTCTTTAGGATACACAACTGAAAAGCACGTGTTCTTTGTTGATGCTGCTATTTATTTGCATGTAACAAAAAACTAAGAATAAAGAAAAAAGGGAACAAAAAAAAAAAAAACCCCAACCAGCCATGAGCTGGAACAAAAGAGAAACAACAAAATATGATTAGAATAATTACAACATGCAATCAAGTAATCAATGATGAGCATACATAGAAATTGAGTAATTTTCTAAACATCAACATGATATGTGTAATTACATGGAGGGTACAAATGCTGATGATAATGAAGTACAAGTAAGAATTAAAATACAAGGAGTCTCGGGTAACTGTGGATGTAATGTACCATTGTGGATGGACACAATCAAGGAGGAAGATTACAATCATTCTATTGTAATGAGCGGGGCACAACAAATCTCGAGCTACCATTTCAAAAAGCAGCAATCAACAGTTGCCAGCTGACAGCTGATAACACAGACACTGCATACCAATACAGGTCATCCTGCTCAAACATTGCTGACATACTCAGTGGCTATTGTACTGGGGTGCTCCCCTTTCCATGCAATACTGGAGGGTCATGCCCCTTTATAGCTGCAGGCCAATGCAAAGGCGTGCATGACACTGTCCTCCTTGATTCCGTTCTTCACACATTTAGGAAACTCATCCAACGTAGTTCATATTATGTTAGTGGGGAGACTCATTGTTGAAGTATAATACGTGTTTATGTGGGAACTCACGGTACTGTACCATATAGAACTCATTGAAACATAAAATTCATGGCCATATATTTGGACAAAAATAACAATGCTGGGTCTCAGCCGTTTGAGGCTACACGAACACCTCTAGAACATTAAGCATTATAACATAATTTACACTACTCTCTTACAAATAGCATTAGTAGTACAGCTGCCTGACACAAGCACCCTAATATAATCATGTGCATAGTGTCACTCGCTAAGATGAATCTACCACGATATAATATGTATATGACAGGAAATCATCATGACCTACAACTAGGCAATGGTACACCCGCACACAAGCAAATCGTAAATATCTTGAGGTTAACCAACCATCATTACCATCTAGCACAATCACAGAGCGTCTACAGATCTTTTGCGCATTAGCGAATTTAAACAATAAAACATTGTCCAAATGCTAACATAATATCGGTACTGTATAATGCATTAATTGTAATACTCTGTACCACGCATCTCTACACACATCATGTATTATGTATGCTGAGGTTTGCGGACCATCGGCAACTAACACTGGTTAATTACTGTTGAGCAGGACTCACATTAGTCTCTATAAATTACTATTCGGCATCGTCGGGGAACAAATCTGCTGCATCAGCACATTTAACCGGAATCAACTACGCAAAATAAAGTCAATTCCAATAAAGTTTCCAACTCACCCAAGGTTTCTCTTTGTCCCGGGCTACTGCATCATGCCTTGCAACCAGGGGCGGGGCGGTGCGGTGGCAAGCTTCTACTATCAGTCTGTAAAGGTTCACTGGTGCTGGACAGCTCTTGCCTTGGCCGTCTTTGATGAAAGTGCATCCCAACCGGTCTGAGATCCTTTGGTTTCTTGGGGATCCCAATCCTGATATGGCATAGTATTTTATAGTGTCCGCTCAGACGTGCGAGAAAGCAGGTCCGATGGTGAGCAGTTTGAACTCGCTGGCATGGGGCCTAAACCCGAATAATTAAAGTCAGTGTAGCGACCTGAAAAATTCCTAACATGGGTAATACTGCACGCACAGAAATCAAACAGATGTCCCGGTAAACTACAGAAGATACTCTATCGTTCTACCGAGCTGCAAATTACATGTAATAAGTTTGGCCTAGGCTGGATTTATTGGTGATGAAACGTGTCTAGCTCATCATTAATTTATTTAAAACCCGAGACTCTATTATTTGACATCTCACCAGGGTACATGCATTAAAGTGTAATAAAATCGGTATTAATATAAAGTAGAGTTAAGCTCCTACTAAAATTACAACGGCTACTTTGTCCAGAAACCCTGTAGGAGTTTTAATATAATTTTGTTTACAGTGACGGAATCTATTATATATTTCAGTAACTTGCCACCTTTGGCATGACTAACTGACCAAACTATACGCTCTTCAGGCCTTAAATTTGGCAGGAAGGTGGCAATTGAGATGAGGAAGATGATGGCTATAATTAAAAGTTATTTACTTCAAGCATGTACTTTTAAAAAATAACAATGTTTATTGCTATGTAACATCTGTATTTTTGCATGTTTGTTTCGTAGTATATAGTACCATGCAATGTCATAAAAAGTAAGCGTATCAAGCGTTCAGTTTGGTGCGTAATGTTGTGGTGCGCATGAGTTCTGAAGCAAGACTGTAGTTTATTACTTTTTATTATTATACTAGAGAGAGGAGGGGGGAGGGAATCACATGATTGTTTATTCCGGGCAATGACCGGTAGCTCATCTAGTTAGTAAAAATTGACAAAGTCGCACAGGATATTTTGGTCGACCAACACGTTGTATCTCTGTTCGAAGCGAACATTATCAGGAACACGTATATTATACAGGAATGGCATCCCATGCTTTTGAAATGAACCCGCGTTTCTATCTTTCCTGGTGGTTAGTAAGAAAGAAAACGTAAATTTTAGACATGATTCAGGAGCTTGGATACCTGCCGGTCACAGTTACCAAACGACCAATCAAAACACCCCATAGCAGTGCAAAGAATGGCGACCCGCGCTACCGTATACAAGGGAAGTAATTCAATGTATAGCAACCAGACAAGTGCCTATAAACCTCTATTAGTAGCCGTACCTTAGTCACACCAAACTAGCGTTACAAATAAAGTACATTGTATAGAAAAACACCGTTCATCCCCTCACAGTAGTATTTTATCAGATTCTTTTAGCAATTCATACAAAAAGGGGAAACAAACTTCTGTAACTAATACATGTAAAATAATATGGAAATGGTTTTAAATTTCGTTGGCTGTTGTAAAAGCTCGTGTTACAGCTCTCAAGTTCTCTGAGTACAGTGCTGGGATAGACTGCCTAACTTGCATACTGTGGTACATGTATCTTTACCAAGCATTTCCTGTTTTGTCACTCTTGGCCCAGACAGTAGATAACCATCTCAAAAAGGAACTTAACTCGTTCACTATGGGAAGCCGAATATTCGGCTTTGCAAGTTTTCTCTTCGTTACAGAAAGCCGAATATTTAGCTAGAGTGGACAACGATTTCCCAACACAAATATCTAAGGCAACTTTTCAAATATTGAATCCTATCCTGTGTCATTGATTTTCCTTTATTTTGATATGTTATGTCTTGTGTTCATACTGAGTGAAAGAAAAGAAAAAAACATCCTCTAAATTTCAGACAGGACAGTGCTGAAATCTCTGGTCCACACTTATAAAAGTTACTGTAGGAAATGCGTTATGGAATTCTTAGAACTCATTATATGTATATGGAAATCTTCAAAACCAGAGTTTTAAAATAGATAATAATAGCCTTGGATTATATCTCTGGCTAAAGTTTTTGCTGCTGTGTGTAGACTGCACCATGAAATACCCATATACATCCCTCAACTGGGTGTACCCTCAACGTCATGTGCAAATCTAATTTCACAGAATCATTTTTGTGTTTTACTCACTGACTACTAATTATTTTTCAGAAAGATAGGACAAAAATATCTTAAAGTAAAAAAAAGTCAAGCTGCCTTCAATTTTAAAACTTTAAGTTTATACGATCACGATAAATATTTCAATTATCATCAATAATTACATGAATTGTATGTCACAGTGGTCAGGCAGAAGGTACATGTGTTATGGGAAATTGTTCAGTCTATTATTTGCTTATAATTGCATTTCTTCCCATGCAGGCGCTGCAAAACTGGGTCATGTCATTGCTGCAGAATGAGTGAAGAGTTCTTATACTGGCTGCCAAGTGACCTTTTATCCTTCTTTGTTTTTTAAACTATAGATCACTAGACCTTCCCAAACAAGTAAAACAAAAGAATATGTGCATTTTATCCATCAATTTCAGTAAGACAGTTGTTTTAGTTTTACTGCATGGCGATAAATTACAGGGGTAGAGCAAATCATTTTATATCGCAGGTATTTTGGCCTAATGACGTTTTAAACCACTAGAAGTGTGTACTTGTAGGCTCAGTGAAATGCAAATCAGACTAAATTTTTATAAACTGAACATTCAAAAAAGGAGACAAGTAGATTAAACAATTTTTTTGCTGTATTTCATCTGATAAATTTAATCATTCTTTCTTTTTAATAGATAATATTTGTATCAGATGACTTGTGTTCTGTTTTTCGAAAGAGTTCCACTGTGAATTATTTAGATGTACACATGTGCTTCATTACAATGTCTTACCAAGCTTTTCACTATTGATTGTTTAGGCCTGTTCTTTGAAAAGTTACATTCCTGGCTTAATTTACCAAGCTTCATCATTGATTATCTACATACCGGTGATGTGTTCTTTGATCACTGACAATCTTAGTTTGTTTTATCAAGCTTTCTACTTTTTCACACCTTTTCACCAAGGTATTGTCCATCCACTGCAGTATTCAGCTTTGTAATAATTTTGTGAAAAGTTTCTATGTGTGTATGGTAGAAGGTATATAATTGGTCTGCAGTTTCTTTTATCACTTCAGCCTCCTTTTCTGTGAAAAAAAAAAAAAAGATCCTTGCTTCCTGCCAGCATTCAGGTATTCTCTGTGTACTATCATGCTTTTCAGTGTTGATAATTTAGAAGTGTTCTTTGATCATTAATTAGGTTCTTGTTTGTTTAATCAAGCAGAAACAAATCATACAAATCACACTGAAGCAGAAGATGCATTAAATTTAAATGTTTGACCACCCGCATATGTTTTTGGCTTTATTTCAATAAATATAATGACAAAGTCATCAAAGAGGGAAAATGAGTCGGCCATTCAAATGAACTGCCTCAGCCAACAGGTTTTCTTTTGTAGATTCTGCCTCGATTCCTCCTCGGGTGGATTTGGAGGAGGATAAAATAGACCCGCTGCCCACACCTGCAGGTGCTGAAACCCCACCAAAGGTGGGCTGTCCCTCACAGACTGCCACATCTCGGCGACATGTGGATGACAGTTGTTGTCCTGTCATGCTTTGTCTTCTCCCCCCGCTTCTCTTTCGTCCTTTTCTTTATTGCTGCATCTCCGTGTCTGGTCCCCGACCTAGCAAAGAGTGGAACCACCTTGGTACGTCCCCACAGAGTGGGCCCCCCGTTGACCGTGAGGTGCGACCAGTGATGAGCGAGAATGGGATTCTGGTGGTTGAGGTGGACCAGTCTGCAGGCTGCCTTTCCACCGACACACTATGTACTTTGACCCGGCCTTCCCCTACGGAAGGAGGGTGCTATGGCCCATACCACCCAATCGGTTAGGTCTCGATTCCTTTGTGATTCGAGACCTGGGTTAATCCAGGCAGGATTAATACCCTGTGGGCAGGGGCGAGGCTTCCTCATAATCAAATAATCAATGATTACCCTTCGAATATTAATTCTAGAATTACCACGCTTTTCAGATCGAGCCATGGAGCTATTAGGCCTATTAGTACCTCCATGGATCGAGCCCAACTCCAAGTCCATTTAGTCAGTTCAGCATTCTATTCTGCGTTGCTATTTTGGGTTTGTTGTTATAGTCTAACACCCCTCACCGAAAAGCATCTTTATAGGGGCTTACACCATATGAACTGGTCCAAAATCAGTGATTAACAAAGACGAAGAAGACTTGACTACATCCAGAAGCGAGCTTGAGCAAAGCCTGTTTTCTTCAAAGCGGCGCCGCGGACAGCAAAATAGTGGGGGGAAAAATAGGTTTATAATAAGGTTTGACCTGATTTTACGTACTTATGCAGGTTTTTCACTATGCGGTTGTTTTCATCCCAATCGAAAGGTAAAGAGTAGAATGAAAGAGTTTGTGTGGATCTTTTTGTTTTTGTTTTGTTTGAGGTAATCTAAGAATAATTTACTCTACGCGCAGCAAGAGCTATCAAAGAATAATAATTATTATAGTCTCGATCTAGATATAACTGTGATCAAAATCAGTCGAACGTATTAAGAACACCAATTCACTTGATAGGTCGCTCGAACCTAAACCGCAACGGCAGATAGCCACTTCTCCGAAATTGCTACACATTGTTGTGTCACAGAGATGCCATTTAAGCACTTTCTACCATGTAATGTTAATGGGTCCTTTCCGGGAAACTTTATGAGATGGTAGAATAACAAAATCTCTGGCTATGAATATGACAATGAAAACGTGCTGTTCAAATTATATTTTTAAAAATGGGTGAAAAATATGCGTTTATAAGTCTGTTAGTATGAATGAATAGTTTTTCAGACTAGTTTGGCTTGTAAAATGCTGCATTCCTGTCCTGTTGACAATAATAGTCCGCTCTTCAGATTTTTGCAGCGCCTGGCAACCGTTTCATTGTTTTAGTCGCTGCATTTATAATTATGTACTATGATGTAGCGATACGTCCTATTATAATAGAGCTTACTAGGCCTAGCTTAGATTCTGATTACCCTCTGCAGATAGCCACGCTTCGCCCCTGCCTGTGGGGTGTACATTTTTAGGGTAGCCTTTGTACAACAAGAATCAGCAAAGCCAGCTCTGCATTTGGCAGGCTTCGAAAGAGAGTATGGGATGTTGCCGGCATTCGCACAGACACTAAGCTGAAAGTGTACAATGCTGTGGTCCTTCCCACCCTACTCTATGGGGCTGAAACCTGGACAGTGTACCAATCGCATGCCAGAAAGCTAAATCACTTTCATCTGGCCTGCCTTAGAAAGATCCTAAGGATCAAATGGCAGGATAAAATTCCAGACACTGAGGTCCTCAATCGTGCCAAGGAATTGAGCATCTTCTGCCACCTTAAAAAAATTCAGCTACGTTGGGCAGGACATGTTGTCAGAATGCCCGACTCCAGACTCCCTAAGCAAATCTTCTTCTCTGAGCTCTCCAATGGGACGAGGAATGTTGGGGCCCCAAAGAGACGTTACAAAGACATTCTCAAGCAATCACTGAAGGCCTTTGCCATTGATGTGAGTGAGCGGGAAAAGCTCTCGCTTGATCGTGCAAATTGGAGGGCGGCCCTTACCAGAGGCAGCAAAGCATGGGAAGCTGACAGAGTCCAGCAGGCTATCAAAAAAAGAGAACGGCGCAAGAAAAGGCCCAGTGGTACTGAACCAACGGAGCACTCTTGTCATTTATGCGGAAGGGTCTGCAGGGCAAAAATAGGACTTATCAGTCACATGAGAAGCCATAAGTCATGAAAGAACAGTCTTTCCATTCTGTCCTCTGTGTCCTTTAGTTCTCTTTATTGTCCATGTGTTGAAATTCTCAACAATTTCTGTTCTTTATTCCTCTGGTGTTGTTAAGGTCATCATCATACCTGATGGACGAACTATTATTATTTGTACAACAGCTCTGGCGAGCATTATGAGTCCAAGGATAAATCTGTGACACGGAGAAAGATACTGTAAATAACGCCGAAGGGGTTACGCAAGACTGGTGAACTTAAATCCGCCGAGCGAGGAGATCAGCTAATCTAAACTAGTTCCATCATCCTAACGTTTAACTGCAATAAAGCCTCCCACTAACATGGGCTTTCTTGCAGGAAATTTCATGGTCCACTAAATTGAAATCGCCGGCTCAGTCTAAACCAACTAATTTTCCACCGTGCTTTTAATGCATGCACGTCGGGGCCTGACAGAGACCTAATATTTAAGCTTCGTCTGTAATACAGGTAATACGGAATCATTGTACTGAAAAGGACACCTCCACACATACAGTAACAAAAAGCCCACACAAAAAAAACGGAAAACAATTATCGAGATTACTTAGGCCAGTATTAACCCTCCCTCGTCCCACACTGCGTGAACTCGTCCACGTAACGACCAGCGTGTGGATAGCCAGTGGCCAGTCAGGCGTTCGCCTGCATGTTGCCGCTAACCTCAGCGGTCAGGTTAATTGGGTCATTTTGAACACTTGCATCGTGTTCACTTTAGTGCACTATAACAAAAATAATCTGGATAAATCGTGAGTGACCCCTATAATATTTTTGGATAAAGTACTTGTGATGAGATGCATTCAGTTTTATTGTTGAATAGAAAAGAAGGCTCATAATAAAGAATTTTCTACATTTACATGTCTTTTAAAAACTTTTTCTCAAGAGGTCTGCCCTTTCTTGTCCCTAAGTTAGGTCATAAATAGAATAGGTGGATAAATTATTTGTTAAGCCAGGTACTTAACTTGTATGAACTGCATGGCGTGTCATCATGACATTCCTTTCTCCCTCCTCCACTGCTTTAAAGCTCCACTTACATTATTTTCTTTTCTTACCATAACCTTCTCAATGGCTTTGGCAAGAGATTTGATTTCCAGCTCCTACAGTACATACATGTACCTCAACGCAACAGAATATCTCTCTAATTACCATATCAAATAAGACAACCAGCCAACAACAAAGTCGATCATTTTGTTCCAGGTTTCCCGGATGACAAAGCTACCAACAGATACCCTTATGCAGCATTAATCATTATGCATAGAACAACTGGCAGTAAAGTCAAGTTTCCGTTTGATTTTCCCCTGTTCAAAGTTCTCACCTTCCAGAACTATTACATGAGTATGACGAATGGTTATCACATTTCATCGGACGTTACCATTTTGTTAGATGTAGTAGGGGTGACAGGATAAATAAAATTAACAACCGGAATGGGCGTAAGAAAACGATCAATGGGAGCAACCAAATAAAGAAATAGAAGACGTGGAGTTGCCACGCCACAAAAGTGGCCTCGCGCACGACGAGGGTTATAATATGAGGCGCAATAACGTGACCCACGTGCTACCCGGTTTGAGGGTGCTAGGCCTCCATGGTGGCTTCGCGCTGGTCTAGGGTTAAACACCAAAAGAATTGAAATAACAATTTTCTTTCTAAATAGTTATTCATAATACCGATTGAAGCACACAGAAACACCCAAGTATTCTGTATACTTAGGAAACATTCCATAGAACGTCAGCAGCATTGTCCAAAAATAACTGGAAACTGTCACGCACAGGCTGACACAACGAGGCAGGCCAAAGCTGAAAATTTAAAATGCATCCTTCGAGTTCGATCTACCAATAGAAACTCTCTATGAGCTCACGCCACTGCGCCCTGTTATGTACAATTATCGCACATGGTGTGTGCCGAATTTGAATAGGACTGTATAGGCCCCTACATGTATTCTCTTTTGTTTCATACCTGGCAACGTGTCCAAACAAAAAATGTGGGAAACTGCCAGGTGGAATGAAAGTATTGATAAGGCTTGACATAAAAAGTCTGCGTTCGTCATTTAGAAACACGCACTCAAGTCAAAAAGACACCAAACACTGAGGAGGTTGTCATTTCTGTAGGCCTACACTCACCGAGATTCAGAATGTTGAGGCAAATTGTATTTGCAGCTGCTCTTTTGGCATTTGTGGGCACAGGTAAGATGGCTTTCCATAATCAGTATAACGATGGCACGTTTCTGAAAAGTAGGCTAGTTCAAGAGCATGGACGCTAAATGATTTTTTTTTTTTTTACTGCGAAAAAAAATTATGAATCACCCATCTTCTCCGGTGGAAGAGAGAATTTGAAGTTCTTCAGATCAAGGTAAAAAAAAACAATTTCTCATCTAAATATTTAAGTTACCGAATATTACACCATTGTAAACTTTATTAATTGCTAGAGACTGTGGCTTAAAATATCACAGAATAAGCATTCATTCCAGGCCGAATCTATGGATAATAGAATGCCATACTGCCACTGTCTGAGTGTCCGATGTGTAAAATTTATTGGTGCTTGCATGTGTGTATTTTGCTCATTCTGCATTGTCGAAAATTGGCAAAAACAAAAAGTTGTACACGTATGAATCAAAGCCTCGCTGAAGAAATAAAACCCAAACGATAAAAAAAAAATGCAAAGCTTCCCTTTTCTTTGTGTTTTACTGTGTGCCGTTTGGGTATTACCGCATTGCGAGTATTTGCTACACGACATGCAAACTTTTTCTTTTTGCCAAGTTTTGACTTTGCTTTAAGCCTTGCGGCGACCCCACAGTTTTTCCGTGGTTTTGATTCGTCAGTCTGCCTTGGCCTGTCACTTTTGTAACAATATAATATAATTTGAACAGGGGAAATTTTTCTTACAGGCTTTTCTGATCACTTCAAACTAAACTATACAACATGTAGACGGTGAGATCGTTCGTTTCATCGTGGGGAGGGGGGGGAGGTCGTTTTTCAGGAACAATTTATTTATTTATTTATTGGCATATTTCTAAACCCCACTGTGGGCTTTATGGGTGCACAAAGATGAAGATTCTCCAAGCTGCCCGGTGTAGAAGCTAGGCCTGGACATCTTCTGGGCAAGACAGTGAACGGATAAATCTAATACATGTACATGTTGATGTGTGCATTGGGCAAAGAGAAAAAAGCGCCTGAAACCCGAAGAGGTTACAAATGCAAAAGATAATTTTAAACTTAAAGAAAATTGTTTCAAGGCCACCTGCCAAGTTTTGAAAAAAAAAAAAAAATCGGTACGTTGCCAAAAAAGTTCATCGCCACAAAGGTTGTTTCCTTTGTTTGTTTGCTTCTTGTTGTTTTCTTTTGTTTGTTTGCTTCTTGTTGTTTTCTTTTGTTTGTTTGCTTCTTGTTGTTTTCTTTTGTTTGTTTGCTTCTTGTTGTTTCCTTTGTTTGTTTCTTGTTGTTTCCTTTGTTTGTTTGCTTCTTGTTGTTTCCTTTGTTTGTTTGTTTCTTGTTGTTTTCTTTTGTTTGTTTGTTTCTTGTTGTTTTCTTTTGTTTGTTTGTTTCTTGTTGTTTCCTTTGTTTGTTTGTTTCTTGTTGTTTTCTTTTGTTTGTTTGCTTCTTGTTGTTTTCTTTTGTTTGTTTGCTTCTTGTTGTTTTCTTTTGTTTGTTTGCTTCTTGTTGTTTCCTTTGTTTGTTTCTTGTTGTTTCCTTTGTTTGTTTGCTTCTTGTTGTTTCCTTTGTTTGTTTGTTTCTTGTTGTTTTCTTTTGTTTGTTTGTTTCTTGTTGTTTTCTTTTGTTTGTTTGTTTCTTGTTGTTTCCTTTGTTTGTTTGTTTCTTGTTGTTTTCTTTTGTTTGTTTGCTTCTTGTTGTTTTCTTTTGTTTGTTTGCTTCTTGTTGTTTTCTTTTGTTTGTTTGCTTCTTGTTGTTTCCTTTGTTTGTTTCTTGTTGTTTCCTTTGTTTGTTTGCTTCTTGTTGTTTCCTTTGTTTGTTTGTTTCTTGTTGTTTTCTTTTGTTTGTTTGTTTCTTGTTGTTTTCTTTTGTTTGTTTGTTTCTTGTTGTTTCCTTTGTTTGTTTGTTTCTTGTTGTTTTCTTTTGTTTGTTTGCTTCTTGTTGTTTTCTTTTGTTTGTTTGCTTCTTGTTGTTTCCTTTGTTTGTTTGCTTCTTGTTGTTTCCTTTGTTTGTTTGCTTCTTGTTGTTTCCTTTGTTTGTTTGCTTCTTGTTGTTTCCTTTGTTTGTTTGCTTCTTGTTGTTTCCTTTGTTTGTTTGCTTCTTGTTGTTTCCTTTGTTTGTTTGTTTCTTGTTGTTTCCTTTGTTTGTTTGCTTCTTGTTGTTTCCTTTGTTTGTTTCTTGTTGTTTCCTTTGTTTGTTTGCTTCTTGTTGTTTCCTTTGTTTGTTTGCTACTTGTTGTTTTCTTTTGTTTGTTTGCTTCTTGTTGTTTCCTTTGTTTGTTTGCTTCTTGTTGTTTCCTTTGTTTGTTTGCTTCTTGTTGTTTCCTTTGTTTGTTTGCTTCTTGTTGTTTCCTTTGTTTGTTTGCTTCTTGTTGTTTCCTTTGTTTGTTTGCTTCTTGTTGTTTCCTTTGTTTGTTTGTTTCTTGTTGTTTCCTTCTTGTTGTTTCCTTTGTTTGTTTGCTTCTTGTTGTTTCCTTTGTTTGTTTGCTTCTTGTTGTTTCCTTTGTTTGTTTGCTTCTTGTTGTTTCCTTTGTTTGTTTCCTTCTTGTTGTTTCCTTTGTTTGTTAGCTTCTTGTTGTTTTCTTTGTTTGTTTCCTTCTTGTTGTTTCCTTTGTTTGTTTGCTTCTTGTTGTTTCCTTTGTTTGTTTGCTTCTTGTTGTTTCCTTTGTTTGTTTCTTGTTGTTTTCTTTTTTTTGTTTGCTTCTTGTTGTTTTCTTTTGTTTGTTTCTTGTTGTTTTCTTTTGTTTGTTTCTTGTTGTTTTCTTTTGTTTGTTTCTTGTTGTTTTCTTTTGTTTGTTTCTTGTTGTTTTCTTTTGTTTGTTTCTTGTTGTTTTCTTTTGTTTGTTTCTTGTTGTTTTCTTTTGTTTGTTTCTTGTTGTTTTCTTTTGTTTGTTTCTTGTTGTTTTCTTTTGTTTGTTTCTTGTTGTTTTCTTTTGTTTGTTTGCTTCTTGTTGTTTTCTTTTGTTTGTTTGCTTCTTGTTGTTTCCTTTGTTTGTTTGCTTCTTGTTGTTTTCTTTTGTTTGTTTGCTTCTTGTTGTTTTCTTTTGTTTGTTTGTTTCTTGTTGTTTTCTTTTGTTTGTTTGTTTCTTGTTGTTTTCTTTTGTTTGTTTGCTTCTTGTTGTTTTCTTTTGTTTGTTTGTTTCTTGTTGTTTTCTTTTGTTTGTTGGCTTCTTGTTGTTTCCTTTGTTTGTTTCTTGTTGTTTTCTTTTGTTTGTTTGTTTCTTGTTGTTTTCTTTTGTTTGTTTCTTGTTGTTTTCTTTTGTTTGTTGGCTTCTTGTTGTTTCCTTTGTTTGTTTCTTGTTGTTTTCTTTTGTTTGTTTGTTTCTTGTTGTTTTCTTTTGTTTGTTTGCTTCTTGTTGTTTCCTTTGTTTGTTTGCTTCTTGTTGTTTTCTTTTGTTTTGTTTGTTTTTCTTTCTTGAAATGTCGCGACCTTAGTTTTGTTTTTTCCATCTCTATTTTCTGAGAAACAAGAGCTTTTAATATATGTAGAAGAGGTATAAAACAAATGTACACTTTGACACTTGTTTCAATGCGTTGTGGCACTTTATCAAGCTGTTTCACTGTTCCGTTTTATTTTAACTCCTTATCATGATACTAAAGCCGCAAACGTTTAACGTCAAATTTCTCAGTTGTGCAAGAAGTAGAGTTGGAAAAATAAGAACTACGGTCGCCATGAACTAAAGTTATTATAATGTGCACGACATCATTTCTGACACAGCCCACAGTGCTAGCATCGCTGGTCTGAAGGATCTCTCCCTGACCTCTCCTTGTTTGATGATGACCAATGTCTACTGTCTCCAAGTATACCAACCGGTCTGTGGAAGTGACGGCAAAACATACAGCAACTCTTGTACCATGCACCAGGTCACCTGTGGTAAGGTCAGCGTGGCCCACCAAGGCGCGTGCGGTTCCACAGCCTAGAGGTCTGAAACTGGAGTGAAATGGCAGGATAGGCCGATGAAGACGTGGACATCTGTATTGATCGTTTCAATTAAAGTTCACGGAATGAAGTAAAACTTCAACACATTTCTGAGTGCTGTTTTATGTGTACATCTGAAAAAAAAAATTTGCAAAACGTTGGTTTAGCTTCTTGTAGGACGATGAGAATTACGTTTGATTTAATACAGAAATTTTGTAGCAAGATTAGCATGTTTTACTTTCTCACTATCCTTCTGTAAAGCTACTCATGACGTAGTTACTGGTCTTCTCGGATGAGGACGAAAAACTCGGAGGGCCCGTGTGCACGTTAAAGATACCTTGGCTGTTGGAAGTTGAAAATAAGAGCAGGCCGAACAAGGCCAGGTGCCCGGGCAAATGAAAAAAAAGAAAAAAAGATCATCCCTAGCACACCCCCCCCCCCTTTAAAAAAATATTTTTAAAAAACGACCGGCGCTACACTATGGCGACGATTTGTTTGCTCCAGTTGTAACTGGGCTGCAATGACACTAAGGCAAATTTCCCAAACAGGATCAAAGAAGTACATGTATACAAACAAAACAAAACAAAAAATACCTTTCCGCCAAGATTTTCATTATTATTAATGACAAGACTTGAAGAAGGAGTTTGGAATAATCTCTTATAACAGGCTAGAACTAGCTAACTATCGGTATTTGGAATACGATAAATATTAATAAAATTATCATGTCAAATACTGGCAAAGTGCTCGGTGTGTGCGAAACAGTAAGCACGAAAACAAAAATAGGGCCAGTTTGACTGATCCAAATGAACATGTGTCCAAAATTGCATATTATCTCATCCAGAGGGTAAACTTAAACTGGTAAATGATCCAAAAGAAACCGTCAACTTATCTGCATGAAAAGAGTGCTTTTGATTGAAAGTAAACTGCAGCTGCCACGTGTAGATGTGACTAGAACACTGAGAGGTGGCTCATAGCGGTAAGGGAATGGTACAATGACGCGGTCTTATAAAAGATAAGCAAAGTACGAACAGAGAGAAAGAAAAATGAAACAAAAAAAGGAAAAAGATACACACTCACACACTGATGTACCGGATAAACCTAATCTCACCTTCCCTCCCTGAATCTCTCGCTGCACCACCAGCAGCACCTCGCTGACTTATGGCGTTGATGTATTGTTTGTAGAATTCTTTTCATGCAAAGATATGCCCTGGTTAATCCTTCTGTGTAATTGCATTGTTTCATTCATTTAATTATGTGACCCTGCCTAAGTGGGATGCACTATAAAGGTATAATGGCAGATAATAAATATATATACAATGGTCTATTTGTGGGATCATTGTTTTGAAATTAGCTGACTGAGTATCTCAACTTGCTAGACGTACATTTGTATTTCACTGGCTTTAGGATCCTCCACTACATAGTACAGCTTTTTTCATACTTCCTGCGCAAGTTTTCTTTTTTAGGCAGAAAGAGGAGGCGACAAGTGTTTAGGCACCCGACAAAATTTTGGTTGTATGGAGATATTGGTACATGTATCACCTAATGAGTTGTTCAAGGTCCATTCATTTGGTCGGCAAAATATTGTTGTAATTTAATTAGCAGAGAAAATATGGCCTCTCCAAGACAGAAAGAGACAGAACCACAGTTTTGAGAAAACCGCATTTAAAGTTTCAGCTTTTCATCAAAATTATTGATGGTGACTCAATTCAAAGTCAATTTTGAGGCATTTACCTTTCTCAAACATGATTATCATTTGGAAAAGGAATTGTAAAGATGTTAAACTTTTTAAAAATACTGACACCGCAAAATCAATAAAATTGATCCTCTGATGCCTTTTAACGATTTTCTCGAGTCGTGTAGTGCCGAAATGTGCCTCATTTTGTCGGGCGGCTACACAAATGGTGTGCTCCCAATATGAGTAAGACAATGATATTGGACTAGTGTCCCAGAGAGATTTTTCACATGGTGAATCAGGTTCTTTAGAAGCCATAGAAGCCATAAAATCAAGATTGGAGTATATGAGAAAGATAGTCGGAAGTATGTCTACTGAGTGGTAGGCCTAGAGGAAAAAATACTGAACCCGATTATCTCCATTCCAAAGAGGAGTAATTTTAACGTTGATGACCCAAGTCGCACGTTAACTATAAAAAACATCCATCTTGACCAGACACAGGCAACTTACGGCCCGAGGGCCGGGTGTGGCCCGCCAGCGTGTTTGCCGATTGCAGTGTAGACCAGCAAATTCAGGAGCGGGGCAGCAACACACCCACATCCCAGGGATTTTCGGTGACGTTCAGAGTCATTTTAGGGTTAGGGTGCACAGCCCAGAGGTTGCAGCACCCACGGCAGTGTTGGATAGGACGAGAAAGCCCTTCCGATGACATGTGTGTCACAAATCCCAGACTGGGAAATGTAATAGTTTATGACAGGACAACAATCACGAACAAACAAGTTTAACACTTAACAGAACAACCCATCAGACTCACACATTTATTAAACATAATTATACAGATAATAGCGCAATTACATACATTATATTATTGCAATTGACTGCCGTACAACGGCCTTATTCTCACACACCCTCTCCCTCGGATCCACAACCCGGTAGTTACTCCTAAAGGCACTTCGGCCTCAGCCTCGCCCCTCAGGGTCTTAATAGCACATTAATAATTCACTGGCACCGCAGTCTCTCAATATCACCTTCCTATTGTCATACACCTTAGCACTCCCCTAGCACCTCAGCAGGGCAATAACACATTATCATTTCAATAAACATTATCATTTCAATAGTACAGTATTAGTTCACTAGCCCCTCAACATGGCAATAGTACATTATCACATTCACGCTCATATCTACGTCCCTGTCCGTGGCCTGACTGCCACGACTTTATGTGCCTCTACTGTCCTGCACTGACAGCCTCACTTCTGGCCTATGTGTGGCCTCCGGCCCTATGCTGGCCTATCCCCTGTGCTCATCGAGGTGGCTCTGCGGCCCGTCCTCGACACCTACAAGAATAACATTACATTGGTATAATACCCTACCATTTCTATTCACTCCACCTCTCCTTACAACCCATGAAGCGTACACACACTAGTTCACCTTTCACTCACCACACATCTTACGGTAACACACCTCCGTCGGAGTACACACTACTCACTCGCGCTACAAATCCATGAACTCACTTTCATCTATCGCTCATGGCGCACATTGCTATATCCAATATCAAGGACTTCCACATTCCTCACATATACTTATTTACATCATGGTAATAGACGAATATAATATAATACATCAATCATAATAATCAATCAACGTTCTACATACCAGTCATCACTGGAAAACTTCTCTCACTGGTCTCTCGACTGCTCCCCTTATGTCCGCCCGATGGGCTCTTATTAGCGTCCGTTCCGTAGGACCTTCTAACTTGCAGTGATAGTAATACAGCGCTTTCGCCTCATTCAGACCCCCCCCACTACTCACAACAGCACGCTTAACTTACTTGTCTACGTGCGTTAATTTTACTCTCCTCCTTTCCCGTCTTTCCCTACTTGTCTGCCGTGAGCCCTTCTTACTCTACACCCGCTCTGTAGCAATCCCCTTAATTGCACTCACTCCACTCGTGACATCATCCCCCACCCCAAAAAAATTAATGCAATTAATTTCAAATCGCATCAAGATGACTGTCAACGAGTGAGCGTGAGCAATACCTACACTAAAAAAAATGACCTAGCAGTTCCCCTAGTATATAAAATACCGAAATCAGGGGAAAATATGGGGATCAATATGGCCTGCAATATGCATATATATGTCACATCATGAATAGCTAACTAACCACAATACTTAATACAGAATCAAAAACCAATCAACCTATCAACCATTCTTCATATCATATTTATAATGTCAATATTTTAAAGTCGACTCATTCTCACAGATCCTGTCAATGTTCCTGTCCTCCGATGTATAAGCTCCTGAACTCTTCCCCTAGGCTCGACTAAGGTAGTCGGCGATATGATTGCTGGTTCCTGGAATTGGTTGAATAACGAAGGTATACGGCTGCAAAGCCAATGCCCATCTAGACAAGCGTGGGCTGGACGAACGATTCTTCGACAAAAATGTCAGTGGCTTGTGGTCTGTCTGGATACAAAATTCTCGTCCCATGAGATAACGTCCTAATTTCTGGACGGGCCACACAATGGCAAGACACTCACGCTCTATCACAGAATACTTTCTTTCTCTCTGCAATAACTTCCTAGTGACATAACATACAGGATGGAGACATTCGTTCTTCTCCTGTAGAAGACAAGCGCCGACACCAGAGTCCGACGCATCCGTTCTGAGGATAAAATTAGATCGAAAATCGGGTAATATCAGAATGGGTGACGATGATAATGCTGTCACCAAATTATCAAATGCTGTCTGACATTCAGACGTCCACTGGACCTTATCGGGTTGTCCCTTCTTAGTAAGGTCAGTAAGAGAAGATGACAAGGAGGAAAAATTTGGAATGAACTTTCTGTAATAATTTAAAATTCCCACTAAGCTTCTGACTTGTTTCTTTGTTTTAGGGATTTGCAACCCTACTAACTTGTCAATTTTTGTTACTTCAGGTCTCTGAACACCTCTACCCACAATATGTCCTAAGAATACTATCTCTGGACATGCCAAATCCATCTTTGCGGGTTTAGCAGTTAACCCAAAATGACGTAATCGTTGAAAAATTACTGTTAGTGTCTGAATATGATCAGACCATGTCGACGTATGGCATGCTATATCGTCAAAGAATGACACGACATTAGATATGTCCTTCAACACTAGTCTCATTAATCGTGCAAACGTCGCTGGCGCGTTTACCAACCCAAATGGCATGACCTTAAATTGGAATAATCCACTGGGCGTTTGGAACGCCGTGTACTGTTTAGACTCCTCAGTAAGCGGGATTTCCCAATAACCTTTCGTTAAATCTATCTTGGAAAACCACGTGGACCCGGCCAATGAAGCTATTAATTCCTCCTGAAACGGAATAGGCTCCCTATCGCCTACCGTAATAGTGTTCAATCTTCGAAAATCAATACAGAACCGCACCGATCCATCAAGTTTTTTCACGAGGACGATGGGTGATGAATACGGCGATGTTGATGGTTCTATTACATCTAACTTCAACATTGACTCAACTTCCTTTATGACTCTATCTCTCGAAGAAAAAGGCAGCGGATACGGTCTAAGAAATACTGGCTTATCAGAAGTCAACTTTATTTGGTGCTGGATCACCGTAGTGCGACCCGGCAAATCCGTAACAACATCCGGGAATGACGCTAACAGGGTCTTAAGTTCACTACTCCTTGAACTCGTAAGGTCAGGGTTAATTTTTACGTCCCTGTAACCTTGTGTCGCAGTTAACTCCGGCAATTGAATTTGTAACTCTTCCTGCGCCTCGGTGTCGCTTACGTCACAGTCCAACTGGTCTACGACCCCCGTACAAGCAATAGAGAAGACAGTCTCCTCTGGTCTTGTCTGTGCACACAGATACTGTGGTCTCTCATAAAATCTCTGTAGCATGTTAACATGGAAAACCTTACTCGTTCCATCAATGTGGATAGCGTAATCTACCTTTGAAACAACTCGCTCAATAACATAAGGGCCTTTCCATGTCATCAATAACTTATTATGGTCCGTAGGTAACAACAATAGGACCTTGTCTCCTGGCTTAAAAATTCTCAGTTTGGAACCTCTATCTTTATAGTCTTTTGCTCTTTTCGAAGCGATACCAGAAGCTTCTTCTGCTATAGTGCGCGCTGAAGATAGTCTTTCTCTTAAATCAACAAGGTACTGAAACACCGAAATCTGCTCATCGTCTCCCGATGATGGCGACGTCATCATGTCCCGAAGAACATCAGTTGGACCCCTAGGACTACGACCATACATCATTTCGAACGGCGAGAATCCCGTTGACTCCTGCCGTACCTCTCTGTACGCGAATAACACTGCAGGGATATATCTATCCCAATCTTTAGGGCGATCAGCAGCTACCTTACGCAGCATCGACTTTAACGTCGAGTTCAATCTCTCGCACATGCCATTAGCCTGCGGATGATAAGGGGTGGTAGTGATGGGTTGTATGCTGAATAAGCGGAACAATTCCTTCATCATCTCCGACGTAAATTGCGCGCCCCTATCAGACAGAATTTGCTCTGGTATTCCTACCCTAGCGAAAATTGCAAACAACGCTTCCGCGACTGCCTCAGACGTTATGGTCCGCAGAGGAACCGCCTCTGGCCATCTCGTAGCATTACATATGACCGTTAAGAAAAATCGATTCCCCCTATCGGTCGCTGGGTGAATGGGGCCAACAAGGTCTATCGAGACCTTTTTAAACGGTTCCGAGACCGTGGGGATCTTCTGGAGAGGAGCCTGGGGTGTACGCCCCTTATGCGTCGTCTTTTGGCACGCACTGCACGTCTTACAATAGACTTGCACATCTCTGTGGATCGATGGCCAGTAAAAATTTTTAAGAACCCTTTCTTTGGTTCTAGCTATCCCCATATGACCCGCTAATGGGACATCATGTGCCAAATGCAATACTGTTGCGATCAGCAACGCTGGCACAACGACCTGCTTTAAAATGGAGGCCACCGTTACATACTTACGGAACAGAATGCCCGCCTGAACAACAAAGGAGGACGACCCGTTCTTATATCTCCTCGTTTTCTCGGCTCGCGCTTCCCCAAAACATGGGTTTAATGATGGGTCCTCCCTTTGTAATCTCGCCAAGCGCTCTGGCGTGATATCTAGGTTGACCGCTGGCGTCGCCAAAGATCTAATCTTATCTTTATCAGCTACCCGTCGACGTGTTTCGACCGCGGCGCAAAAGTCAATACCTTTTGATTGCGACCATGCTTGCACGTTCTCATCGGAAGGGGAAACTACCCGTGATACATTCCCAATGATGAGCTGGGCGCCTGGAAAACAACCAACGACTGCTTCGACTTCCCCGCTAAGGAAAGGTGTATCTATCACTATTCTTGCCATGGGTAATTTCTCAATGGCCCCCGAAAATTGGATGCACGGGACAGTCTCACCTGTAAGCTGTGAATCCCGAATGCAGTCTCTATGCACTCCCACAACGGTAGATCCTGTATCTCGTAAAACCGAGACCGGTTCGTCCCCAACAAACCCCGGATAAACCCTAAGACCACCTCCTGTATGACATGAATTTATAACGGGGATCTTTCTCCCACAAGGTAAAACACCGGAAGATAATAACTTCTCACAACTGGGACACTTAGAATACTGTCCGCCTCCGTTGTCCGATGTAACACACGCAGCCGCATGATGAAATTTATTTGGGGAACATGGACTGGAGCTACTGTCCACGTTCGCCGCTATCCTACCTGCAGGGCAATTCACGCTGATGTGATCTGCTCTTCCGCAGTTCCAACACTTCGCGGCCCTACACTCGCGTGAAAAGTGACCCACGCGTCCGCAAGTCCAACACTCCGCTCCCTGTGCTGCACTAGGCCTGGGTCCCCGTGACCCATCGCGACCGGAACTAGAGTCCCTATGCCGTCGGTCATCGGCAAAGGTCACAAATCGCCCCCGGCCATTACCGCGACCTAGCCCTCCTGCTCGGTCAAACTTACCGGATCCATACGCCGGTGATTGGTGATAGCCCCTACGCTGCCCCTGGGCTTGCCCACTATAGGCACCACGCTGACGCGACCTGTCCTTAAGTCCTGCCGGCGACCCTTCGACAACGGCGACGTACCCAGCATCTTGGACGTACGCCCTGGCGACTGGTTTGAACGGATGTGCCGTACGGTATGCTTCCGCCAACTTAGACGCCTCCTGCACCGTCGCGGGTTCGTTTTCTTTCAGGAAAGCCACCAGATCTTTGTGGCACGACGCGTACAGCTGGTCACGGATCATTAAGTCTTTCAGTTTAGCAAAGTCCGCGCCCACATGCGCCAAGTCTACCCAGTTCGCGAAATATTCCGTCAATCTCGCGACGAAGGCAGCAAAGTCCTCCCTGGTATCCGCACGTGCTCGCCTAAACTGCTCCCGGAAATATTCCTCGGTACGCGCAAATCGGCGAAGCAGCAAAGCCTTCAGCTTATCGTAATCTTGCACGTCTTCGCGCTGTAGCTCTTTAAAGTAGGTTAACGCTCGCCCCTGCAATAGAGACGCCAGGTACGTGGCCCATAATTCCTTATTTTCCCCCCATTGCAATTGTGCGTTCAGTTCGAACCTGTAAAGGAAGGCGTCTATGTCGTCCTTCCGGTCGTCGAACGTAGGGAGCTTAATCCTAATGCCACCTTTATTGTGTACCTGCCGCTCAACTGTTTCTGTTGGCGCATTCTTTTTGATTTCCAACTCCGCGATTCTCATTCGCGTCTCTCTCTCCTGTTGGTTATCCTTAGCTTCTATCTCCCTTAACTTTATCTCCTGCTCCCGTTCTTGAGCTTCTATCTCCTTTAACTTAAACTCCCTCTCCTGCTCCTGAGCCTTAGCCTCTCTTTCCTTTTCCTGAGCCTCTTTTTCCTGCTCTCTATCCTTAGCACGCTCATCGCGCAATTCTGCCTGCTGTTCTTTAATCCAGCCGCGTAGCTCTTCTCCCTCCAGGCCAAGTTCCTTACCCAACTTCATTAGTTGTTGGAGTTCCGCCATTTCACAGATTTATGGTTACGGTATATATTATGAAAACGGCTAACCTGTCGGTATGATCACTAACGACACGACCAGAGACCTAAGATCACACCAGATATAACAATACCCACTTGTCCCAAATACAATTCAGAAATTTACCTACTTCCTAACTAATTCTATATTCATACAATGTATAGCACTATTAATAATAAAAAAGAGTAGAAAAGACAAGAATAAGGAAATTCAGTAGAAGGACCACAAGTACGTCAAGGACAACGAACCAGACTAGGACAAAGCTTCTACAAAAAGAAACTATAATGGAAAAAAAAATGCAACCTAACTACGCCGATTACACTACAAGGTACGAACAAGAACAGAGTCTGAAAAAAAAGAACGTATCTACAGAAAGGTAAGAGAGGGACAAGAGAGACGTCTTCCTAAAACAACGAGGAAGATGGAACGGCACAATCTAAACAAAAATACAGGTCCCTACAGAACTGTTCACTGTGATGAACGCGGTTCCTAGATTAGCCCACCTCCCGAAGAGGACAAACCAAGTTCACCACAGCAAACCCGCGCCACCGCCCGTACAATCAATTACAACGAAAACAGCAAAAAACAGGGAAAAAGACAGAAGAAAAGACAGCCCTCAATCCAGGGTACAAAATTTTTGACTTTTACTTAACTTTTCTGACTATAACCTCTCCCCTTGTCTCGGAGCTCTGGCTGCTTGACCTCTACAGGCTGGCACACACACTCTCTGCAGAAATTTAAGTACACATTAATACATATTCATCAAAATACATGCATTAATACATATTCATAAATATACATAAATCATACCATCATGAAATTTCCATTCATCCCACGAACAAAGACAACAGCACGAATTCCTAGCACAACAGAAAAACAACTAGATATAACGAATACACAATGTCAAAATGACCACAGGTAAACAGGACGAGCCCCCAGTGTCACAAATCCCAGACTGGGAGATGTAATAGTTTATGACAGGACAACAATCACGAACAAACAAGTTTAACACTTAACAGAACAACCCATCAGACTCACACATTTATTAAACATAATTATACAGATAATAGCGCAATTACATACATTATATTATTGCAATTGACTGCCGTACAACGGCCTTATTCTCACACACCCTCTCCCTCGGATCCACAACCCGGTAGTTACTCCTAAAGGCACTTCGGCCTCAGCCTCGCCCCTCAGGGTCTTAATAGCACATTAATAATTCACTGGCACCGCAGTCTCTCAATATCACCTTCCTATTGTCATACACCTTAGCACTCCCCTAGCACCTCAGCAGGGCAATAACACATTATCATTTCAATAAACATTATCATTTCAATAGTACAGTATTAGTTCACTAGCCCCTCAACATGGCAATAGTACATTATCACATTCACGCTCATATCTACGTCCCTGTCCGTGGCCTGACTGCCACGACTTTATGTGCCTCTACTGTCCTGCACTGACAGCCTCACTTCTGGCCTATGTGTGGCCTCCGGCCCTATGCTGGCCTATCCCCTGTGCTCATCGAGGTGGCTCTGCGGCCCGTCCTCGACACCTACAAGAATAACATTACATTGGTATAATACCCTACCATTTCTATTCACTCCACCTCTCCTTACAACCCATGAAGCGTACACACACTAGTTCACCTTTCACTCACCACACATCTTACGGTAACACACCTCCGTCGGAGTACACACTACTCACTCGCGCTACAAATCCATGAACTCACTTTCATCTATCGCTCATGGCGCACATTGCTATATCCAATATCAAGGACTTCCACATTCCTCACATTATACTTATTTACATCATGGTAATAGACGAATATAATATAATACATCAATCATAATAATCAATCAACGTTCTACATACCAGTCATCACTGGAAAACTTCTCTCACTGGTCTCTCGACTGCTCCCCTTATGTCCGCCCGATTGTTTTCCATTCGAAAGCGTTTGCAATTTGTCATTAAACATGGTATGGCATATTATAACACAGACACAAATTGTGACTTCATTCCAAAACAAAAATAAACGGCTTTCCACTTCTAATTCAGTTACGGTACATGACTTTATTTGTTTTGGCAAATATTTTACAGCTATTCCACTTTTTTAGGCTGGAAACGTCCTCAGTGAGTGAAAGCCTGTTTGGTGTTTTTTTTTTTGTTCATATCTATGTCTAGAAGTTAATAAAATTTTCCTTCTCTGCCACATTTTAACCTGAACATTACAAACCCAAGAGTAACTTCCATTAAAAGCAAATTTATTCAGATAAATGCAAGTATCACAACGCAAGTAATTTAAAACAAGGGTTAACACGGATAATCAAGTGCATTAAATTAAGTGATAAAATGATGAATAAAAAAAAACAGGTTTCAACCCAAACACAGTATGTACGAGTATTATATCATTCTCGTAACCTGGAGCAATACAATAATAATCATACTCTGAAGAAAATCAAACATCTGTGACTGTGAGATTAAGAAAGATACATGTATTACTGAGAAAGCAGAATGACAATGAACATGTATTGACACACACGTATCATATACATGTTGTTATGACCCAGTTGTTATGGATTCCCTGGAATCATAATGTTGTGTTGATGGGGTGTTGGTTCGACTGCATTTTTTTATAATCGAGAGTTTTATGATTTATTATTTATTCCATCTAAGACCTAACTTTCATACCATTCCAAATACTAAAAGACAATCTGATTAAAGTTCAATTCATCAGACCTGCAGGGTCACATTTATTTATAATAAAGACACTAACAATCTCGACTAGATCTAATTAATTAATAAGGATAAATATCTGTGGCATCACATCCATAATTAATAATACTTCCTTCTAAGTCTAGCTCTATACTTTCTCTAATAACATTTAACTCTGGACTCACTAATTATCTGCTTAAACTAGATCTATTAGGTATATATATCTAAAAACTAGATTACTTATTGGATGACAATTACAGTCTCTGAATACATAATGTCATATGGGATATTCTGCCTACAATTCTAGTAGAGAACGAGCCCGTCAACGACAAGTGACGTCGGCCCAGTTAAGTACAGAGATCTAGATATCTAGATATATCTAGCTCTAGGATGGGCTGGCATTTCCCAGCCTCACCCAGATAATTCAATCACAGTTAGTCATACATTTCATACATTAGTTCTAGATGCAGCTCTAGATGGCAGTTTACTTTTGCATTCACTCCTGGTGGGTTCCTTCAAGACTCTCCTAACGGATAAATGTCGTACGTTTCATTCACTGTCGATGTCATCAAGAGATTCTATCTTCGATTACTTACGATTGGTCTGGCACTAAGGCCAGAAACAATATATCAAAGCGGTGTCATGTCAAGCTTATGAATATAAATGACAAGATCAACATCTGGTCATGTTGTATTGGTAAATATTACAATCATCCACTCAAGTAGGATGCAACTGACTCCTACACACAGGGAAGGCTATGCACGGAGTGAAGTCCCCCGGTCAGCTGCTCTCTCGGCTGCCTATATTATCAATACGCCTTAACGGTTAAGTGACGTAGACAAATAAATAGTTCTCACCCCCACGTTGAAAACGGGGTGTTAATCTTCATCGATAGCACATTATCTTTACATTTTTATATCAGTAGTATATATCTGATTATCTATAGCCCATTCACCATAACACCAGTGATATTCTATCTACTAGCATACTACTGTTTATCTACGCCTTCCTGTTGTTCAATAGTTCCCTCTTGCTTAAAATGACGTCATCAAAAAACACCGTCCTTATCTACAACTGACGTACTTCACATGTTATATTTATTCACCTCCTCTCTATAATTAATTCGGTTATTTCCCCTTGACCACTAACCTCACACCAATTACATTTGATTATGACACATGTATTATAAAATAAGGCCACATTTCAATGTTTTCTGATTGATGTAATTGGTTGTCAGTCAGTCAGTCGATCAGCCAGTCATTCAGTAAATCTGCAAAGCAATTCATGAGAGTAAGTCTGTCAGTGTCAGCCACTAATCCCTGGTTCCAAAAACCGTCAGCCACCAAGATACTTTTTCAATCCATCAGCCTGCCAGCCAACACTCAGTGCTGTGATCGTACGATTACCCAATTTTATGTATTCCACAATTTATTTTGTGAGTTATTCAATCAGTCAATCTCTTGGTGTCCCTCCAACACATCATCAAACTCTACACTTTCACAATTTCCTGCATATGATAATGACTACCACTGTGCTAGTTTTGTATGCAGAAAAATGACTATCACTAGTATCAGTGTCTTGTACTTCAGTACCATTGCACTTGTGTTTTGCCGTCACCTAGGCTTGTTGTTTTTAAGATTTAGATACAAACATAAAACAATAATAGTATTACTAAATACAGGGATGCCAAATGATTTTTGCAAAAAAACCCTGAAAAATGAACGTGTCATCGTGTTTGCACCACAACAAATATTTTTTTAACAGTTTTTAAATAATCACTAACACACAAAATACAATTAAATACACAGAAAACCGGAAAAAAACGGAAAAATTGGACGTTTGGTATCCCTGTAAACATTTCATCATGGACATGGAATTCCATGTCACTGCATAAAAATGAAATAGGTCAAGGAATGACTGGTAAATTCATAAATTCTTCAAAACAATTTACGAATAAAAAAAATACAATCACAACAACTCAGGAAGCTACTGTTGGATTGGGAATCAGTAACTTCAGAAAATGTTTTACAGAGAGACAGAAAGAAAGAAAGATGAAAGACAACACTAAAACCTTGGAATGGAAGGTGTACTCTTGGAATGTCAAGAATATTTGGCACAAGTCATAGAATATTTTGTTGAATTTTAGGTGGGTTTTTTTTTTTGTTGTTGTTTTTAAGATTTAGATATAAAAGTGAAACAATAATACATGTATTTCATCATGGAAATGGATATTCTATATCACTGCATAAAAATGAAATAGCTCATGAAATGTCTGCCTGGTAAATTCATAAATTCTTCAAAACAATCACAACTCATGAAGCTACTTGTAGATTGGGAATCAGTAACTTCAGAAAATGGTTTATAAGGTGAGACAGAAAGAAAGAACGAAACAAATCCTAGCATTACATCAGAATTCATTATCAGACATAGAGCGGCTTCTCAAATAAGCAAATGGCCCCCTTCTTATCATTTCACACGTAAATGACAACCAGCATCAAAGCCAAAAGTTTCCCATAGATTTCCCTAGATCAAACTTCTGAATGTCAGCACTATTAAATGACAATATGAGTATGACAAATAGTTACGACATTTCATCATTATAAGTGTAATCAGACCATACTATTTTGTTAGATATAGTGCAGGTGACAGGGTAGACAAACAAGCGAAACAAGTGAAACTAGCATGAAAAAATTATCAGAAGGGGTAACCAAGTAAGCAAACAGGAGATGCCTCAAAAGTGGCCTCACGTAGGACGAGAGTTGCAAGGTGAGGAGCAATAAAGTGGCCTTGCATGCTTACTGGGTTGCAAAAAGGAGATCACTTCATTGACCTCCCACAGGACTAGGGTTAATTACTGAATCACCACAATACTTGCCATAAGAAAAGGCTTATTGTGAGCTGGATGCATTTACCTTATAAAGTTATTGAATAGCTTATTTTAAATATTTTATGTTGTTTTTTTTTCACAAATGATTTAACTTGTCAATTTTCATCTGGAATGAACAAATTCAACTTCAAAACAATTGTTCACTGTCATGTTTATGATTGTGATATTTGCTTTAACCTTAAACTTTTCCTGTATAAGTAAGTAATTCCCTATTATCTTGTGAATAAATGCTCTTCTGAGGTAAATTACAACTGATAGCTTGGTTGTATAAGTACAGCTCCAATCACTAAGTAAAGTCACACATTACAGAAATTTTATCAGCATAAGGATGTAATGTTTTGTAAATTGGGCTGTGCCCTAGAAACATGTGACCAATTACAACACTTGCAAGTTTTCTTACTGTTAAAGTTGAGTGCCAAACAGGATTCTATGCAATGCTTCACATTTAGGATTTTAAGCAATATTCTATGAAAAGGTGGATGTTAACATGAAGGTTAACAAAAGTACACCTCTAAGCTGTATGTGATAAATAGGGAAAATGAGCATCTCTGTATGTTCAAATCATTAGACTGAAATAGCTTGGTTTCAGCTCATTTCAAGCATTGACACTAAAACTCAAAGACATTTCAATAAAATCATTAACAACATAAATTAAAACTCATCATCATCTGCAGCCTCTTCATCAGACAGTAGCGGAACTTGCGCACTGGTGTCAGGCAAGAGGGAATGCTTCCCAAAGTTGAGGTTTAATGACCCTTGGAACTGCCGGAGCTTACGCTTCATATAACGGTGGTGTCGACATGCTGCCACAGTAAATATGCCTCCTATGCTAGCAACTAATATAAGGCACGTCATGTCTGAAAATAAAAGAGGAAATGGTGTATCCCAATCTGTTGACCTCTAAACAAAAAAGAATTGGCTTGTTAAAAACAACTAGAGAAATTCAATTCCCACATGTTAAGAAAAACAAAATATATACATGTACAGCGTTACACTGCTCCAAGGTACATTACGACTAATATCCACATGGGCACAGATCTTCGCAAAATAATACATTTTTTCACAAACAACAAAAGTGACATATTTTGTTGATGTGGATTGATTAAATACTCAAATTAATGGCACACTCATGATACCGGTACTGCAAAACCAAATAGAACAGCTCAAGTTATTTGTTTCTGAAATGCCAGTTAAAATGAAATTGACATCTTAAAATTATCACTGTAACCTGAAGACGAAGTGTGATGGTGTCCAAAATTAGTTAAAGACAGTCAACAAATTTCATAGGAAAATTCTCTTCACTTCCAAGACGATGCTTCTGTCAAATGTACCTTGGCACAGGTAACCACACCTTAAAGTCCTATAACTCCCTCATGGTTCAACTTACATTTACAGTTCATGCAGTCCAAAATTAAGCCTGTGACAGATTAAGTTATAAACAGAACTTATCAAGTAGTAAGTTAAAAGGGTGTTGTTTTATTTTGGAGGGGTGCTCTATTTTCTACATTTTTGTCCCAACTATATCCATGATAGAAGTGTCCATGCACAATTATGGAAAGTTTCCTGTGTTTTGGCTGATGTCCATACGACTCTGACTAAATTTCTATCACTTCAAATTCAAAGACACTTACACGTCCCAAATGTCCAGTCAACTGTGTCATGTCTGTGCTTCAAAAGTTGTCCTACGATGTCCATAGTGCCATTATTGGGGGCAGGATGTAGCTGGAGTAAACTGCACATCAAAGAATATAGATCCACGCTGTGAAACGTTTCCACTTGAAAGTGCTCCTTGAATGATGGTCCAATGGCCATGAAGAATGGATGCATGTCTCCATTCTGGTTGTCGTAACCATGTGTTCCCTCTGCAAATTGCAATGATGAAATAAGGATAAGAAATCAATGTACCCTCTGCTGTTAACTGACTTATCCCAATGACTTCCTGCAGGTAATACTTGTAAAGGATACTTGTTCCGATGACTTCCTGCAGGTAATACTTGTATGGATACATGCCATGGATGTCTTCATTTAATTGTATCAGCCTTTATTCTGTAGTGACCAGTATTCGAATCCTTCCATGGCCATGACAGAATGTGCCCCCCCCCCCCCCAAAGAAAACTCTTCCAACAATATATCAGAATACCTCAATGTTGCTCAAATGTACCTGAATTTCTGCCCCACCATTCTCTCTTCATACTTTTCACTCATCAAACATTAAGATTTAAGCAGGTTTTACCCCACCCAATGAATACATTATGTTTTTAGTGATGGCAGGTGCTTTCAACCCTCTGGGGGACTCCACATCCTACATGCAGCTACTGTCCGTGCCTACAACAAATCATGGTAATGCAAAATGGTGTAATTTAGCCTCTTTATTAAGTAATGGGGAGATGCAGCAGGCTGAGAAGCTACTATCACCAAGTAGTAATACTGAATGGTTGAGGAATTAAACAGCATGTTATAGACAGGAATATTATTCTTTTTTTTTTTTTGGCACAGCAAACTAATAATAGACATGACAGTAATATATGGATTTAAAACTACAGTGAACAGATCCAAGAACCCTTTTCTTATGACTGCACAAAAACTGGGTCAAAAATGTATTTTCCCTAAAATCGTCCCTCTTTCACATTTAAGCCCACCCTATCCCCCTCTACTTTGTTTTCGCCCTCTGAGGGGAGGGGGAGCCATATCACCCATGCTGAGAACCACTGCTCTACATTGAGGCATAAAATCCACTCAAGTGAAACGTGTCTTAAAGAAGCGATATTCAGCACCATCTTTTACTTTTTTCACTTTTTAGCACCTACTGAAATAAAATTCAGGTGCATGGTGATTTCCGTCACATATGATACAGTTTATTCAATGCTTTTCAAATCTTAGCGTGAATTTAAGGCAAGTTATAAGTTTGAACATTTTCTGATACATTCGGAAATTTTTCCTTTTATTTCCTCTGCCTACTGTCAACACTTTAAAAGCTTCCATGGTCATTTAAACCTTATGATGTGTATAGCTCTGTGGGAGAGCATGTCGGACTAACAATTTTACGTGATGGACTGACATAATAATGATTCAAGTATTCAGCTCCACCATTTGCGAAAAAAACCAAGTGATTATAGTTGTTGATGCCTGGTTCAAGTAAGATGGACACACTGAGGTGAAAAATTTGCGTTAGAAACTTTATCATTATACAGCATGATAAATATTGTCTATGCTACATGTCACATTTATATGTATATAATATCTTTGAAAAAGCTGGAAAGAATGTAATTACAGTCATTTGCCAGTCCACAGCTAGCTCTATAATCTATGCTTTTTTTTCTGATGGAGCAGCAAACCATTTGAAACAGAAATTTAATTTTTGCAACCTATGCAAAATAAGAGAACAGTATGGCATCAACATCACATGGCACTGTTGGTGATGTAGGTAGAGAAGTAAAAAGGATGACCTAGAGTGGCATGCAGTTCTGTCAGGAAAGCACAAGATTTAGAGCCCACAAGACTTTGTGCATGTATAATGGAAAATAATAGTTACACAAACAGATCTCCTGCTTTTTGAGACTGAAGAAATCGAGAATGAGATGATGTAAAGTGTGAGGGAATTCCAGCTGTCCATGGTCCTACAAAGTTGTAACGTATTTCATAGAAGTATCTCAAAAGTAAAGTGGCCAACTGTTGTTCTGCGGAAAAAGCTGAATCGGCAATGCAGGATGTTAAAAACTAGGTAGCATCGAAGGAGGTTCTTTCTGTTGAATGATATACATGTATGTGGTATCCTTGCTCGTTACGTCGTGCATAAACCTCCTAAGCACCACAGAGAAAATTTTACAGGAGCGACAAAAAACTGTTTTTCTCTCCAAATGTGAAACTTAAAAGGTCATCTCATTTCCTCATAATATTAATATGTACTTTTTGGTCATTCTGATGCATGATTTATCAATTTGCACTTACTTGCGTCTTTGTAAATGCACACTGGAGTTTTAGTCTCTCCTTTTCCGACGGGCAGAACTCCTAAGCATGTTGCTTTGGAGTTTTATGCCCGGCGGTTGTTTCTCTTTTGTCATCGACCGGCAGGACGTAGCTGGTTAATCACCTTTTGGCCTGTCCTTATAATCCGACAAACGCAAGAAGTACTTCATTGACAGGGCATAGTTTTGTCTAGTTCAGTTTGAATACTTTATTTAGTAACATAAACATTAAAATGTCACCTTTTATCAGTTGTCTCACAAATACATCTAAGGCCAAATTAAGTGGATTCATTAAATTCACAAACACATACACGCACGCACACGTTTTCAAACGTTTTTCTACATACATACATGTATACCAAGTGAGGCAAAAGAAAAGTATGCATTCATTTCAATTTAACAGTGTAATGACTAGGCATTCCAATATTCTTGTTTCATTACCGCCATTTACCAATATTATGCACAGAGCATTAATTGTTTCATCATTGAATCTGCTTCATGAACTTAATGGCGAAGATTATCATAAAAGGCATGATGGTCCTTTGGGATAACAGCCTTCAACTCCTGGAGGTGTTTGAATTTAACGTCTGTGATTTTAAGAGCCTCTGTGTAAAGAGGTGCTGGTCTGCCAGGGGTCACATCTTCATGTCCCCGACCATGAGGGATGTCCTTCCACTCCTCGTCAAAGGTCAACTTGAAGGAGATGCTTCTACCCGGAGTGTACTTGAGACAGTGAATGTCCACAACATGTGGATCACCACATCCACATCCAGGCCTTACACTCTTATATGGCTCCAACTTGGAGTAGTCCCTGAAGAAAGTATGGTCAAGATACTTCACTCCAAAGGGTGTCCACATTATAGTCAAAGATCTCCTTTCTATCTTCATCTGTTGTTAGAGAATTGCATGCCAGTCCCTTGCAGGTGCAACTGCAGGGTTCCTGGAGTTGGCATGCTGCTCTTTGGGTGCTGTTTTCAGAGACGTATGGCTGTCCCGACTCTCTGAGACATTTCCGTTCCACTGCCAGTTGTTGACTCCTTTCTCTGGTTTCAGTGTCAGAACAAAGAAATCTTCGTCAGCAGGAACATGAGGAGCAGGTTGAGCATCAGCTGTCTTGGCAGCGCCGACATCTGATGTTATGGGTCTGTCGGCGGTATGGGAAGGTGAGTCTAAGGGGATGTCGGATAGTGCTGGATCGGTGTTGGCTGTGTCTACTTAGTGATGCTGGGGAGATGGCCATTGTCAAAGTGCCAACAGCCAATGCAGGGGAATTAATGTTGGCTGAGCCGATAGTATCAGCATCAGCAACTGGTTGTGTAAGTACATGTACGTCCGATGGCGATGTATAATCCAAAGAACATCTTGGTGCCAACCCAAAAGGGCTAGAAACAACAACTTGGGTCTCATTGTGTTTGCTTGAAGATGGCTGAGCTGGATCAAATAAAGTTGTTGGCAACTTTGCTTGGGGTGTTGAACAGGCTGCAATTGGAATATCCCATTTGTCAAAGCAAGACAAAGAAAGGTCTAGTTCTGATGTCTCGTTCAAAGACACATTGTCCACGATTTCGTGAACAGCACTGACTGACAATTTATCTAAAGATAATGTCTTTGGGGAAGACTCCTCGTCACAAATATAGGCACACTGCTCTGATTTCGAAATGCCAGCTGGACCGTACGTTGGCTTCTACTGACAGGAGGCATTGTGAACGAAAATAAAATGAATCAATACACTTCTCTTGGCAAAATGTTTAGTGACATCATAACACAAAAACCTTCAACGTCCAGGTTGCAAAAATTTGAATCAATTCAATTCTCATGGTAAAATGTTCAATCACTTCATGACATAAAAGCAACAGATATTAACGTCCTCCTTTGATCTAGATCCGCCGTCGACTGCGCGTAAGCGACACATGGCGATGACGGAGACAGGCTAGGCGATCGTACACAAAACTCCAATCCGCCAAGGTGGCGCTTTGGAGTTTTATGCCCGACGGCTTTCACAGGGGGGTGGATATTGAAGTTTTAATCATTCTGTGATTAAAGACAATTTTCTTCATCAATGTTATTTCGGGCTTCACTAGGCCACTCCTGATGTTCTGCTGTACAATAATGACCAAAAAAGTGTATTTTGAAAATGTTGTCGCTTAAGAGGTTTTTGCACGACGGCAACGTGCTGCTAAAAAAAAGAACTGTGCTGTCTATTGTAGTCAGATGTGTTTTACAATTTTATAGTACTTGGCTTTGACAGTAAAGTGGTGTGAAAATGAAGTTTCTCAAAGGAACATCATAATTATTGAATATGGACTCAGTGTATTATAAATCTTTTATCTTTTTGAGACCTTTCACAAGGAAAGAAAATGAGCCATTTTCTGTTACAGAAATGGATGACATTAAATATGACTAATAGTAATAGAAATATGATGAAATTGTAAGAGGTTTTGCTTTGAAGATATTACCTGGCAAGACTGTTTTCTCACTGGACTGTATTTTGGATTGAAAAGAATACTGGACCTTGATTTACCTCCAGATACATGGTGTAGTGTTCAGAGATTAAGTCTGTCTATTTATCATTTTATGTCAGTCCATCACCTACACATTACTGAGACTTGTTCTTATAAAATTCAAGCAAATGATTGAAGATATTGGATGTGCACAGGTCATCCTTTCAAATGTGTAAAGTTTACAAGAATTGCTTTTCAAATTTCACAGCATTTTAAATTTTGTACCTCGCTGAGATCTACCTGATCAGTCAGGTCGACAAAATCACCCTAAATGTCAGTCCGTCATGGGGTCTTTAATTGATTGTTGTTGGGTAGTTTTTTTGACAACGTTAACGAAATTCATCATGAATGTCACCCCATGGTGACATGAAGCTTTCATCTTATATCTATAATAAATGTAAATTACTAGATCTATAAAAATAATCCACAGAAATGTCATGTAGGCTGTTATTTGTGTTCTTTTGCCTGAGTGAATGTGTCGCTAGGACAAAAGGCACCTTTATTACAATATTAGCTAGATGCTTATTGAATGTTTCACTTCCTTTCGTTCACAAACATAGACTCGATGGTCAATTGAATGTTCTGAAATGTCAGTTCGTCACATGGAATTGCCCTAAAACTAATGCCAAAGTGAAAAAAAAAAGCCAGAGGATCCTTTCTCATAACTTACACGAAATGACTTTAAAGCCAGCCCTGAAAAGAACTAAGGCAACAGGATGAATACAGCACATTATGAATAACCTTGGACAAACAAATGTAGTACTTACTTAATGTAAAATTCTCATCTGGAATTTTACTGATGAAAGAGTATGTGATATCTGCTATTGCTAGAATGGGTGTGATCCTGACATTATTTCTGTAATGAAGTCTTTCTGGAATCTGTGCTTTCTTATAGACCACAAAGTGATGGGTTTTCGATGCATCCTCCAGCTTCTGAAAGATTAGCTTTCCCTTTTCTGAAACCAAAAAAAAAAAGAGTGCAAAAACAGAACATAAATTCAAATCTTAATTTTTTTATTACCAAAACCCCAGAACTATGAGTTAACGCCTCCTTAACCTTTTGAACCCTGACCTCCTGATTTTCCCTACCTCCTGACCTCCTGAGTTCACAATGTAATAACAAATACAAGGGCACACCATATCGGACTCTCAGTGAATTGGGATAAAGACACTAGCTGCTACAGTAACTGTAGCATGTCAACAGTATACGTATGAAGAGGGTTCGTAGGGTTAAATCTTCAGAAGTTCTTTCTTTCTACATGTATGTTGATTCTTGAATCACATTCTGTTTTTCTTTACAAACGACAGAAACACTTCAATTTCACACTGTTCCATACTGTATACACACACTTTTCATAATTCTTTTCATATTAACACTGAATCTACCAAAAAAAAGTGGGGGGGGGGAGGGGGGGGGGGATTAATAACTGGACCTGGGGAAAACTCGGAGAGGAAGATGTAAACACTTTTTCCCACTGATTCCTCAAAGCAATATCAATTCTTCACACATTTTGGTTCTGATGCCTGTTCCAAACTGTAAAAAGCAGATCTGCTGAAATTTTGTTTCCAGCAGCTTCTAAAAAAGATTTCATTTAACATTGAAATCAAATTTTTCAAAGCTGAATTCAAGGTATGTCAGTAACATTTGCACTATTATTAAAATGATCCATTCTTTTGGATAAAAAAAGCTTGAATTTGCGTCTTCTTCAGGGGAGATGCAATTCTACCAATGATGATTCTCTTCATCTTTCATCTCAAGATCAACAAAGCCACAATTATGGGAAGCCAAACACTTGGTCATGTGAATTGAATGTTATGAGTTGAGTAGTTACCTTCATCAATAGGAATGATGGCTGCTGCAGGTGAATAATGGACCATATGGTACCAGCTAGGGTCAATAAAATCATCGAGATGAATCAAACGATCTTTTGGTGTAGCTGCAAAACCATGGTCACTTGTGATGATAATGTTCATGTCATCTAAAAGATCTTTGTCTTTCAGTCTTTCCAAAAGGTAGCCTGTCATTTCATCTGCATGCTTTATCATTCTGGTAACATTTTCAGAATCAGGGCCACACTTGTGAGCAGTATGATCAGGCTCAGAGAAATAAAGTAGTCCTAAGTTAATTGGCAGGTCAGCAGTGAACCATGATATTATGGTATCAATCCTATATTTATCATCCACAGACACATCAAAAGGCATATGATAGGTGGTGTGAACCCCCTTAACAACATACTCAGCTCCCCACCACATAATGCTTCCGCTACGCCCATGCTCGTTTTGCAATTGGTTTGTCACCCATATGGGCTCTGCACCTGCATCATAAAATCTTTGGTCATTCACAGCATATTTGTCTCTGTATAATGGAATGAAGGTTTTGTTTAAAACAGGGTCATACATATCATTTTCGACTACGCCGTGGCTTTCAGCGTACAGTCCCGTTACCATTGACCAGTGGTTTGTCAATGTCGAAGTTGGAAACACATTGTTTAATCCTCTTCTGGCATAAACACCATGGTCAATAATACGATCAAAATGTGGAGTGCTAGTCCGGTTCAGATAATTCCAGCGAAAGCCATCAAATGAGACGATAAGAAGCGAAGGTGCCTTTTCAAAATGGGAAAGGGCTCGTATTGGAAAATACAGACCAAGGCAAACAAGTGCCATGAAAATCCAACCCAGTAAGATTCCCACCCCATGGTGACATGAAGTTTTCATCTTACGTCACATATAAATGTAAATTACTAGATTCTAGATCTATAATAATAATCCACAGAAATTCATGTAGGCTGTTAGTGTTCTTTTGTCTGAGTGAACGTGTCACTAAGACTAACTAAGACAAAAGGAAAAGGAACACGGATTTTTTGTCAGTAACCATATAACTTAGAGTAATTGCCCTTGGTAATCGGTGTTCTATCAAATTTTATCTCCACATTTTAGGGCGCACAGAGACATAAATGCAATAAAAATGCGTTTTTATTTTTTTGTTCTGCAAAGGGAAATAAGGCCCAGTTGAAATGCAGAGTTCCCCATTTCACACAAACAGGCACGTTAACGTGATATCCAATGGTTTGATGCGTGCATATCAGAAAATAATGACGACCACTTTTACGTATCGTAGATTTAGCATTACACAATATATAGGCCTACACGTATAATGTCTTCACGAAATATCATAAAAACCACAGAAAAACTGTGGGGTCGCAGCAAGGCCAAAAGCGAAGTCAAAATTGGGCTTAAAGAAAAGGTTGTATGTTGCAATGCCCCGCGTGAGAAATAAAACCCAAACAATACAAAGCAAACTAAAGAGAAGACAGAAAATACACAAATTTTCGGCTTTCGCGCCAACTAAGCGGAGACCCAGGTACCCGGCGCTGCTCAGGATAAGCCTGCTCATCGTCCCCCCCCCCCCTCCTTTATCGTGTATCTTTCTTATCTTATACTATTACTATGTAATTATATTACAGGACTTGCCTATGCTGGACACTACATGTAGTTATACTGGCTAAACCGCAATTTTAAACTGTAGGCTTACCGTTGATTAATGAAAAGAGAAGAGTTCTTGTGAGGTATACAATAATACAATGAAAATATAACATTAACATGAAACATCAAATAAATAAATAAATTTAAAAATAGACGACTGTATTTTCAATCCAAGTTTCAATTAAAGGCACTTCATTTAGCATCATCGTTGACTCAAAATCAATAAACATTGGGTAAGAAACGTAAATTTAACGAAGAAAGTATAAGATGAGTTGCTTTGGCTTATTAATGGCAAGCACAGGCAATGACCAATACATGTATGTATTATATTGTTGACTAACAGCAAGAGAAAACACAAGTGTCCTCCAACAGTGGGAAATGTGAGAAAAAAAGTGAACATCTATGCCAAGAGAAATACATGCACGGTACATGTAAAAACATTCCAAAGAAACTGTCCCGGGCGGACATTTTTTTTTTTTTACCCGCTACCCACAGCATTAACTTCCTTGTTTCCTTCTCTTTGACCGAGGTACATGTAGTAGGGATGAGCTAGGGCGGTGTGGTAACCAGGGCCGTCTGAACGCATGGGCACACTGGGCAGTTTGGCCAGGGGCCCCAAGCATGTAAATGTCACAGAAGTGTCGTAGGGGACGGGCCGCAGCCTATTGCTTTGCCCAGGGACCTATAATGATGTTAAGACAGCCCTGGTAGTAACGGTGCACAATGGGGGTGGGATGGGGGCGGTAGCAGGCTGGCCGATTAGCTGGTTCAAGGACGGGCTAGTTATAAGTAAAAATGTATTATAAATACAGTATAATGTGTTAGACAAGAAACCTTGGGACCCTTGGTTTCTTGTCTAACCAAGGGTCCCGGGTTCTAAACCCGGGCAGTGCAGGCATGTTGGAAAGTGGATTTTTCTCGTATTTTCAAGTCCCTGGTCCTATTGGGGGGTAGGATCAAGTAGTTCTTGGAAACTGGATTTTTCTCATATTTTCAAGTCCCTGGTCCTATTGGGGGGTAGGATCGAGTACCTAGTCTTCTCGGATAAGGACGAAAAAATTCGGAGGGCCCGTGTGCACGTTAAAGATACCTTGGCAGTTGGAAATCGTAAAGAGCAGGCCGAAAGGCCGCTGCCCGGGCAAAATTGAAATTAATAGATTAAAATTTATCCATATCATTCCCCCCCCCCCCCCCCCCCCCCGTTTTCTAGCAACACCAGTTTTATCTGAAAATGAACAAATAGTCTATAAAGGGAAGGTTGGCAGTGAAAGACAATACAGATTTAATGCTCTAGTATTTTGCGCAGTTTCTGCCTTCCTTTTACTTTTTTGTCTCCTTTTTCTTTTCTTGTGTATTCTTATTTTATGTATACATGATTGTGGTATTAAGCAGTTGAACTCCTTCCTTCCGGTCATCTCCTGTCGCTTTTTAACGAAAGGTTGGGCTACCTTGTTCCTGTTGTTTCTTTCTATTTTCTTTGTTTCTCTCGGAGTATTTAGATAATTTTGGTACATGTAACTACATGCGAAGAAAGAAACAAAGTAACAATGAAAAATTAAAAAAACAAAAAAAACAGATAGGTCGAGAGAACGAAAGCAAAAAGAAGAAGCAAGCAAGAAAGAAAGAAAGAATGAAAACGCGCGAATAATTAATAGTATAATGTTACATGGATGTTTTTTTTTTCTTATGTATTGTATTATGTGTGGCTTGACATTGGGATTCCCCGAGCATTAACCCTGCCTGCTTCTGATGGACTCACAAAGGTACGGCGATGATCTTCTTTCCAGTGTAATGCTCTTTGATGCTAATCCAGTGATCTATATACATACTACTACATGTAATAGCAGTACCCTACTGGTGCTGCTTGTTGCCGCCATACTAACTCAGCTCCTCGTCACGACGTTAGTGAGCAAGGCCTACTAGACTACATTTTTGTGTATTCGAGTTGATGACGTGCTCCAAGCTCACGTTCCGGTACCGAGACCATCAGTGACACCGGCTTTAATCCTACTCCTAGCTATTTCTGCCAGTGGAGTATCACCGAGCCTTGCTACGGGTTTTGGGGCTGCAAACTGCAGCCATTCACGAATTTGGTATTTTTGAAGTTTGCACTGATTTGGAAATCAAATTTGGAAAATAAAATGTGTATTTTTGGAAAGCCGATGTCACTGATTTTGGCTACAGTGTTGAAAAACTACCTGACATTGGTAGGGTGCTTTAGGCCTCCTAGAGTCTTCACCTTGAAAAATAAAGATGTCCAGTTCACTGCAGTTGCCGTTAATGGGTGAGGCACCCAAAACTCTCTTCAGGATTTGCTCATTGGTTACTTATACCCAAGATACTAGAAACAATCTATCTAGTATCTTTGGTTATACTGTACGTACGTGTATTTATTCCTGACACTTGACGTTTATGAATGATCTGGCAAACGCTGATGGAAATGTTAGAACTTACTGGGATCTAATGCGACAAAAGAACCTTGGTTTCAGCACCAAAATACTGGAATAATACAGTACATGTACATGTGTTTAAAAAAGGGGGAAAAAAGGAGGAAATTCAGTGGGCTGGCAGCAAGGCTTGAGGCAAAGTCAAAATATGACAAAAAGAAACAGGCGTATGTATTCTTTAACAATAAATGAAAAGTAGGCCACTTTAATCAGTCACAATAAACGCAGTATAGAAATGTAAACTTTATTTGGGACCACATCTTCGCAGGCACATCATGAAAAAAGGCAATAAAAAGTGGAAAATCATACCAGAGTTAGAAATTCTGTGAAAATTAACAACATATAATGTATGTATTTGATAAGCAACGAAAAAAAAAAAAAAAAGAAATCACTTCTCTGAAGAAAGTCCAGTTACATTGTATACAGTAAATGGCACACAAGAACTTCCCCACAAGTTGCAAAACAGTGTTTCAGGCCATGGTCTGCAGCATAATCTGATCATAAGGACTGGGAAATGGAATTTGGTCCCACAGAGCAATGAAACATGAAAAAAAATCTCTGCATACAGCGTTTTCCAGGCAAACCATCCAAGAAATGCAATATGATGAAAAGAACAAAAGCTAAAAGAAAACAAAAACACATAATCTTACAGCTCTGCTACTTTCAAAAAATGCCACTGCCACACTATCACATCATAATAAAGTTATTCTGTAGGATCACAAGCACTCTTCAGCTTAAATATAATTCCTCATCATCAAACTGTACATGTATTAGAACTGGTGAAACAATAATCTGCCAAGCTACAACAAAATTACACGAACTTGAACCATGTTGGTGATGATATCAATCTGCATCTTTCACTCAGTGTGTCATCAAATACAAATGCAGAGGACCACATACCATGCCATCACTAAGCAAATAACAACAGATTTTCAGCCTTTGCTACCTTCACACAAAATCATGCTCACCTATTTCATAACATAATTTACATGTATCAAGCTATCCACCGGAGTCAAAAGGCAAAAATCATAGATGCAGACATCAAAATAATGAAACTGGTACCTGAACACATCCATCTTCATGTTCTTGCATTTGATTTAAATATTAGAATGAGGTTTGTGAGTGAGAGATCACAACACTGTTATTATCTTCATTTGAAACAAATCTGGGTTATAATGCAAGCAGTGTCTGAAGACGCTCAAATGAAAGGAAGCTTTACATGGTATGCTGAGAACAGGCTTTTTTCAATTCATTACATTACAGGCCCTAAATAACCAACTAGACAAAAGTACAATTTCCAGACAACTGCCCTAGTTTACTGGTTACATGTGGCTTTAGTTTATGCTGCAATGTGCTCACACCATTGCATAAGTATTAACCATCACACATTTGTTTTTCATTTTTCCACTTCTTCATATCAAGGGGCCCAGTAGTAAGATATCAAAACCTAGTTTTTAGAAATTTTTCAGGAAAAGCAAAAAACTATATCATGTAATTAACTTTCTTTTTCAGACTTACTAGTTATGATCTTTTCAAAAACATTATTTACGGCTTACTTTTTCAGAATTTAACCCCAATCTTACATGACAACCTGAAGACTGGCAAGGGCTGCATGCATGCTAAATATCTGAAAGAAAAAAAATTCTAATGTATGGTAGGGCCTACAATCATTTACCACATGGCCTTCTATATTTTGTAGAAAACAGGAAAAAATATACCCAGGCCTCAGACAATACAAATACAGCATGACTGACCAGCCGATGAAGCTCAGATTTAAACTGTCACTGCCTTGAACTTGGGGAGGACAAAAACGATCTACGCTGAAAGAACACCAGAAATGGAGCTCCAAGATAATCAGCTGAAAATTTTTTCTATGCAAATCCAAGAACCAAACCAAGCAATTCTGTGCACGAAAGTTTTTTCTATCATTAAAGCTATCTCTGAATGTATCTCCAAAATTATGTACTATGAACTCTAAACCAATAAGAACCGAAGAGGGTAGTATCACTGATGACCAGAAAAAAGCGGAATCATTCAACAAATTCTTTGCCTCGGTCAACAGAGCTAGTTAGCGCACAAAGGACAAAGAAAAAGCTACAAAGCTTGAAGGAAATGGAGCGGGCCCCAAGAGCCAATGACCGCACATTTGAGAAAAGTTTTACAGAGACTGAGCAATACGTAAACAGCAGGCATACGACAAAGTGTGTCAAAAAGGTCTTCTCCTTAAAATGATGAGACTAGGCATCCATGGACAACTACAAGTGGGTGAGGGCCTTCCTCACTGACAGAACTATTGAAACCAGAGTCAACAATGCCTTATCATCAAAAGAAGTCTTAGAGGAAGGACTTCCTCAGGGCTCCTCACTGAGCTGCACCGTATTTCTGCTGTACATCAACGATCTACCAGATGTTTTAAAGACAGAAAAAGCCGTATGCTGATGACCTTGCCATATGGCACACAAGCCAGTACCCACTAGTTAGTGCCAGGCGGCTGAATGAAGATCTGGCTTGCCTTGCAGAGTACTGCGACGAGTGGAAATTCAAAGTCAACTGCCAAAAAAACAGTTTATTCCATATTCACCAACAGTAACAAAGTGGCTAAGCAAAAACTTAACATCACCTTCAAAGAAGCGCAGCTCACAAAAGAAGAACACCCAACATATCTAGGTGTTAATTTGGACAGACAAATGAATTTAAATCGTCACATGAAACAACTAGAACAAAAAGCAAAGATGCGCCTCAACCTGTTAAAAAGACTTGCGAGCACCTCATGGGGAGCAGACAAAACTACTCTTCGCCAGCATTACCTCAGCTATGTACGATCAATATTGGATCAAAATCTGAGCCTTCAGTTGCTAGCAAGCAAGGCAGCCCAAGAATCCCTTGACAAAGTCCAAAACCAAGCTTTGAGCTTTATCTCAGGAGCTCTCAGATCAACACCAACTGCAGCCTGCGAGATCCACACAAACGTTGAACCATTGAGGTTGAGAAGAAGGTCAGCTGTGGTTGAAAGTGTCGAAAGATACAAGCGCCAAGACAACCTCCACCTTAATGCAAGACTAGTTAAGAACTGGAAACCAACACACAGACTTAAAAGAAAGTCAGTTTTAGATGTCGCTCATGATCTCCAAGACAAGTACCACCTCCCAGAAAACAGAGAGCCAATATCAGCGTTCGACCAAGACTCCCCACCACATGTCCATGCCATGACCCCAGAGATCAAAACACACCTTGTAACAGACATGAACCAAAGAAACACAGATGTGATCGCTCTTATGACTGCAGCATAAAAAACCATAGGCTTGTACCCAGATGAGTCTACACGTGTATACAGATGGCTCTGCTTTTAAAGGAACCATAAATGACGGCTATGGATCAAACATACAGTTCCCAGACAAAACACGCCACGAACTCTCGGACTCGTGTGGTCAACACTGCTCCAACTTTGAAGCAGAAGCTTTGGCGATTGAAGCCTCACTCCACCATCTTTCGAATGTTTTCATGATAACTCCTGAAAAGAAGACGGACATCGTTGTATTCAGTGATGCCAAATCTGTTCTCCAGGCCCTTGAAAATGAAAAAGCAGACAACTCCTACATTCGAAGTCTATCAAAAACTATAGACCTTTTCCTTACCTCTCATGCTGCAAAGTTAACTCTCCAATGGATCCCAGGACATAACCATATACCTGGCAATGAAAAAGCTGTCGCCCTAGCCAAACGAGGATCAACACAGACACAGAAAAACACACCAACCTCCATCAACACTGCAAAACAACAAATCAAAAACATCAAGAAAGAAGAGTGGATGAATGAATGGGCCCTAGGAAAGACCGGCAGAAATGTCTTCCGCTATATGACAACACCTAAACCAAGTGATAACCTAAATTCCCTAGAAAGAAGAAAACAAGCTGTCTTTTTCCGTCTACGCACACAACATATAGCTCTTAACACCCACTTAAACAGAATTGACCCCCAGAAGGAACCCCTATGCTCACTGTGCCCTCACCCCTACGAAATTGTATTGCACCTCCTTTTTGACTGCACATCACTTCGTGATTTACGAACTACACTGCTACCAACCAACCCAGACTTTGAAAACACTCTATACTGTGGAACAAATCAACTCAACCAAACCTACAAATTTTATGTCATGGCAACAAGTCGAAGGGCACAAGCCCAGAAGACTGCTGGATCGGAAAAGTAAAGTAAGTAAGTATGTACTATGAACAAGACTGAGTTCTGCTGAGCATTGTTACAACTGTATGTCTTAAAATACACAGTCATGTAATTAGAAGAAACTTTCAGGACTGCACATGCATCTGATACAAGTAATCCAAAATAAGCAGATATGCAGAGTATGAATTGGAATAAGAGTAAAAATGATACATTCACTTGTCACTGAGCAACTTTATGTTTCAAGATGGAGTGTTAAAGAAAATTTAACAAAAACAGGTACTGGAGTAAAATTATCATCTTTCTAGTTCTAGTTCTTCAAAGAATGTAGCCTATATTGCATTAATATCAAAATACAGGGATACATCCAAGACGTGTGACCTTCATCATTTCATGTTTGGTGAAATAACACAATCCATGCATTACCAATGAATCCAGCAGTTGATTTGCACTCAGCAGGTTGCTCCTTTTGCAAATTCAAATTATCTCATTACAATATCTAGACAAACAAACATGAGTATATAAACTATTATCTATTACACAATTCCACTGTGAGAGTGTGAAGGATATAGGATTAATTTTGGAAAAATTTACTGTAAACTTTTGACTGATTTTCAACATTATCCAGCGACTGCCCCAGGGTGTGACTTGATTTTTCATTTTGATTAGTTGTTGAAATGCATTAACTGGCATCAAATCAGGAACAATTATGTAACGGACATCAATTAAGGTAAAAGGGCCATGGCTACCACATGTGTGGGATCCTTCAACTTCGCTTCCTTGTGACAAATTCAAATAACATATACATTACGTTTGCACTGCATTTTGGGTTGTCACAAGGATCCACATGATTGGCATCAGTCCACGTGAAAATCTAATGCAAACAAAACAATGTCTAGACTGACAACATGAATTCATCACTACAGCTTTTAAAAAGTATAGAGCTTTAACTCCTTTGAGTACAATTTCTTAGACTGCATCACACTTTTATACCATCTAAACACACACAGATATCCCTGTAGCCTGGAGTATCTAGGTATTATCAGGAATAAGAAGCTGTAATAAATAAATAATATACGTGTATACTGGTTAACTGCTAATCTCACCTGCATAAGTACTCTGGATTAATTTCAGAAAAGAAAAGAAAAAAGAAGATGCATACAAAGAACTATGGAAATAAGACATTACGAGGATAACTTATACCATGACAGAACTTAATAATATATAATATACAATATTCCAACAAAAAGATCAGTGTCAGCAAATTAACATATAACGCTGAATCTGAATTAAATGTTTCTGTTGAACTACTCTGTAGACAACTCTTCACAAGGATTTAAAAACGAACAAAAAATGAAAAATCATTAAATTCAACAAAGATCATAAAAAAATTAATGTCTAAACTACTGACTACATCAACTCCGTCAGCCTGTATCCCTTCAAAGTGAGCATATAAAAAATCAATAAGATTAAATTCAACAAAGTTCATAAAGCATGTCTAAACTACCGACTACAGTTCATCAACTCCATCACCCTGTATCGCTTCAAAGTAAGCCTATAAAAATTATGATTACAAATATTTCTGGGAAGCTATGCATGTAAGTTAAACCTGTCCACAAGCCTGCAGTAAAACAATTGCAACAAGATATAATTTATTCATTTGCTAAGTTATGAGTAAAGAATTGTAATTCACATAATCGCAAGAGTTCAAAACAGCCATTCTGCACTGATATGACACTAATATAATTCATATGAAATTACAGTGCATTCATAACGCATTTACACAAGATAATGACCTGGTCTGTCTTGTTCTCAAATGCTGGGTACATCAAATAATATATGTGGGCCCACTGTTCATGTGTCATCAGTGTAAAATTGGACAATAAAGATTTTTAAGTATTATTAATAGCATATTAAAAAGTTTCAAAGATAACATGCTAGCAATGTTTATCAGCCCCTTATTTTCTTCATGTCCATGAACTAACTTTAAAATAATTTCCATGTAAAAAAAAAAAAAAATCTCAGGACAGGCTTAGGTAAATTTCAACAATCCAACCATGCTTTGACTTGATAAATTATTAAAACTGTTTTGTGATCACTGATTTAACATAAATCAGCCATGAGGAATGTTACTTAAATGTTGAAGCAGAAAAGCATGTTCAGGTTGGGAGATCATGCTTTTTCCATGGAATATGAAGTGACAAAACTATTACTAAGGTGTAAAAGCAATGACTGAATGAATAATGACAGACCACCTCATGAGATAAGATGTCACACTGAATAATGGTGTGTTGTAAATTAGAGCACACTCCCATAAATGAAGTGAACACTGGAAAAAGTGTCTGACCTGAAACAATAGTTTGATCTATCTGAGAGAAGGATGATAATTACTGCAAAGTTTAATTTCGTTCGTATGTCTGAAAGACGACATGAGTTGTTGATTTAGTAACAGGTTTTTTTATGAGCAATACTGAGTATTTACATGAACAAACTCTTTATATAAATACCGGATATAATAAAAATCATGCAATGAAAAATACATCAGCATACTCCAACAATGGGAGTATTAATCAAAAGAAAGGTAATTTATGAATAATTTCTCATGTTTCAAATTTTAGAAGGTACCTGTATAGGTTTCAGGAATTTTAAACTTTTACTCTGACATCCATCTGGCATGGAATTGTATTAACATTCAATAACAAACACACACATTGTCTTGCATGTAAGAAATTAAGAAACAATAGTCAATGTTTTTTTAACAGTCTAAAAATTTTGTAACAATTTGGTCAAATACTGTAATACAAAAACAATATACAGTGGAATCATCATACAATCTCAATGTTGGCAAAAAAATACACATGAGTATAGAGCAGGCAGTTGTTTTAATCAGACATTGTGGCAACTGGAAACTTCACAAACAAACTACCCAAACTCACAATAAGCAGTATAACACAACGCGGCTGAGACTGGAATGTAAAATTGGTAAATCAAGGAACCTGATCAGCAAAAAATACAGTGTCTCAACTCAAGTACATACATGTATTTGTCATGCAGAGTCTCATATCCAAATAAATATACACCTAATTCACCACAGCAATTTAAAACACCTAGTGAAGATGCTGGAAATGCATGTGCTTGTGGAAATTGAATGCCATCCTCATATCTGTACCGGCATTCAAACTTGAATTCCACCATATCTTAAGTTATGGCAATATTAAAAGGTGAATTAAAATTAAATGACATCAGTTTTAAATTTTTCTTCTATCACCACCAAGTTATGGAATTTCAGTCTCTTTAGATCACGAACTATGAAATAGAATTTCAAGGTATTTAGTCACTTTCCCCCAAGATCTTTACGATGCAGTTGCCCCTCATTGGCAGACACTGATGCAGATTTCATTTGGGAGCAAAATATCCTCTGGGGTTTGTGCTGCTTACAAGCGTGTACACCGAGTGGTATGCTACTTTGCCTATTAAGCCAATATTCAAACAATCTGCAGTGTCCTGTTTGTTAATACAAAATACTGTATTCAGTTCTCCCTAGCCAGACCATGCAACAGGCTTTTCTGAAATTACAGGTTCAGCCTTGTTTCTGTTGCCGCTGAGGGGTTCAGAGGTGTTCAATTTTCGTCAGTGACATTGAGGTTCTGACTACCGGTACCTGTATTGTTGTTTTGTCCAACCCTGAAAAAACAAATCAGACATCTTCCAGTACAAATAATTACAGATAAACATGCATAACACTTGCTCCCAGGCAAAAACACCACTGCCACAACCAAAGCAATTATCTCCTTCCATCTTTTGCATAGAAGGTCATTTATACTGTACCAATATATACACCATTACCAACAAATAAGGCAGATGATCAGAGAAAAACATTAATGTTACCCAAATAAAAACAAAAAAAAAACATTTCCTACAGCAGTCACAAACAAGGCTGTTAACAACTGGTAATTTAGTTGCTGAATGGCCCAGTCCACTCTCTGCATCATGAACTGGTGGCAACCCAGGTCAAGGGTTCAGCCATTTGTATTCCCGTTTCCTGCAGGGCACTTTTATTGTGTTAATTCTTTCTAGTAACAAACAAATATACACATACGCTGAGTAACTGACATATATAATACATGTATAAACGAAATCATACAACTGTATCAAATACTGTTACAGAGATACATGTATAGAGCTGTAAGGACGAATATATTAATTTAACAAATGTGTCGGATGTCATAATTTTCAAACTTTTACTTCATTTTACATGATCTCCTATATCAGATGTGCCATGCTGTCGTCAGGGTAATGAGCATGGTAGACAGGTCTTTATTACCCCTTGCAGGGGTCAGTGGGAGCTATAGTGGGCAATTAAAGTAGCACTTTCAGTGTCTTATGAACAGCCACAAAACAAAACAAAATGCCAGTTTCTCATCTTCAATCTTCTGTAGGCAAATGAAAATAAAAAAAACCAATACCAATCTGTATTTCAGTAGCGATCACAAAGTTTTCCACCAGTATTAGCAGTGCTGAATTTAAACATCTAGGCACATCACATGCCCGGTAAGATACTTAGAACAGGCCTGGACATATACGTGTCATGTTCAGATTAAAATACAATGTACATTAAATATGGTGTTAGGTATTTGCCATATTGCTCCGAGAGCATTTTTGTGTTTTCAAGAAAATGAGGACTGAAGTTTGGTTGGCAAAACAGCTAAAACACATAAAACATTACATCACAAACACATATCTTGAAAAGTTTTTTACCGATTGGAAACACACATGTATAATGAAATTAGGAGTGAGAGAACCACTTTCATGACAAAACCTCAAAATTGGCAAAATGTTGCATACAACAATATGGCAAAATACTCCTTGATAGAATAATATGACTTGCTGAATTTATCACAAAAAGCAAATTATATATTTGTAAATGCTGCATTTCTTTTCAGGCTCACTATAATAAGCAATTAAAGAGAAAAAAAAACAAGTTTCACTTGAATCACTATGTGCAAATAATGGTTTGTCCAACGTGAACTATATGGCAAATTTTATAGTTGTTTGATTCCTCAGAGAACTTATATTGTGCTTTAGTTTGCTGCCTTCATTTCTCTTTTCAACATTAGCTTGAGCAATTTGGAAATGAAGTTTGGGCATGTTGCACTGATGGCACTTAATAATATGTATGTTTGGTAGTAGTTTTGAATTTTTTACTTCAAAACTTGATGCAGACTGACACAGTCTACATTTGTAGGTTACATTGTTATTTCATTAAACAGATATGAAACTGATACAAGAAGCAAGATTGCAAATTTTTCTCATTAAAATAACAAAAACCATCCCAAACCAGGGGACATGAGTACTGGTTTTCGCCACACCATTCTCCACTTTTGGAACAGGCATGGTTGTGATAAAACAGTTTCTCTTTCAAACTTTGTCTGCACAAACTGTAATTTCTACCCATGGCAATACAGAGGCCAGTGCCAGTTTACACAATCTGCACTCTCATAAACACTAATTTAATCTTTTAACTACACGGGGACAGGGGTCACCACTCACTTTCATCTGTGGCTCTTTCCATTTCTTAAGTGCCGGTAAAAAAGTCTTTAAATAAGGAAAAAACACCTGCAAGCACGTTGTGGTTCACTCTAAAGTTGAATTCTTTCAAAAATCTCAACTCTATAATGGTTCTTCGTCTCTGAAAGGTTTGCCTACCACTGCTCCAGGACCCTATGTCTTCTGTTTTTAGCACAGAGGTGTAATGTTAACAAAGGAAATGTTTTCACATGAAATCTTCTTTGTAGCGGCCAATCTAACTAACTGAAAGTAGAACTCAGTTGTCCAAGTAAAAACGTTACTCAAGGTATTTGCTAGTTTTCAACTGACCCTGGCCTCCACAGACCCTAGGGCAGCAGGGGTGAGCTCTTCCCACTTTCCCATTTCATCAAGTTTCATGAAAGAAGTATCAGTATCCAGATGCCACAGCAATAATAAACATCTCTAAACTGCAGAGGTCTGCTCTAAGCTGGCTACTTTCATTAGTTCTGTTCCTGTCCTAATCAACAATTGACTGAATGAAAGAAAGTGCAACTGTATTTTTGAATTTGTTTTTGTAATTTGTAATACTTCTTTAATCCCATTTGGGAAATTTGCCTCAGTGTCATTGCAGCACAGTTACAACTGGAGCAGACACATCATCGCCACAGTGGTACATTTTATTTAATTTTGCCCTTAGTAAGGAGAGAGAGGATGGGAATTCTTCTACTAGTCCCAGAAAATCCACTGTACCAAAAATAATGATGAATATATATGGCAGATGTAACAGCTGGCATGAGAAAATGATCAATTATCATTTGGACAGATTTTTCGTAAACAGCCAGTGACCTCTCCATAACTATGAACAACAATAACAGTTTTACTTCCTGTAGTACGAAAGGCAGTCACTTTACCATGAACCTCGAAATATATATGTAGTTGCAAAAAAGCTGTGATATGCTTTCTTTGGGTTAACACTGATATAACAATCTTACATCATTTATTCATTACTATTTCTAAAATCTTGTCATCGTGTGCATCATCAAAGTCATCATCATCATCATCATCATCTTCATCTTCTCCTGATAACAAGGAAACTTTTGCTGCACCACCGGGTGCTCTAAAATATTTTACAGTGGGTTGCATGGGTGCCAGTTTCAGCTGTAAGGTCTTGCGCTTAAGGTACCTGTGTTGGCGGCAAGCTGCAACTGCGAAAACTCCTCCTATGCTGGCAATCACTATCAGCACAAAAATATCTGGGGGAAAAAAGAGTACAAAAAAAAACAATATGACATATTCTAAAACAATAACGAAGTGAGACAAACAAGCAAATGTAATAATTGTCTGCATGTTTGTCCATTACGAGGTGTCTTGAAAATAACTTTCCCTACTCCACTTTTCAAAAACCATTGAAGATAATGCCATCAAATTTGGAACAATGTACCTTTATTATACAGTGGAGAATGGTTAAACCGAAAATGGCTAAACCGAAACTAACGCTGAACCCAAGAAAATAAGAATCCACAATTTTTTTCCTCTTTATCTTTGTTAACAAACTAGCGCTAAACCGAAATAACCCTATGGTTAAACTGAAAAGAAAATTGCTGGATTCAGTGGCCAGTCCACTGTGATTTGCTATACATCGAGTCAAGTCACCGTATCACCCCACTACACCCCCCTAAAAAAAAATAAGAGCAGAGCATGCTTCATTCTGCCCGTAGTTAGGCCTACATGGAAGCGGCAGCACTACAGGGATAGGGCGAGAGGGAGGGAGGCCCATAAACTCACCGGTCCGAAATTAGAAGGCAGCAGACACGACGTTTGGCGCATCACGACTGATCTTTCATGTAAAATGTGTGACATCAGAGAGACAATACTAGTTATTGCGGACAGCGCATCTCATGGCATCGTGTACGGTGACGGTAACGAGATAGGCGGGACGGCGGTTCTGTATTGTCCGTCCGCACACATGTCTCCCTGTTCTGAGAGTTAGTCCACATTCACCCGCATATCCATGCTTCGAGTGTGCCTAGGCCTGAGCAATCACCCACCCTCATTCTCTGTCAAAAACATAGAGCAAGCAAGGATGTGTTGAGTCTGTTTAGCCTGTGCACTTACATTATTTGTCCTCTTCGAAAGTGATTTGGGCTGCCTTTCTTGAAACTGGTATTTTTCAAGCCTTCTATCGCTAAACCGAAACTGTCTAAATCGAAAACAAACCCGTGGTCCCCCAAATTTCGGTTTAACCGTTGTCTACTACATTGTAAGTACTTACAAGTGCCAAAGGTCCATACTGTGTTCTCATGAGCTTCTTCCAACAATTCTGACACAATTTTCAGACTGCCATTGTTGGGAGCTGGTTGAAGGTGTAGCAGTTTACACATCAGTGGGTATATATCTACAGTATGAAATGTCTCAACCGCAAAGCCTTTCCTGAAGGATGGTCCCATGGCCATGAAGAAAGGATGCATATCTCGAATATTATTGTCATAGCCATGACTCCCTTCTGAAAGAAAACACACAAATTTTTATCACTTTGTTAAAATCACAATGGAAAGAATGAAGCAACCTTCAGAATTTAGGAGTTTATAAGGTGGGTATAATTTTGTAATATCTGTGAACAAGCAGATCTGCACAAGAAGTCAGTCTAAAATAAGAATTATTAAAAACTGAAGGCAAACCACAGAATATGTCTAGTTCCATAATCGCCAAAAGCTGGTCAGTTGATATAAGTGTAGTGCTAATCAATGCTTTCACCACTTGTGAGCAAGCCCCACATGGAAGCCCCCTCAATGGAAGTCAAACTGACTGGACCAAACAGAGAAAATCATGATGAAACACAAAATAATATCCTATTTTTTGATGATTTTTTTTTTTTTGGTCGATACTTAAAGCTCAACCATTTATCTACATTGTGAAAATATTACCTCTCAAATCAGCCTCTATGTATGATAAATATTGCTTTTAATGCCTTTAATTTTGCCTCTGACATCAAATATCACAGCAATAATTAAGTTCATTAAAATTTGAACTCCCGATAACTTCAAAATTAATAAACCTATTGCCACAAAATTTTCCCAGGGTGTGTGCTATTTATATTGGCATATACATGCAAAATTTCAAAGCATTACGGTTAATTACAAGTACCCTTTGCTAGGGAGATAGTAAGGCCACCCATCTTGCCGAGAGTAAAAAATCGCTCCTCCATTAATGGCGATTTTCTCGAAGCTGCTTCTGTTTTTGACCTGGGGGGTACATGTCTTTAAAAAGCCATAACTTTGTGATAAAAAGGAGCACTGTAATAATTTTTACACCAAATTAAAAATGAGATTTTATACTTTATGGTGATATTCATTTAACTCAAAACTGAAAAAATGCGACTTCCATTGAGGTTAGTGGGGCTCACCCACATTTTTATCTACGTTTCTCAGTTATGCTACTGCACAAGGTTGAAAAAAACATACTGAGTTTAAAATCATCAACGCTCATATTGTAGATGAAGGAGTAGTGCAGATCGGCTAAGGCAATAATCGGTGGTGTTCTACTGTTTCTCCGGTAGTGAAATCTTTCTGGTATGTCTTCTGTTTTGTACACTTTGAAACAACTTGTCTCATTCTCAGCTGCTTTCTTCAATGCGTCGTACACAACTTGGAATTTACCTGTGAAATGAGAAATTGAGACATAACACATACAAATGTGTACAATAATCAATAATATTCAATAAAAATATAAATTTACCATGCATGCATCAAAACCTATCATGCATACATCAGGTCCTCTTTCATTGAAATAACAAGCAAGATGTGCCCAGTTGTTCCCAAAGTTACGATGCTCATGAGGGGTCTTCGCGCTTGATCTCAAATCAGTCTACAGGGTTCATACAAAGTCTTGAAACTAATTTTAAGGATTTTCTAAGGACTTCCTAAGGACTCACAGTAAACAAAATAAGGACCTTTGGGCCTGTGACCAAGAAATATTACAACTACATGTATACAAGTGGTGTGCGCAGCACTCCTTGAAACGGGATGTTTCTAGAGTTCAAACATAGTAAATTCACTCTGAAAAGTTCAGTTATTTCAAAGTACCAATTATCCAGTGTGCAATTGGAAGATTTGAATCTCAAATGTTTCAACTGAAATACAAATTTCAAGGACTTTTTAAGGACTTTGGCATCATTTTCAGAATTTAAGGATTTTTTGAGTACTTATTTTTTCTTTTTTATGAAAATTAAGGACTTCAAGGACTTTTCAGGACCTGTGTGAACCCTCAGTCTAGCCAGCCTACAGTTTTAGCAATGCACAGCCTCGAATCCAAGAGTTCACAGGGAGAAATCTCCCTGACTGCTACATGGTAATGACTGGTAACTGCCAGCTGCCCAGGGCTACCCAAACGGGGCCAAACGGCTGACCTTCTCAAAACTGTAAAATGTTGGCATGGTCCTGTCTCTGTAGGATGGGGAGGACACTCACCTAGCACCAAAGTGAGAGATGTCAAACCACCACGTGAGGCCTGGGGGTTGGCCAAAGCTAAACGCCAGCATGTCATCCAGCAGGATGGTGGTGAACAGAGGCAAAAGACCAACTAGCTGGCGGCCAAAGTGTGAAAGCTATGCCGTGATGTTTAAGGAAATGCGTGGCAAATCTGAAACCTGTGCCTGACCCAGACTGGGCAAAGATAAAGCAGAGGCACACACCCAAAGAAAACATCCAGCAAAGTTCTCCACCTTGGCAATCCTATGTACAGTAAACCTGAAATGTGGTGCGCCCGGGGCCAAAGGTGGGGGTGGCCGACTCACACATCATGAGAGGTGCCAACCCCACGCTACTGAAAAACAGCAATAGCAATATCACAAATGATTTCTTTATGACTTTTTTAAGCACCAATAATTGGCAATAGCCAGTTTAAAGTTTAAACATTTAACTGCGCTAAACCACAGTATAAGCCCTCAACCAAATCATAGCTCTAGAAAAGTAACCTCTTTGACAGTTTGTGTTGGTTTCATCAAAAGGCTTTCGATTCTATGGAACAGCGCTATTGAGGGTCTCCAGAAAATTAATGTTAATATTATTTATATTGTTAACAACGTGTAACATCCAGATGCTGCAGAACATGTTATACCAAGAAGCAAGAATATTACCTAGATAAGAATGTTTCAGAAAATTTCTTTACTGAATGTGGAGTAAGACAAGGTGACCCCATCTCATCAAAACTATTTACAACTTCAGCCATTGTAGAATATTTTCAAAAATGCAAAACTGACAAACGAAACATGGGTGAAAGCAACTGAAGGTTCAGAACCTGAAAACCAAAATTTCCAAAGGATCCTTTCCTGAAACCATATAACATAGCCTGGCGAAAAAAAAATTTTAAACCTCGGGCCAGTGGTTCTTTTTTTCAGTCTCTGTACTTCGGCCAGCATTCAACCATTCTGTCCATAACTAACACAGTAACAATAACATTCCTAAGTGAATATTATTATTACCAGTTTCTTTTTCTTATTTTATTTTAATATTGATTATAATTATAATGAATGCAGTGTCCTGTCAGTATTTCCAATAAAAGTCACAAAACAATGCCCTATCACAGTCAATACACATTTTTCCCATGATATGACCCGACAGGCCAGTGCCCGCCAGTCCTGAAAAGAAGAATAGTACAGGAATAGCTAAATAGTATGATAAATAGTAAATGAAATCACCAGGTAATCTTCAGATGCCCGCTGAACCACACAAGTGTGAGTTAGTCGTCTACTTTAGTACTGCATTGTATTACACATGGTCATCCAACAGGCCTGTTCCTCACTCAAAGCCTGCATCATGTATGCTGTCACCGCAGGCTTGTAATACATACAATACATGTACTGATGTGGTAGTACTACTGTGTCTGGTGTCTCAGGTATCATGATGCCTTTGTGTGGGCAATGGAGACCACGTGCATTTACCCTTTATAGGGCCTGTTTTAATGACAGTATTACACATCCCCGGGTCACAATGGCCACAGATTTGAAAACCGGAGAAGATATTTTTTTTCAGGAATGAAAACCGGAAATCTGGAATAATCCAGACAACTTTCACCCATGGAAGGACATCAATTATGTCAATGGAGAACAGTTAAAATAAATCTAAAGGACCTACGATTTGCAGGTGATGTTGCATTACTAGTAAGGCAAATCAGAAGGAAACTCATGCAAATAAATTAAAGAAAGAAAGCAAGAAAACTAGACTGAATATCCATTTATTTAAGGCCAAAAGAAAGTTATGACTAACTTTGAAACCAATGAAGAAATTTAATTAAAATTGAAAATGTCACCATAGAAAAGGTGGGTGAATACAAATACCTGGACTAGAAAGTAAGCCCACACAAGAAATCAGAAGAAGAAATTAAAGCCTGAATAAGTGCGGCGTGGAAATGTTTGTGTAAAAAAGACAGAAGTAATAATCCATGGATGAACAATTAGTCGAATTACCATGATCCCTCATGAAAGACATCGAGAGGAGTTCTGTTATGAGTTACACTATAAGGATATTTACAAGGATGTGACTTTTGGAGCCGCTGTGAGCGGGGGGGGGGGGGGGGGGGGGGAGAGCGCGCAAGTGAATTAGTCCTCTAGATACAGTACGTTTTTGTAGTAAATGTGCAGCTTGACGATAAAAATTTAGTGCATGAAATATGTGCCCAACAAAGTTGTGTAACTGACTAACTCATGGTACTCCTTCTGACAAGTCTCCAATCAGTGCAGACTGCATCATATCAACCCAACAGCTGCATATGGCTATGAAATCTAGTCCCTAACAAAGCAGCAGATTTTTTTTAAAATTCAGGACCATGCACAGAGCAACAGAAAGAAAGATTCTCAAAATTAAAGTGAAAGAGTGAAGCTCTTAAAACTGTTAACAACAGAATATAGGCCTAGGTCTAACCCAGGTTCGGCTGACAAAGAAATTTATACTGTGAACAAAATTGAAAAAAGGAAATGAGCTGGCCATGTGCATGTCAGAAGCATGAAAGGTGACTGATGGACAAAGCGTTGCACTGAATGGAGGCCTGGAGAATGAAAGAGAGCAAGAGGACACTCCATTACTACTACTGTTACTACTATAATACTAGGTAAAATTTTCTCATATTTTCAAGTGCATCTGATCATGTTTCTCATGTTAGAGATGCCCCTTTTTTTTTTTAAAGTCGATTTAATGAGGTTCTGAAAGCCAACTAACGTGTTCACAGATCAAATCATTTCTACTAGGCCAACATTACGCAACAATTTTAACACCAAAATCAAAGTTATTAATTAGTTTTCTTGGGCTGAATGAAGGAGCCGAGCTGAACATTTTTTCCACATTATAGGCCTCCTGATAAATCTGGACTCACCTTCCTTTGGAAAGAAAGAAGCAAATTGAGTAGAGCCAGATCCCCGAAGTAACATCTCATAGTCTTCATGCAGAAGGCCTTCAATGGTATCTAGATTTATAATTCGGCTTGATGAAACATTTGTAGCACCATGGTCACTGGTAAAGATAATGTTTATGTCATCAAGATGATCACCCAGCTGTTCAAACAAATAGCCAACATACTTATCTGCATTAACAATCTCTTCTGTCACATTTTTAGAGTCCGGTCCTGTTTTGTGTGCCATTTCATCTGGCTCAGGGAAATACAGCAACCCCAAATTGATAGGGTGTTCTTGCATAAACCACTTCACAATGATGTCAATCTTTTCTTGAGGTGTAACATTTTCATCAAAAGGTACAAAAAATGTAGGTTCAGCCCACTTGACGGGATTATCACTGCCGTACCACATCACACTGCCACTACGCCCATCTTCTTTCTGCATTTGATTTGTCACCCAAATTGGCTCTCCTCCAGCATCATAATATCTGAAATCATTGTAATAGTGAGGATCCTCATATTTTGGAATAAAAAGTCTATCGATGTTTGAATCCTTGATGACATTATTCAGCACACCATGACTTTCAGGATACAAGCCTGTAACCATCGACCAGTGATTTGGTAATGTATTGGTAACAAATACATTTTTTAACCCATTTATTGCATATACTCCTTCCCTTTTGACTTTATTAAAGTTTGGATTAGAACTATCCAGCCTTTCTAAATAGTCATATCTGAAGCCGTCAAAGGAAATCAGCAGCAGTGGGGCTTCTTTTACATTGTGGCTGTGTACTCTGCTGGGAAGAATAAAGATGTTGACTAATACTGTAATGAAGAAAAGCAACGTGCCAACGATCATATCCATAGTCGCGTCTAAAAATTTCACGTTTTTAAGTTATGGACGTTCCGCCAATGATGCCACCATATTCTCGCACTGAACTCCCCGGGGTTGTCATGCCGCCATGTTTATAACCGGAAACACTTCAGTGTTCCCATATTTTTTTTTAAAACCAGTCAAAGTTAGAAAAAAAAACCTACTAGCCTAACTAGCCCCAAAACCGCCAAAGCAGACATTTTTTTTGCAGCCCAAACCCGCCAACCGAAAATAATCATGTTTTTTTTAAGTAAATAAACAAGTAATGATAATAACTAATGTGTCTATGAATTATTTGCCTCCCATCGTAGAAGTATGTTAAAAATAAAAAATAACATGCGAAGATTTTTGGGAGGTGAATTAAATTTATAAGGAAAGAATTTCAGTGCGCGTGCAATGCAAGTAGAGTTGCGTTCTGTAAGACGATACACTGATACAGTATTAAAGATAAAGAGGAATAAAACTCAGTGGATAATCCAAAGAAACACAAAAGCAATTTTCATGAAAAATATGGTCCTCATCCATCATTTTCTTGTAATCTGAAATGTATTATTAAAACCAAAGAAAAATTAGTGTCCTATATTAGACAAATGTACCATCTGTGAATTGAAGAAAGCAGAATTATGTAATAATGTATAGCATTTATATAGCGCATATCCATTTAAAATGCTCTATGCGCTTTACAGAAACAACATGTCAACCACAGAGCAGAATGGAGCTGCCGGCGAAGCGCTCAACACACTGCACTGCTTCTTTCTCTCTCCCTGTCTCGCTCACTCTCTCTCTCTCTATCTCAGAGCAAATTGTAACGCAGCCTGTTAGGCGCAGTTCACAACTCACAACAGTTCACAACTCACAGCAGTTCACAACTCACATCACACACAACACACAGCTCAAATAATATTTGAATATTTATTAATAACAATATATATTTAATAATGAATAATAAATTCTGGCGGGGGGGGGGGTGATATGGATAACTTTTAATCTATTAATTTCAATTTTCAATTTTGCCCGGGCAGCGGCCTTTCGGCCTGCTCTTTACGATTTCCAACTGCCAAGGTAGGCCTATCTTTAACGTGCGCAACGTGCACACGGGCCCTCCGAATTTTTTCGTCCTTATCCGAGAAGACTAGGTACTCGATCCTACCCCCCAATAGGACCAGGGACTTGAAAATATGAGAAAAATCCAATTTCCAACATGCCTGCACTGCCCGGGTTTAGAACCCGGGACCCTTGGCATGAGAGGCGAGCACCTTGCCTCTAGACCACCTTGTTGTCTATTACTATTAATATGTCTTCATTGTTGTCGTTGGTGGGATGGAGTAATAATTATGATGCGGTTTGGGGGGGGGGGGGCAGAAAGGAGTCCGAGGGCTGATCTACAGCTCCCAATCAGCCTAAGGTTTCTATCTCTGTACATTTTACGGCTCTGAAGAGCGTCATGGGCTTAAACTGTGCAGTTTACTTACAACACATAATACCACTCGCACTCCCAAATGCAGATTCAGTTCTTTAAGTGACTTTTCAGTAATTTTAAATGAGAGACGTTAGCATGATGTGAGAATGCCATCGTAATTATATTACATGTATATGGTTCGTTTCTTTGAGGAAAACATGAGACCGCATTTTATTTGTACCACAGGTGCATGCATTCCACAAGATTGCCGGAAGTTTACCACAGAGACTGTCCCCCTCCCCCCCAACCCCAAATTATTTAATGACTGTTTCAATCAAAGTCTTATTCTTTCCAGCTTGATGGCTCTTCCAAAACCAGCCCAAAACTAGCAAACCTGCACACGGAAAAGAATTCCCGCAAAGCAGGGGGAAAAAACAACCACAACAACGAGCCCCAGCCGCGGTTTCCCGCCCAATCTGGGAACACTGAAACACTTTTCCAATGAGGTTGCCAGATTAAGATTTCAATTCAGAGCCAAAATAATCTAAAGGAAAAAAAAGTATCCAACACATTTCACCGTTTTTTTTCCACATCGCATGAAAAAAGCCCATCCAGATCAAATCCATTATCACAATCCCAACTAGAAAGAGTGTAACATCTTAGAAGGCAGTCAAATAAAAGCAAAAAGCTGAAAGTTCAAGACAACACACTAGAACGATCCGTATTTTGAATGGCCGTGTCATGATCTGCATAAGATTAAGAATCAGCTGCAACCTGTAAAAATATTTTTAAGCTTATCATTATGGCAGTTTAATCAGTAACTTATGAAATAGTAGTACTGATTAGTTACTTCTTGGTACTTTAAGTTGCAGTGGCCCCCATCACACTATGACTATGCTGCCTCGGATTCATCGGGACCCTTTTGGCCTGTCCAAATGTTTCTTCCCATTAATTTGCCACTGTATTCGAGCTCACTTTTGCTATCGTAAGAATTTAAGCGTTCCCATTTTTTAAAAAACAACATGGTCATGGATGTTGGCAATATGATTGATAAAATCAGCCAAAGGCGTCACACGTTGACCACAGAGCATACACCTTACAGGTAAGCCTCGCTTGTTTCTTTAATTGTTTCGGATGGCCGGTTTGGGGTGGAAAAAAATTGTTGGTTTTGGCGATTTTGGGATGTTTTTTTTCTAACTTTGACTGGTTTTTAAAAAAAATCTGGGAAAACTAACGCAGTTAAAATGTGGCAGATAAAAAAAAGTTGTATATAGCAAAGCCTCGCATAAGAAATAATGCAGGGACGACACAATCAAACGCAAAATAAGAGGAAAGCTCATACAAATCAAGCTTTCTTCGAAAAAAAAAATATAGCACTAGCAGCATGGAAACTCTTTTTTAAAAAAATGAAACAAATGGAAAAATCGTAGGGGTACCTAACATGCGAGTCCCAGACTTACATTCTCGGAGTGCAGCACGAGGCATGCTGGCTTCAAGTCTTGCTGCGACCCTACAGACATTCTGTAGTTTATATATTATTTTGACAGAACAGACCTAGTCCATAATAGAACCATTTTTAAGTGGCCTTTTTTTTATCAGGCGGCGGGGTTTTCCGTTGTAACGCCACCAGTGCTTCGCACAACTCTCCCTTGGCTTTAGGTCGGTAGCGTCTGCAAGCTACCCCTTGCCCTTCCCCGTTGCTTGTTATACTGGTGACTGAGCATGTGTTCACTTCTTTTTTCATTTTATTGTTGACGTTCGCCAGAGTGTACTCCGTGACCTTGCCCTCCCTTCCTTGTGAGTAGTTTTTTTCCTCGTAAATATTAGTATGTTCCCGAACATTCGATAAAGGTGTAGATATAGATGTTTACGCCAAATTTGGCCTTGAGTGATGTAACCTGGTGACGTATTGGTACGTGATTGGTTAGTTTGTGTGTTTCGGGCGAGGGCAGAGGTTAGATTAATTTCGGGAATTTTCTACAGAAATATATATGATAGACCCATGCAAGTGGTAAAGGTGGGTGAGTAAGTGAGTTTTCCTTCTCGTGTGGCGTAGGATATTTAGTTGTTCGCTGGTGCCTTCCTAGTATTTTATTGTTAAGATACAGTTATTAGACTTTAGTATTATTTAATCGATCATGGGATCTCGTGTTTATTTATTCTACAGCTGTAATAGTTTCGTTTTCTAAAGGGTTGTAGTTAGATCAACTTATAACTCCCCCCTACTATAACGTGCTAGAACAACCTCAGCTGTTACAAGGTCGTTATTTTAGGAGGTTCGCTGCTGTTGGCATTTACGCCTCGCTTTTGTTGTTTTTATTTTTTTATGTTAATGGGTTTGTTCCGTTTTTTTGAGTAGGGATTAAGATTAATTAATTTTTTTTTAAAGTTTGCTCGGGCCTGCTCTTCTCGATTTCCAACTGCCACAGTATCTTTAACGTGCGCAACGTGCACACGGGCCATCCCAGTTTTCGTCCTTATCCGAGATGACTGTAGGTAGTCGATTCTACCTACCAGGGACAGGAGTTCTCTCTCCCAACTCCAATATGGCTGCACAGACATAGAAGTTATATGGTTCACCACCATTTCAAACTTCCAAATAATGTAAAAAAAAAAAAAAAAAGAGAGAGACAGAACGTTTTGCAGGTCGAAAGGAAGGCATCTTTAAAATTTCACGCCAATCTGAGCTATATGAGCGACGGTAGGTCTTGTTAAAAATCCTGCGAGTTTTGTTTATTTTTTTGGCTAAGTTTTTTTTATTACTGGTTAGTAGCTGCCCCATTCTTCGAATGCGCACCACTCCAGACTGAAAGTGAAAGGAATCAACACAAAAACATTGGTTATCAAAAAAGAGTTTATAGTGCACTGGAGTTAGAAATACACTCTCAAAACTGCCGATTTCAGCCACGTTGTTTGGTGCCAAAGAGCTCACTGAACACACTAGAGACAGAATTCCGACGGTGCGCATGATTCTCGAAGTGTACCGAAATGAAAGCTAAACATGGCGGACGATTTCCATGTTTTGCGTTGATTCTATGGCAGAACGATGGTGCGAGAGCCAAACTTTCAGTCCCTAGCTCTGAAGAAAGCTTGAATTCCCATAGAAAATCCACTGAAAAAACAAGGCACGTCCACCCCCTCCCCCTTCCATAATAAAGACGATAAAAGCAAATGATATCAAATAAAAAGATTAGTAATAACACCAGTGGAATGGACTGAACTCTGATTCTGTTATCTGACCTATGAAAGCCTGTTAAAGTGCGTCTCAAAATATTTATTCGTGGCCAGCTAAATGGGCGATATCTTTAAAACAGACTGATGGAAATTGCTGAAACTTTGCCTGAGGTGCTTTTTCTATTTGTCTTACTAGTAGAAAATTATCTTACGTGTTGATTCATGTAGAAATAAGTAAAACCCTTTCATAAAAGTATACATATTTATTTATTTTATGACGGCAAACGGTCTTTTCAAATTCTAAAGCCTTTACAGTATATGACATCATACACACGACTTCAATTTTTTTTTACACATGCCTTCAATTCTCCACGTAAAAGAAATGCCATTTCCGCACTTGCCATTGACACAGCCTAATACCCCTGTATCGCTCAGTGTTACGAGTTGGGTTATTAAGAATTATAAGTGTTACGACTGCAATTAAAAATCGAGAGGTTTTTAGGAATTACTCATTCATACCATGCCACCTACTAATAACAATCTGAATGGTTTTTATCAACAGACCTGCATGGCCACAAATTTATTTACTTATTATTCCCTAACAATTTCGTCTAGCTCTTACATACTAAAAAGACAACATCAGCAGCATCAAATGAAAATTCAATAATATGTCACTAGAAGTCTCCTCTAGATTCCTAAAAGATTATATCATTCTGTCTCACTCACAATTTAAGTATTACTTATCTATTTCTCAGATATAGTCTGCCTACTATCTAACAAATAATATTCTAATGTCTCAGACGACAATGTTATCTCAGTTATTTGTGCCTACCGCTTATAATGGATCAAACTCGTCAATACAAACTGCCGTAGTTAAGTTAGATCTAGATCTGCTCTAGGATGGGCTGGCAATCCCCAGCCTCATCCAGACACATCAATTTCAATTTACAAATGTGTATGCCAGACATTCATGCTAGATCTAGTTGCAAGTTAATATACATCGTAGTCTTGCATTCTTCGGTAGCACTCCTACTGGAAAATTAAGGTCAGCTTCACGTTCCTTGTTGAATCAACAGGCAGACACTTACACTTGGTCCCTGATCAGAAATCAGGGAACCGTAGATAACAGCAGTGGGTAATTCTCACAAAAAGCATATGGTCTCATTTCAGTGTCTATAATGGACATAGACATGAATATAACAGTCTTCTGATTCTTCTGGCAGAATCCCGCCGACCGCCTGCACAGATGGATATTTCTGCATGGAGTGATCAAACATAGGAATGGCTGCGCTTATATACTGTGCGGCCGGCTGCAAATTAACATGTCAAAATCCTTCCTAAAGTCTCTAAACCCTCTACGTTTTATGTACGAATTTACTATCTCCCTTTACTCACCCCTTCTCTTCCCCTGTTAGAGCCCATCAAAATCACGGGGTCGAGAACTGCACCGTCACTGCTAACCCATCCATTTATTCTATCTTGCCCCACTTTCTTTCCATCTCTAAGAAAAAGCGTTACAAAAACAAACTGTTCACGAAAACAGTTCAAGGACATTTCCGCTGGCTATAATCAACGAAACCGTGAAAAAAAACAAGTCGTGACCCAGCACGACAATTACAAGATCAACCCTGACATCCCCCACCCCAGTGAAAATTTTAAGAAAAATTTACACGATAGGATCCAAGAAATCCCAAAGTTATTGTGGTAGGGGCTTAAGTACCACCGTAGAAAACGAGCCTTAAGCTTGAGAACAAAAAAAAATCTAACTAAGAACGTGCATATTGGATGGACAAAAAGCATACAATTATTGATGCCACGTTCTATAGAATCTAGTCTATCGAAACATTCTTACTGCAGACAATCAAACTTCTCAGGAACATCTATAATAACAATGAGTATATCACTGTATACTGCTGAATTAAAGTATAACTATTATCAAACAATCAAGCCTTACTGAAGGAATAGGCTCATAATTATCTAGTCAACACACATAATTGCTGCTTATATACACATTCACACACAATATATTGTTTAAAATTAAAATACTGTGGTATCCAATGGCAGCAGTAGCTCTGGTAGCTTGGTTTGCCATGTCTCCATCTCATTGACCCGCTGACAAGGGCGTCAGGTTTGTCAGAAGTTCAGGTCACAGTCCGGAATGACGCTGGTGGAAAGAGGATATTCACAAAAAAAGATTGTAAAACTGGTTCTTAAAGTAATGAACAAGATAAATGTGAATCCATCCACCGTCTAGAATTGAGGGGGACAAGCACTATCCAACCCCAATACAAGACACAACACTCTTTAATAGGGGACTAAATTAGACAAAACATCAGCTTGGGAATTGTCACCGCCAGGGATAGCCCGGATAACAAACCGGTATTCTTGGAGTGCAAGACTCCATCTGGTTAATCGAGCATTTTTAGCCCTGTTAGCCTTTAAGAATAACAACGGAGGATGGTCCGTTTCAATTATAAACTCGGACATGAGTAGATATCGCGAAAATGCGTTTACAGCAAAAATGATAGCGAGGCACTCTCGCTTGATAATTGCATAGCGGCATTCCCTATCTAGCAACTTGCGGCTGGCGTATAGACATGGCCGCAAGGTATCGTCTCGTTCCTGTAATAACACAGCTCCCAATCCCTTGTCCGACGCATCAGTGCGGACAATAAATATTTGGTTTATATCTGGAAGTATGAGAATGGGGGAAGTGGAAAACAGTTGTTGAACGGTACGAAGTGTATCAGCACATTCGGTTGTCCATTTTACTTTATTAGGAAAATTCTTTCTTGTGAGGTCCGACAACGGAGCTGTAAGCGAAGAAAAATTTGGAATGAACTTCCTATAATAGTTAAGAAAGCCCAATAAACTACGAACTTCTTTCTTAGTTCGAGGGGGTTGGAGCTTTAAGATGGTAGTTATCTTCTTGTCATCAGGGGTCTGAATGCCGTGGGCAATTGTATGGCCCAGAAAATTAATTTCATTATATCCTAAAAACACCTTACTGGGTTTCGCCGTAAGGCCAGCTCGACGAAGAGCAATAAAAACTTGTCGTAGGGCTGCGAGGTGGCCCAACCAATTGGTTTCATAAATACAAATATCGTCAAAATACGACAATACGGAATTCATATTCTGGAGCAATATTGTCATCATACGGGCGAAAGTGGCAGGGGCTGTAACTAACCCGAAAGGCATATAGCGCCACTGCATAAGACCCAACGGGGTCTGAAAAGCGGTATATTTCTTGCTATTCTCATCAAGCGGAATTTGCCAATAGCCTTTGGAAAGGTCAATTTTAGAAAAAATCGTTGCCCTCGCTAACTGAGCAAAAAGATTCTCCTGGTTGGGAATCGGTTCAGCGTCATATATCGTAACCTCATTAAGTTTACGATAGTCAATACAAAAACGCACTGTATCATCTTTTTTTTTCACTAAGACGATGGGTGAGTTATATGGGCTCGTCGATCGCTCTATCACTCCTAGGTGAAACATGTTACGTACCTCGGATATTATAGTCTCCTGTGCGTGCAGCGGACGCGGGTATGGTTTAACAAAGACGGGTATATCCGTGTTTAATTTTATAACATGCTGTACCAATGAAGTATTACCTGGTAGATCAGTAAAGACCGTAGTAAACTCGTTAAGTAAATCTCTTATAAATATCTTGTCTTTGCGATTCAGACAGATCTGGATTTATATTTACATCCGAAGTGTTTTCAGAAGATCGAAGTGCGGGGATTGAATGCTCTATCTTAATAGGATCATCATCGTCAACTGAAACCAAGGCCGCATTGGCCTGAGCAAGCACATTTCGGCGATTATTCTGACGATTATCATCGTCGGACAGGTACTGCTTTAACATATTTATATGGAAGACTTTGTCCTGTCCTCGAATCTTGATAAGATAATTCACTCGAGAAAGTCTCTTTAGGACTTTAAAAGGTCCCTTCCATGTAAGAAGGAGTTTATTTTTCGTCTCCGGAAGGAGAACAAGAGTTTGGTCTCCGACGGCCAAGGTTCGCAATCGGCTACCTTGATCACGATATAGTTTATAAAGACTCGCATGCGCAGCTGAAGATTTTTGTGCGAGCTGACATGCGTTAAGAATTCGATGGCGCAAGTCTACAACGTATTGATATGCAGACCACGTATCGTTGTCGTCGGTGTCTGATCCGGCGAATAAATCATGGAGTATGGCCATTGGACCACGGGGCTTGCGACCATACAATAATTCGAAGGGGGAAAACCCCGTCGATGCGTTTGGTAGTTCTCGGTATGCAAAGAGAATGGCGGGGAGTTGTCGATCCCAATCACTCGGCTTGTCGGCCGAAACTCGCGCAAGCATAGTTTTCATGGTAGCATTCCACCGTTCACAGCAGCCATTAGGCTGTGGGTGGTATGGAGATGTCAATCTTTGTTTAATCCCGACCAATTCCAAGACTTTCTTAAACAGCTGAGAGGTAAACTGTGGACCCGGTTCGAACCCGGGTGTCCCCTCCAGTGTTACGAGTTGGGTTATTAAGAATTATAAGTGTTACGACTGCAATTAAAAATCGAGAGGTTTTTAGGAATTACTCATTCATACCATGCCACCTACTAATAACAATCTGAATGGTTTTTATCAACAGACCTGCATGGCCACAAATTTATTTACTTATTATTCCCTAACAATTTCGTCTAGCTCTTACATACTAAAAAGACAACATCAGCAGCATCAAATGAAAATTCAATAATATGTCACTAGAAGTCTCCTCTAGATTCCTAAAAGATTATATCATTCTGTCTCACTCACAATTTAAGTATTACACTTCTATTTCTCAGATATAGTCTGCCTACTATCTAACAAATAATATTCTAATGTCTCAGACGACAATGTTATCTCAGTTATTTGTGCCTACCGCTTATAATGGATCAAACTCGTCAATACAAACTGCCGTAGTTAAGTTAGATCTAGATCTGCTCTAGGATGGGCTGGCAATCCCCAGCCTCATCCAGACACATCAATTTCAATTTACAAATGTGTATGCCAGACATTCATGCTAGATCTAGTTGCAAGTTAATATACATCGTAGTCTTGCATTCTTCGGTAGCACTCCTACTGGAAAATTAAGGTCAGCTTCACGTTCCTTGTTGAATCAACAGGCAGACACTTACACTTGGTCCCTGATCAGAAATCAGGGAACCGTAGATAACAGCAGTGGGTAATTCTCACAAAGAGCATATGGTCTCATTTCAGTGTCTATAATGGACATAGACATGAATATAACAGTCTTCTGATTCTTCTGGCAGAATCCCGCCGACCGCCTGCACAGATGGATATTTCTGCATGGAGTGATCAAACATAGGAATGGCTGCGCTTATATACTGTGCGGCCGGCTGCAAATTAACATGTCAAAATCCTTCCTAAAGTCTCTAAACCCTCTACGTTTTATGTACGAATTTACTATCTCCCTTTACTCACCCCTTCTCTTCCCCTGTTAGAGCCCATCAAAATCACGGGGTCGAGAACTGCACCGTCACTGCTAACCCATCCATTTATTCTATCTTGCCCCACTTTCTTTCCATCTCTAAGAAAAAGCGTTACAAAAACAAACTGTTCACGAAAACAGTTCAAGGACATTTCCGCTGGCTATAATCAACGAAACCGTGAAAAAAAACAAGTCGTGACCCAGCACGACAATTACAAGATCAACCCTGACACTCAGCATCCTTCCAAAAGAGGACGCCTGCAAAAGCTTGGTATTCAGCATAATTATCCCGTGCGTTCTTTATCACCCAGGAACCAATAGAGAAACAGACAGACTGGTTCAAACCTTCAAGACTCGCACGAATCGACGTTATGTTGGGGCTTTGATTCAATAAAAAAAACACCGCTACTTAGTGGCTCTAGTCTTAGCAGTTTATGATCTCAACGACTGCCAGAATCGGATGAAAACAGACGTGGGGGTTCTGACTCTGGTTATCACTGATGCCGAGAGGCGTAAGGTCATCCACAAAACTCAGATACATACTAATAGATAGGGCAGTAAGCAGTGTGCAGTGGTGCGCACCGAGTAGTTTTCAGGAAGTGATGACGTCATGGGCTAATGTATTTGTGAAAATGAAGGATCGGAGGTACATGTAGTTATATGTATTTAGCGACACAAAGCAAATTCAAAAAAATATTTCCCCGCCTTGTCAAGTCTCAAAATCTAAGAAAAAAAAAAAAACCAACCTTCTGCAGGCTCACCTCACCTGTCACCTGTCGGCTTCATCGTCATCGATGTTAGCTGCTACAGTGGATGTCACGACAAAATCTCCTCCACCCAATCCTGTCCTTAGCTTTCCTAGTTAGTTCACTTATTTCCAGCTGGCTGACTTTCTTGATGTTATCGTGATATGTAATGGGTGGTCTTCCTTGTTTTCTCTTTGTTTCTGTCTTTCCTTGAAGGATTGATATCATAAGGGCCGTGCTTTTGTTTCGGGCCGCGTGGCCGATGTATGCAAGTCTTCTTTTATTTATTTCAGGTGTTATTCTTCTGGTGGTGCCAAGCTGTTCTAAGATGCTTGTATTTGTTCTCCTTTCTGTCCAACTTATTCTGAGTAGCCTTCTGTAAAGCCACATTTCAGCTGCCTCCAATCTTGTTATGTCTGCCTTTTTGAGTGTCCAGGCTTCACAACCATATAGTAGGACTGGCCAGATCAAGCACTTAAGTATGTTCACTTTGAGGTCCCTTGGTGTGCCTCTATCCTTCCAAATGTTGTTTAGTTGAACCATTTTGTGTTTTGCCATTCCTATCCTTGTTTTTATGTCCTTTGAGCAGCTTCCATCTTGCGATTGATGTGATCCTAGGTATTTGAAATCAGTCACTTTTTCTAGTGCTGTTTTGTTTACTAGTATCTCCTGGTGTTCATGGTGCCCTGTTCCAGTATGCATGACTTTCGTTTTCTTAGCATTTAGGTGTAGGCCTGCTGTCTTGCCCGCTTCATCCACTCTGTGCAACACTCTTTTCATGCTGGTGATGTTATCTGACATAAGAGCTGTGTCATCAGCGTAGCGAAGGTTTGTGATGTTTCGGCCTCCGATCTTTATTCCCATATCTTCTATGTCTGCGTTTCTCATGATCTGCTCAGTATAAATATTGAAAAGATGAGGTGAAAGTATGCAACCCTGTCTGACTCCTTTCTCGATGTTGAAATATGGACAGTTCTCATTGTTCCATCTAATCGTTGCCTTTTGTTCGTGGTATAGTGCAGCGATCAGGGTCACAAGGTGTTTCGGGAATCCCATCTTAATCATTATATCGAACAGGTGATGGTGCCTAACGCTGTCGAACGCTTTGCTGTAGTCTATGAACGTGATGAAGGCTTCGTTTCCATTGCTTCTTATCTGTTCAATCATTATTTGTAGTATGAAGAGCTAAAAGGAAGGTATTTGGGAAATTTCAAGCAAATCCGAGCTGTATGAGCGGCGATCGGGCTTGTTAAAAAATCCCGCGAGTTTTGTTATTATAACAGATATTGGTATATGATACAGTATCCGGTACTGCCTGCTGCCAGTAAAAAAAAATAACAAAAACTCTCGACTCTCTCTCTCTTCTTCTTCTTCGCTCCCCCATATATAGGCCTACAACTTGTATCTTCCTTACCCTTTGATGACTTGATAAAGCTGTTAGGATTTTCAAAAAAGTATTGTATATAGTACATGTATGTACAGATTTCATGCAAAACGTTGGCTATTTTGCAAGATGGGAGATATCAGGACCCATTTTCCAGAAAATGCATAGAGGTATGACATTGCATCAAATCTGAAGTTTGTTGAATGAAGTTTTGTTCCAGACCTCACAATTTTTAGTGCGCTATGCATTCTCTTCTCCGATTCCTCAAAGGCGAAAATGGACCATCTCATGTCCGATAATATACAGAGGACAAACATATGGAACACAATTTTCAGACTGCTCTTTTACTCATGTCTTCAAGAACATTTAAAACCACATGAAACATTTCAAAATTTATTTGTGTAACATTCAAACAAAAAGTTGAAGCAACAAACTCTAACCGTAAGAGTAATGCATTTCACAAACACATTATGTATTAATATTCATGTCAAAATTGATGAAATACGTTAAATTGTCAGTCATAACATCATTGCATACATACATTTTAACATTTTAAAGCGATGCCCCAGATAAATAAGCGTTGCTTGTTTCATTTCTTGAATATCATGAAAGTGAAAGTTTTGTGTAGTGCCTTCAAAATCCAAATTGCACGTTTGAGATCAGATCATTTTTGCACAAGTCCCGAAGCAAAGACGTTTTTTACTTGTTGTCTGAAATGGGATTAAAGAGTTATACAAATACAAATACAAATACAAAAATAGTTTTGCATGTACTAGTGACTTAAATGAATCTAACAAAGTATCAACTTGATCACAATGGTAGAGACGAACAATAATCTGCTGCATGAAAACGATGAAATCCAGGTAAACAATAAGTTATGCTCATAAATATTATATACCTGTATGGAAACTGGACCTGAAAAAGGGCTGAAAGACTTTTCATCGCCATGAGCTTTAAAGGGGCCCATTCACGCCCAAGCCGAATTGTCATCAGTTTGGCTAGATCATCTAGCCGAACTGACTAGTAGAAATGAGCGTGAGTGGGGAAATCGTTCAGTTCAATATTTTACTTAGCTTGAAAATGAAGACAGTACAATAAAGAATAAATTCGTGGTCTAAAGAAAAATTACTAAACTTCATAGACATGTACAAATCATCTGATTGTTTGTGGAAAGTAAAGTCAAAAGAATACAGTAACAGTGGCGAAAGAGTATACCAACGGAAAAACTATTGGACTTTGTCAAAGACTCTGAACCCCTTACTGATTGCAAATTTGCTTCTTCCTGTTGCCAAAAATCTCAGGGTGGGCGTCAGACGTTCAGGTGGACTAATGGACTGTCGCATCACAATGTCTTGTCACGCGATACTTGGGCCTACCAAATTCAGGCGTAAATAGGTTTGCTCGTCCATTCTGAGGAAATTCTGAAAATCCAATGGACTCAGCCTCAATTCCTCCAAAAGATTTATGTGGCTGTAAATGTGCCTGGTCAATAGCCATTGCTTTGTCCACGTTGATTTCCTTTTCGTTTTCTTTACAGTCAGGACAGCCAGAGCACTCAAAGCATGTTGCCAAGTGCATCAAGCTGAACTGACAAGCCGAACTGAACGTGAGTGGGGAAGGCCATCAAGCCGAATTAACAATTCCGCTTGATGGTTTTGGCATGAGCATGAATGGGCTGCTTCATGAGAGATAATGAAAATTTATTCCAAAAAGTTTCTTCATTATAATATAGGCCTACTTTCTGGTGGAATGTGTGTGTGTGTGTGTGTGGGGGGGGGGGGGGAAGATTGACAGGGAATTACTTTTGTTGTTATCAAACGGTGATGGAGACAGAAATCAACAATTTCAGATGACAATTTGACAAATTAACACAAAAAAAGAGGGGGGGGGGGGGGATTCCTTGTCTTGTTATTTGGCTTTTTTTTTTACTGGAAATGTGAGACACTGGATATAATAAGACATTTTTAGCAGAACATTCCCTCTCATTATAACCGTGTTCCACTGTATTTAAACATATTATACAAAGAGTGGCAGTTATAATATCATGCCAGCGAAGAAGGACTTGCAATGATATTATGAAAATTATCGTTTTTGTACATAGATCCGGCTAAACTGCAATTCAGTGTTCTCTTTGGCAGTCCTACAAACAAGAATTATCTATCACTCTTATTAATAGGAAATAGTTAACCTGAATGTAAAAACATGCCTCTGCAAATGAATTTGGCAGGTAGTGATCTGTATCCATTCTGGTCTTGATTGACTGCATTGACCAAGTACTAAGTAGGCCTAGCACTCAGTTTCTCTTCAGTTTTTCTTTGCCAACAAGCACAGTGCAGATAATGACTAGTGTAACACCCACGGACAGCGCAGCAATTAACCCTGTAAAAGGCACGAAAAAAGGAAATGACAAAAACATGCAACATGCATTACGAAGATCTAGCAAATCAGTGGGGCTATCTATTGTTCTCATGATTTTGGTAGTTTTTTAAAACATTAACACACCCCTCCCCAAAACCCTATCCTAAGCCTGGCTTGTGGCTTCAGAAAATTAAGTAACATAAAATAAAATAAAGAAAACCACTCCCAGTTCATTACTATAACTCACATACGTGAAAACCATTACCACCACCCCTCCTCTCTCCCCCCCCCCCCCCACACACACACACATCTCAGTACACTTTTCATACATTGAAAGGATACAAACATCACACCACTCCTCTTTCCAAGCGTGCAATCATACTTTAAGGATAGAACCAACAGTTTAAATGTATATCGCTCCTACCATAAGTAGGCTACTGATTAGTAATTCAGTAGCAAACTAACAGAAATCATAAAGTTTACAATGAAATGCTCCCATGCATTAAATTAGAACCCCTAAAACTGTTGACACTGCTCATTATTAATGCCAGTAATCATACATGCTTGCAAATAAAGAGACTTAACAATCCTTCTCCTGCATTAAATCAACAATTTTCTGAAATGAAACTGTGGAACTCTTGTACAATATACAAGACTGCACTTTGTTCATTCAACATGGAGAACATACACGAACTGACACAGGACAAAGATAAGACCGTAGCAGATGAAAAGTCTACACTGTTTTAAAGTATTGCAGTAACTGGACATTTGTGCATAATTTTATTAACTCTAATTGACGGTGTCTAAAGAAAAAGAATAGCATCTCTACTTATGAATTATATTTTTTTACAAACACCTAAATTCTTACAGGGACTCAATGCTGCTGTGCCATTTTCCATGTTCTCGAGCAGAAGTTGTGAAACTACGGCCATACTGCCATTATTTGGAGCTGGACGAAGCTCAAGCAAATGGCACATGAGTGGGTAGACATCTACATTTTCAAATTCTTCCACAGAAAAATTTTCCTTGAAAGAGGGTCCTGTGGCCATAAAGAATGGATGCATTTCCTGATGATCAGTATCATAGCCGTGATTGCCAGCTGGAAAATAAATTATTGCCAATTCAAAGTCCTATGCCACAAAAAGATAAGAAAAGAAAAGTTCTACTGTATTCATAAGGCAAATTTACTGTGTTTCATGAATTCTAAACAAAAGATGCCATATTTTGTGAAAGACAACATTACAAGACAGTAATCACTTTAATTACATGTATAATCTATTTCATGATCAATGTCACTGCACCCCATAAACATCATAACCTGTTGAATTACAACCTAGAATTACGGTATTAATAGTAACCAATGAACTTACGCTAAACACACTCCTAATTTATGATGATGAACTAAAACAGAAACTCTAAATAAGGAAATAATACCTAGCCAAAATTCTTCAAGTTGTGTTGAGTTTTGAACAAATGTATATCCAACTTCAGCCATTACGAAAATTGGTGGCACACGTCTGTGATTTTTGTAGTGGAACCTTTCTGGTATGTCAGATTTTCTATAAACTGTGAAATGACCAGATTCCTTGCTTGCTTCCTTCAGTTTCTCATATATAATTGGCTCATTTCCTGAAGATGGACAAAGAAAGTGCTGAAGATATGAGCCAAAGTTTGTCGGTTCTTTAGTCGTGTAAGTCCCCCCTCCCCCCCCCACCCAATCTCGTCCCCCAAATAATGTCTTAATATTTATAATGGTAATAATAAAATGTATTTGATTTCTAATTAGGGTAATAATTTGTGTATAAAGATAAACGCTTACATGTCACTCTTAAGCACTACCATGAGAACAGCCTGGTCATTTTCCCTGGTTCATTTGCTTGTCAAATCTGATACATGTATCATCAGTCCCTTATGAAAGTCTCAAAATGCCCATAGTTGTGTTGACAGAAGAGAAGTTGGAACTTTTGGAGCACTGTGAGCCAATTATTGAAAATATGTCGAAATGCTGAAATGTGAAACAGCTTCACTCTTGCTCCCAGAGCTTACAAGAGATCACAACAAAGCAACCAGAATTTTCAAACTTTTGCCAAACTGAAGCTGCAAACATTGTTTTCAAAAGTGCAATTCAAAATTGTCCCATCTTTATGCAAATATTCTGTTCTCACATTTACACTCATTTCTGTAGAATCATCACCCAAATAATCTGCGTTTGGAGTTCCTATACTGACCTTCATTGGGAATAATCCCAGCCACAGGTCCTGGAATGAAGGATGCATGCCTGTACAGCTGTGTATCAATGATGTCATCCAGCACAATCACCTTATCTTTTCCAACAGGAACAAAGCCATGATCACTGGTGATAATAACATTAGTTGTCTGTGAAAGGTTGTTGGCATTCAGTAAGTGTAATAAATATCCAACTACACCGTCCAATTCCTCTATCATCTGGGTTACTTCCTCGGAGTCCGGTCCATATTTGTGCCCCCATATATCTGGCTGATGAAAATACATGATGCCTAAATTGATTGGTTCATCTAAGTCTGTAAACCATTTTATCATGGAGTCAACTTTGACCCTACTTAACACGTCATCATCGTGAGGGATGTGCCTACTTGGACGAACTCCTTTGATGACTGTTTCACCACCCATCCACATAATGACACCACTCCTGCCATTTTCTTTCTGAATCTGGTTGCTGACCCAGATCGGTTCTCCAACTGTGTTGTGCCAGTCAGGGTGATTGTAAGAATTTTTATCGAAGTACTTGGGAATAAATGTTTGGTTCATTAATGGGTCAAACATGAAATTGTCAACAATGCCATGGCTCTCTACATACAAACCAGTCACTAATGAAAAATGATTCGGCAAAGTATTAGACAGATAGGCATTTTTAATTCCTTTTCTAGCGTGGACTCCCCCTTGCTTCAATGCATTGAAGTTTGGTGTATTGGCTCGGCCACTGAGGTAGTCCCACCGAAATCCATCAAAGGACATCAAAAGAAGTTTATTGACTGGCTTGGGTTCTGGGTGCAGCTGTTGATTGTTCTTAAAGCCTTTCAGCGTCTGGCAGAAGTTCAGCCAAAGGATGACAGATGGTAGTGATAATGCTGTCTGCATCTGTTTCATTATTAAATTGTTTCTGCGCCCACAATGACAAGATCCACCTTGGAAGACTTCTGCTCAGGATGGCCACAGGTTCCAAAGGGCTTGGTGTCCTCTGCCCAAACACATTGGTAGGTCTGCAGTTTAAAAAATAAAAATGATACCGCATAGTTAAAGAACGCATCTTAGTGCAATGGCTTTTTCTAACGCAATAAGATTCGCATGCCCTTGTGCCTTTAGCTTTACATACATACAGCGTGTAAAACTTTTGTTGTTGTTGTTGTTTTAGATGTATAGGAGGAGGTAAACTGGTACTTTTGCGCCACTCTTAAACGAACTGCCTGTTTTGGTTTAATGCAAAGTAGCAAACAGTGCACTTGTTAAAATAGTGTTTTATGTAACCTTCCTCGGTCACAGGAGATAATAACAGGTGAATAAGAATATGTTTATGATAATGATTCCGATTGCAAGGACAAGAAACTTTTTTTTTTTTTTTAAGATTTAGCCATGGCGAGCACTATTTCGCCATCGGCTAGGGAAAATTTGCCACAGTTACGATACCTCTTTATCGCCACCATGGCGAGCTTTCCCTCTCCATTCTAGAAACCAGACGCGAGGAGACATCAACCAGTGACTTTAATCAGGCCTATCAGTTTCATTTCTCTGCACGGCTGAATACAATTACAAAAATGGAAGGATTTCATAAAAATAAAAAGCTTGCTAAGAATTTTGATGGTCCATGTTTTAAATGTAGGTCACCTGGGTGGTGAAAAAGTACCGGGCAGGCGAATTTCCCCATAACTAGTAACGTGAGTTGTGACTGCTTAATATAATAATATTATATAACTTTATCTAGGTACTTAAAATTTAGTTCCTGCAAACAATCTGAACCTGTTTTCATACTGAAACTTCTACAGTTACCTGAAAATGGCGGCTTGCAAATTGCAATCACGGCGCCAATGTCCACAATGTATGGCTGCAAGCTGCAATGTTTGCAGACAACCAAACCTTGGTTGTACGACATGGGACTTGGGAGGGAAAAACTTTCCGATTGTTCGCTTGATACTGAAGTAACGATGGCCCGTGGCATTTTCATTGTTTAACCAGTAGATCTACATGATACACAATCCTACTCGATAACATAAAGACGGACTGTGACGTACAGGCCCAATGGCGTAGCGGGACCACAGGAGCGGTTGCCCTGCCCTGAGCGCAAAATTGTTTTGGGCACAAAATCTCATAACAGACAAACAAACAAAAAAATAAAGCAGCAATAATAAATAAAACATAGCGCGTCCTCCCACTCACACAAAAAAATTTCCCAATGCTCGAACATTCTACAGTTTTTCCACGTGACGGGGCAAATAAGTTATAACCGTTGCCACGTATCATTTTACAGTATTTTTCTCTCTAATTACAGCCATGCATAATCCTTATCGATCAATTATTACCTAATGCCTATTAGTGGTAGCCCACCTTCCCGTTTGAAGATACCGGTAATGTAATGTTCCGTAATTTACATTAAAAAAAAATTATAGTTAAAAAGTTTATAATTTTATTGAGTTGTAAGGGCGTCTTGATAGCCTCGGGCCTCCTTCCCTGCCCGCTCAGACTCGGTGATGTGTATCTTCTGTCGCGTTGCTTGATTTTTAAAACCCACCTAACGCTTAAAGGAATCCTGAAAATGCATAATGTATAGGAAGATTTTCTACTCAGAATGTCGTAATTATTCTTTCACCTCTACAAATATTTGCATGAAGCAGGGATTTGTTTTTCCTGTGTGAGGGCTAATCGATGTTTGCTCCTCACAAACACCGACATTACGTAATCTATATCATTGGATACTGAAAAAGGTATCAACGAATAAATTCGACACACATGAAATTAAGAACAGGCGATTTTGAGTAAATGTGAGTATGCTGGTGATAAATGCACTTTACTTTAATGGCTCATTTTGCTCAAACAGAAAGGGCCGTAATACCATAGGTGGCGCTCCATAAGTGGAGGTATACTTTCAAGCACTTTCACTTTATCCGACTCGATGTTATCAATATGGCGAACGTTGCAAGGAGGATTTATTTAAATCTGTTTGGATTCTTGAGCATGATTTGATCAACATTAGGTGCAGCTATGGTCTTTTCTTGCCTTATGATGCAAATTGCTGTATACACAGTGCATAGCTTTATTTTTTTTTAAATGTGTTTATCATGTGATTTTCGGTATCAGCCATTATCTCATTAAATGAGCTTATGGATCATATTCCCATGCAAAGTGATTTCTTAATTGTAAAGTCGGAGTTGTAGCCCTACCTGAAACTGAAATACTTTTTCAAAAAAAATTCTTTTTTGTGCTTGCAATTCCCCGATAACCTATCGCCTTTCTACACTCTAATCCTGATTGGCAGTGAAATAAATTATACTCCAGTGAACAGTGGGTGTGTTTTCTTAGTGTTTACTATATGAAAACTTGTTTTATGTTGTGATTTGTATGATTGATCCGACTTAAACGTTAACCAATTACTTAAAGTGATAATGATATTAACGAAACATATTTACTGACAGAAGCAATAATATTATACAAACAAATTAGGTGGGAAATCTGAAACCAGGCAGGGATTGAGATTAAAAGTAGGTACTCAAAACTGATTTTGGAAAGTCGCTGTATAGACACTTAAATTAAGTTTTCCAATTGAAAGAACTCACTTTCCTAAGAATGTTGACACCAAATTTGTCTCTGTATCTCAATATTTGGCAAAGTTATGATCATCTGAATCTTCATGAAACACCACCGGTGTGTTATCACTGCAAACATACCAAACTGTAAACACATTCTATTTAATACAGACAACAAACCTAAATTTTTTCAAGGGTTTAAATTATTAATAAGTGGTCTTTTATTTGAATCAAAAATGCCTCCACATTAAATTTCACTTTTTGACAAAGGAGACAAAAATGTCAAAATTTATCAGTTTTCACTGTCATTATAAAAAATCAACAGATTGACTTGCAGGAGTAAGAAACACATCATTGTATTGGTTATTCGAAGGCCTATCCACAGAAGGAAAAAGGAAATGATTATTTTCAAAATCAACAGCCATATTGAAGCTTAATTTAGGAGCAAAAAATGCGTAATTTCGCAAATTTAAAAACTCCATACAAACATAAAACTGACATACATACAACAAATGTCTTTCCGTAGCCCAGGCAAAAATATACCAAAATAAAGGTTAGTTATTCAATGTAATCCAAATATATATCAGTAAATTGTAATTCTGAGTCTGTGTGATCAGATCCATCTTGAAACGATATATGGGTGTTACTCAGCTCCCGCAGATTAGCGATTTTGGCCGTTAAAATGTCCGATAGTGACTACTTTGGGCTCATAATATTAAAGTTATAACAGTAATTTCATGGAATTGAAAAATAACATTTGAAAGAGGTGTTATTTTCAATGGTATTATTGGTATGTGGCATTTTTTTAAAGTTATTTTATTTTGGTGCTGAGCTACAGAGGAATAAGAACGGATCGCGGCAGTGCCGATAACCACCGTGATTTTTGCAAAAGGGAACAATGCAATAATCTGGCATTTTGGAGAGAAAACTACAGTTTATTATGCGCAGCCGTCACTTCATGGAGCATCAGTATAGGGCAAATCAAGCGGTCACTTCCGGGATCGGCTGCTGTTTGTTTACCTCCAGTTATTGCGCGCCCCCTATCGGATTAAGGGGAAATAATTTCAGCAAAATGAGCCATTACACCAGTATTTCATTAATTAACATACAATACACGTGCTTAAGGGGGTGGGGTAAGGGGTTCAATCTGGTCTGGTGACTAGAGGGGTGCTAACAATCCACGGATCAGGTGGAACAATGCTTGCCTAGCGTCAGGCACTGGCAACTCAAGGTACGCCATTGAGGTGGCTTATCGTTTCCGCCACGAAAATTCTCCAAGTAATCAGTCTAGTGATGTGAGAGAAACCTTAGACCAGTGGTTCTCATTGGGAGGCGGTTTTGAGTCGGGGGGGGGGGGCGGCAAAACTACGAAGAAGTTAGAAGTATTAGAAAAAAATTTCTGACCATTACATGCTGTTCAATTTCGTTGACTATTCAGTAAATTACTAGTAGCCTACATCATAGCAGATAAAGGATTACTTCAGAGAGATGCCGTACAGATTATCTATTATATATTTCAGTAACTTGCAACCTTTGGCATGACTAACTGACCAAGCTATACACTCTTCAGGCCTTAAATTTGGCAGGAACGTGGCAATTGAGATAAGGAAGATGATGGCTATAATTAAAAGTTGTTTACTTCAAGCATGTATTTTTAAAAAATAACAATGTTTATTGCTATGTAACATCTGTATATTTGCATGTTTGTTTCGTAAGTTATAGTACCGTGCATGTCATAAAAAGTAACCGTATCAAGCGTTCAGTTTGGTGCGTAATGTTCTGGTGCGCATGAGTTCTGAAGCAAGACTGTAGTTTATTACTTTTATTATACTAGAGGAGAGAGAGAGAGGGGGGGGGGGGGGAATCACATGATTGTTTATTCTGGGCAATGCCCGGTAGCTCATCTAGTCAACATAATTTCGCTTGCAACAGATGGATGGGATGGCATCAAAGCTTCATAGACTTTTTGGAAATACAGGTACCTGGCCTTCTAGCCGCCCATAACAAAACTTTGAGCGACTTCCATGCATTTAGAGGTCCGCTGCTTGTTAACGAGTTTTATACCTTCGACGCATTTTGGAGCTGTTTGGATCATTGTCGTTTTTTGTTTTTTTTAGCAACTGGACTCGGCATGCCCAGCCTGGAGAGAGAATACAGGAGCTGCCCGCATGGGAACCCTAGTCCTGCGGGAGGCCACTATATTGGCCTTCCCCGCGCAACACGCGAGACCATTATTTTGTCCGACACGCTTAATCGCGAGTCCTGCGGGAGGCCACATTTTTGTATAGCAACGGTGCGCCTCGCGCTTTGTGTATTCGGTTGCCAAGGTTGTCGTTGTTTTGGTTTTTTTCACGTTTTTTTTTCCACACTATTTTCGCGTGTTTATCTATCTTGTCACCCCAACTATATCTAACAAAATGGTATCGTCCGATTACGTTTATTACGATGCAACTTTTTGTAACTACTAGCTGAGGTCCCCGGCCCTGCCGGGGATAAATCGGTTTGAATATTGGTTTCAGTTCTGGGTGGTTATTATGGACCTGCTTCATCTGGCCTGTTCCTATTTGTTTATTTTATTTTTGTTTGTTTGTTTTTAAATAAGTCTTACTGCTCTGCCTTTGTGAGTTGACACCCTGCGCATCCCGTACAACTGCATGATTTGCGCACGGGTTAGTGTGTTTGATAGTGAACACATCGCAGGTATTGATAACGAAACCTTAAAATGGCGAACCATGACTCGAAATAGATCTAGATCTGAATGATGGCGAAACAATAAATTTCCAATAAAAAAAACTACAGCGATTTGAGACTTGTATGCCTACCGATAGTACGTTTTTCAGGGGGCATGCTGCATCAGTGTATGCTAGATCTAGCTCTCACAGACACTACTGTGATTATGAATCGTATTCCGGGGCCGGAAGTGGAAAAGCGATTAACAAAGAAAGAGGTCATAGGTTAACGAACGTACAATTCGGATCAAACGCTCTCGCAAATTTACTGTTCCATTCTTACCGCATTATTGGAATAACTCACGAATCCCATAAGCTTTTTTATGCCTATGTACATAGGAACACTGGTCAATATCGTACAATTGTGTGTGCCAAATTTCAGTTCAATACGTCCAGTAGTTTTTGAGTCCATAGGGAACAAAGGGGTTTTCTTACATTTTTTTTGTATAACAGAAGATTCGTCATACTCGTGTAATAGTACTGACGGTCTGAAGTTTGAACTGGGGAAATTCTTGGGGAAACTTTTACTTTGATGCTGGTTGTCGTCTACATGTGAAATGAGAAGAAAGGGGCCATATGTGCGTATTTGAGACGCCGTTCTACGTCTGTAATTATGAATTCCGATGTAATATTAGGGCATGCTGCATAAGGGCATCTGTCAGTAGGTTTTTCATCAGGGAAAACTGGGAGAAAATGACCGACTTTGTTGTTGGTCGTTGTCTTTATTTGATGTGGTAATTAGAGAGATATTGTGTTCCTTTGGTTAAACCGCTTTTCAGCACATGTATGACTGTGCTCTACGACCTGGAACTGGAAATCAAATCTGGCTAAAACTAACATCATAGTACGTGGAAGCTTTACATCTAGTAGAGGAGGGAGAAGGCAATGTCACGATACATGTGGTTAGTAAATGAAGCGAATGGCTTAAAAAATAGGCAGGCGGTATTTCCACTCTATATGGTGGAAATATTGAAGTGCGGTATTTTCACTCTATATGGTGGAAATATTGAAGTGCGGTATTTTCACCCTATCTAGATTTAGAATCTAGGCTTCTAAAATCCATTCTTGATCCATCTACATTTGTACGTGGTCAACTTTCCTAAATTAAAACGACAAAAATGCAAGGAAAATCTAAATCGAACTTACTGCAGTGATTTGTGTACTCCAGTGCTCTGTGTCTGGTAGGCCTACTTCCCGAAGTGCTTGCACTCCAGCCGAAGGCTGAAATACTTCCAGATTTCTGGATATTTATTTTTATCATTTTTAATGCTTTTGTTGGCAGTTTCGATCGTACGTGAGCTTCTCTTTGTGAAGACGAATTTGTCTCCGCAATGGGCTCTCCAAGTACTTTCAAAACTTGCAAAATCTCTGAACACCTTTCCTTCCATAAGTTGATCGCCTTCACTGGAGGCCGCCATCTTGCTCATTCAAAACTTCAATCACCCGGTGAAATATGATTGGTCGAAAGGGACTGAGTGGAAATACCGCTCACAATAGTTCCACTCTAAGGAGTGAAAATACCGACTTCCTAAAAAATAATTTGTTCACCTGAATGGCCTGACTTAGGGACAGAAAAAGCGCAGAGGTCTTGGGAAAATGATAAAACGTGTGTTAAACGGCATGTAAATGCAGAAAATTCTTGATTTGGGCCTTCCATTTCACAATAAAACCTACTGCATATCATCACAAGTACTTTATCCAAATATCATAGGGGTCCCTTACGATTTATCCACCACTATTGTTGTTATTGCGTCCTGAAGTATACGCGATACACGTGTTCACAACGACCCGATTGACCCGACCGTCGAGGTTATCGGCAACACGCGAACGATTGGCTGACTGGCTGCTGGCTATCCCCCCACGGGGCGTTGCGTGGACGAGTTCACTCAACGCGGGACGAGGGTTAACGCTCACCCTGCGCGCTACCCGTAAAGCCCGCTGCCCGGTCAGTGACCTTACTCACGGAGAATCTTATCTGGGGTCACTGACCCGTGCCGCTATATGATGGCCACATACACTGTCGACGTGGTTCGGTTTTTATTGATCGGTATGAAAACATTCGCTGCTATGCCTTATCACGCTTGATAATGAATTAACCAGCAAAACCTTAGTCTGTCATTCTCTAACCAATGATCTGACTTATGATTCCAAACTGACAGCTGTAGGTTTCGTGAGAACGAAGCATGATAACTAGCCACGCCCTCCCAGGCCCTACACAAATGGTTTCATCCTGATTGACACATACTAATAAACCAATGTGGGCATTTGGGGCAAAGATTATTTCAGAGCTTGTTTCTGATTGGTTCTTAGATACAGACTACTCCAGATGGTGGTCAGCTTGTGAGAAAATGAGATAATATTGCAAATTTGTTGAGCAACAGTTCGCATGTCGATGTTATTATATATATCTTTTGAAAGTGGGTTAACATGTCCGTGTCACAATGCCTTTGATTTAGAAGAGATACAGTGAACAATAAGACGGTGGTTACGTCTCAAAAAGGTCAGTGACCCGAGGCGTGAAAATACAGCTTGCGCGTGGCGCGGTCAGCTTGACCTTGTCGACTTTTGCCGCCCGTGCGGCGTGAGCGCTTGTGAGTCAATACTGACATTTTGCCGCCCTGCGCAGGGTGAGGGAAAAAATGTTTACCAAAATTAATGAAGTGAACTTTAAGGGCAACAAGGCCAACCTGGTTAAGGCAAACTACTGTGTATCCTGTCACCTTTCTCCGACAAGCTGGAGCTATGGAAAATGGAGGGTGAATCGTTCACTTATCTCATCTTGGCAAAATCACGCACAGGCCATTCAAGACTTGTGTTTCATGACCTGTTTCAAGGTCTGTGACATCTAGTGTCCTTGAGAGGGTTATGAACCCTAATGGTTACGCTGCATCTATGACGCCCATTGCTAGATTTCCAGCACTGCATCGAAGGTCAAATCCTTTTCAAACAACAGTGCAACAACATTTCCGGGATTAAACGCCAGAACGCCAGTATTCTCCCCTCTGGAAGGACATTCCTTCTCTTTCTGGTAGCTCCCCCCCCCCCCCCTCACGATTTTCTATTTTGTAGGAAAAGGAACGAGTACTGTGTAAAGACATCTCAAAAACAGAGAAACAGATTTCTAAATCAGATGTGTGTGAGGGCTAATCTATGTTTGCTCCTCACAAACACCGACCGACATTACATAACTGACCATAAGACACCAACCACAAGAAAGTCACCGACATGTTAACAGTGCATGGGTTTTATGAACAGCAACAGTCAATTTGATGAAAGATATTTTCTATTTTTGTTAGATGAATAATCCGTAAGTCAAGCGTCATGAAACAAACTAACACAACATAATTAAATCTAATCTAGTCTGTGCCTCTTTCGTTGCATTTTACTTTGTTAGGGTGGGGTAAGGTTGATGTGCGGGGGGGGGGGGGGTTTGGGCCCAAAGGGGCGATTGCCTGAAAAAGGTTGAGAACTACAAGCACTATCCTAGACTAAGATTATATCTCTGATCTGAGTCAGTTGACATGACGAAAACATACTACTTACTAGACTACCACATCTTTACCACAACGATTAGACATACACCGCGAAGTTGTTGCAAAGATCCTGGATTAAGAACATGTTATTCAGGAAGTATGAGCAGGCTAAATAAATCAAAATCACAACAATAGAATCTAATAGACGACCACCTGGAAGGAGGCTAGGATTAAAGGGCTGGCGACCTTGTATGAGATTCTGCTGAATTTGTCATCTGTGGTGAAGTTTGCTTTTGTTTTGTCTGCATTCCATCGTCTGCACGTTGAGACGAATTGAAAACTTGATAGTTGACGCACCTTCATCATTCAGACTCTGTGCGAGGATAGCATAGATATGGAGGATAGCCAGCGGTCAGTCAGCCGATCGTTCGCGTGTTGCCGATAACCTCGGCGGTCGGGTCAATCGGGTCCTTTTGAACACGTGTATCGTGTTCACTTTAGGACGCGATAACAGCAGTAGTGGTGGATAAATCGTACGGGACCCATATGTCGCCCTACGATATTATTTTGGATAAAGTACATGTGATGAGATGCAGTAAATTCTCTCGTTAAATATAGGGGCCGGAATAAAAAAAATTCTGCATTTACAAGCCGTTCAACACACATTTTATCTTTTCCGAAACAGCTCTGCGTTTTTGTTGGTTGTTGTTTTTTTGTCCCTAAATCAGGCCATTCAGGTGAACAAATAGTTTTTTAAGTCAGGCTCTTAGTTCACTAACCACATGTATCGTGACATTGCCTTCTCCGCCCTCCACTACGTGAAGGTTCCATGTACTATGACATTAATTTAGCTTTCTAACTTGGCACACCTTTAGCAAGAGATTTGATTTCCACCTCGTAGAGTATATATACATATACTGAAGTGGTAAAGTGGTTTAATCAAAGCAACACAATATCTCTAATTACCACACCAAATAAAGACAACGACCAACAACAAAGTCGGTCGATCATTATTTCTCCCACTTTTCCCTGTTGAAAAATCTACCGACAGACGCTCTTATGCAGCATGCCCTAGTAGCATTACATCAGAATTCATCATTACAGACAAAGAACGGTTTCTCAATACGCAGTTGGCCCCTTTCTTCTCCTGGAGACGACAACCAGTGCAGCATCAAAGTCAAAAGTTTTCCTAAGATTTTCCCCAGTTCGAACTTCAGACCGTCAATATTATTACTCACAGACTGTGTTACTTCTACATTCTTTGCTATTACGTGAGTATGACGAATAGTTACGAATAGTTGCATCACCATAAACGTAATCGGACGATACCATTTTGTTAAACAGGATAGATAAACAAGCGAAAATAGTGTGGGGTAAAAAACGTGAGAAAAAAAAAATAGTCGCGGCAACCGAATAAACGAAACACGAGGAGCAGTGTTGCTATACAATTATTATAATTGGCCAGCATGACCCGCTTTGCAATATTATGTAGGCCACAATATTGGCCTGAGTGCCTCCCGTGTCGCGCCAGGAGGCCATCTGCAGTATGAGGATTTAAAGGCAGTCCTCGATCAAGTCCCGTTCCTGTCTGCATGAATGCCAATTCAAATTAAAAAAAAACAAAAAAACGAACCGCCCTTTCGGCACAGCATAATAATATAATTATTCGATAATAATAATAGTGCACCGGGGAGATCACTATTACGATGACACACTGTTTCACTTCAGGAATTCGGGTCCTATACCTTGAGGTTCTCTGTCATAAATAAGTTACACTACATGCACAATCGCTGAACTAAGCAAAGCTTACAAGAAAATTAAAATGAGTCTTTGACATTCTCCTATGCCCGGAGATAGTAACGCGTTTTTCAACAAAGCAACACACTTTAAACTCTAGAGGCAAGTGTACAGAACTGGTCCTGGCTTTATTTGTGGGGTCATTCACTGAGAATTATTTTGTATACTTTTATTTCAGTCGTTTCTGTATAAGTGTATGGCCCTTTCCAATTACATTCGAAATCATTATTGTTATCGTATGCAAAAGCATTTCTGTGTGTAAATATAGGCCTAATGTCTCGTACAACCTGCTGAAGTTGTAACCTGGAAAATTCTTGATATAATAGAATGGCAAATTTCTTGCCAAAGTTTATGTAACACAGGTTACGGGGTAAACCGAGCGGTTCTCTCCCTATCTATAGCTATCTAATCTGACACCAAATAATGTAACACAGGACGAGACGAGCGGGGCTCTCTACACAGTCAAACATACAAACAAAACTATCAGGTTTTGAGAGGACAACAATTTTATTAAAAGGAAAAGAAAATAACAAATCAACTAATAAACACAATACAATAAACACATGACAATACAATAAACCACAATAAACCAGGACAATACAATAAACAAGACATTACGATAAACACGAGACGATAAACCCAACCGATAGGCGCGGTGAACTAACCAAATGAATTCACACTTGAACTACATCATCAGAGCTGGCACTTCACAAATCTTGAAATATAAATTATACAACTTCTTTTACTTTTATGTTAGTCTGGACACAATGACACATCCTGCTGTCTTGAAGACTTGGGTGGAACTGACTGACCCACGCTATCACCTTAGCGTCACCCAAACACGCGCAACCCATTCACTCCTTACAGTTCACTAAGTGCAAATTCTAATAAAACATTAAAACAAATAAAAACATTTTTAAAGACCACCATCTTGCTCGTGTATGTTCCAAATACACTATCTTAAGGAAATATTACTTAACAAGATAAAAACTAAACAAAACTTACAATGTAGTGATACATAACAAGGTTCTACTTCTGGCACCAGGGATGGTCACTTAAATTGACCAATCCTGGACAATACAGACAACGCTAAGACTATGATTTAAAATTGGCGCAGTGAGTACATCAGTTGGCAATGTTACTCAACACCTGCATGACTCATCTCAGTGCGTGATAAACAATAAGGGGAGATTATCTATGGTTTCTGTGTGGTTACTTCCCCTTGACCACGTCTAGTGGTCCAGCTGATCAAAATAACGGGTTTCTCTCCCTTTCACTACAATGAGCTATGTTCTCAGCCCTGTAATGGTTCACCCCATTACATTTAGAAACACAGAGATACACAAATGCGTAAATTATACCGAACACATTACGCTTACCAAATGATTATAATTATGAAGGGATGCCTCCTGCTCTGTTCGGTCGACCTGGGCGGGAAGGCATGCAATATTCACTACAAGCTCGACAGCCTGAACTGATTCAGGTGTGACTTTGGAAGCGAAGTATGACATAGCGTTTGTCTGTACCAAAGAAGTTATACACAACTTTTCTAACTTCTTTGGTCTGTACAGACACTCGTGGTGTTGCGGTGGCGTAGCGTGGGTTGCCAGCGCCCGGGGCAGGGCATGTATCGAGCTCCACGACCTGAGTCCCTCCCACCTGTCTAGTATTGAACCCAAGCACGTGTATTGTATTGGCAGAAAATCAAAGTAAAATGCGTGTGTAGTGAAATTTATTAAAATCGCCTGGTTTTGACTTAGCTGTACAAGCTGCCCTACAGTCTCACAAGCTGTTGTGCTGTGAGTGTGGATCCGTGTTTCGATAAGCGAGCCCAGGGCAAAGAACCTACTGTGCCTAATGCTGATTAAGATAATGTTATAATATAAAATAGCGGTATATCTATGAGCGCTGTAAATTCACATTTAATTTGAATAAGAAGTTTATTTCATCTGTTTTACATATGCGCAAGGAAAGTCATCTGGCTGTGAGGGCAGGGAATGGTGGCTGCTGAGTGAGGGTCAACGGCCCTGGATTGCCTCGCCCGCCCAGCAGTCCGGTTGGTATCGGCAGCCGAGGAGTATTGACCGATTGTACGCTGAGAATCCATACAATCATAGCTTTCCCGTACAAGGTGAATGCATATTTTTAGTGTTTTGTACGATTTAGTATTGAAAGTATGATTTCTTGAAATACCAAGACAGTCCGTCTCACCGACATTTTTCCGGTACGGTAACCACACGAATACAAGTTGTTTTTGTTGTTTTTTAAGGGGGGGGGCGGGCGGGTGTTAAGATCAAGGGTTAGAGATAAGAGGGCCCACAACACCCTACCGAGACCTTCAGGAAGCAGCGACAAAGATTGTAGAAATTACATTCTTTGCCCTAGGATCAGGGGCAGGGGCTTACCGTCGTGGCTATCATTCGCCGATTCGTGCACCAGTCAGAATTACATTGTCGTCTAGAATGACAAAACTGATTACTCAATATTATTATGTTAGATTCGGGCACTTTCTTTACCCAAGCACCGTAGACTACTAAACGCCAAGCACTGATTCGAGCGGTCAAGGAAAGCGGGGGGATGGATACATCTATCTCATTAAACTGTCCGTGTAGCCTCGAAAGATAAGGGTAATGTTATCATCCTGGAATGAACTTGTTGTTGACAACACGACAGTGGCGTAGCGTAGGCGGGTTGCTCTGGGCGCAAAATTCTTAGGGGCGCAAAATTTCAAAATGATCACTGTTTCAACTGCCAGTAGCGAAAGACGTTTCTTAAAATGTGAATTAATCAAAAAGTATCAGAATCTACTATGAGCAACAAAAAAAACAAAAACAAAAACGAGCAACCTAGTAATAGGCCTACTGTCAATAGAAGTTTTTATACTGTTTATTGACAAAAACTGCTCAAATTAACAGCGATAATTTCAATTTGAAAAAACTTAATTTTAATGCCATTCTTTGACTGGATGCCCTTGAAATGGATGCCCTGGGCCGTCGCCCCTTCTGTCCCCTCCCCCTTTTTCCTTCTGCACGCCACTGCCTAATTGGCCCTCGCGCACTATGTTAAAATGAACCACCCTTTCAATGCAAGCAATCTTTCGCGTGGCGTGCAGCGCGGTAAACTCTTTGCCAAGCAAGCAAAAATCTGCGTTTGCACGCCGTGCAGCAGGCGAAACGGGATAGTGCGCGAGGCCCCTTAGGCTTCCACTGAAAACTGGGATGTATAGATAGGAAAAATACTTTTAATGCTTTCATTTTCAAAACTTATGGTGCCATTTGTTTTAGATTGCTGAATGTGAAGGTTATGTCTATCTTTTCTGTAACTGATAGAGTGTGGCCAAAAAGGAGCCCGCCCCAGTTCCTGCAGCATGAAAACGTTTTGGATCATCATCAGATTGTGAGGCATAGATATACACTACTAAATGTTGTGAAGATAGATGAGGGGCAGAGGTTTAACCCTCGTCCCACACTGCGTGAACTCGACCACTTAACGACCAGTGTCACAAGTTGGGTCAAGTGCTTGTGGGGATAATATAGCCTTCGACTGCTCACACTCGCACCTCGGACAGCCAGCCATAGAAAACACAAGAAAATTAAAACAAACCAAAATTATGTCGTTTTGTCAAGCCTGCAGGACCGTGAAATCTATTGTAAAGTTCGACTGCATAATTATAAATGAATGAGTATCAATGCAAAAATAAAGGATTATAGCACAAATGTCAAAATCTAATCTGCTCTTTCAGAGTCAGCCTACTAAAATTTGGTTATTCTCTCTTTCTCACAAGTACAATTTCTACCTCCTCAGGGGAGGCTCAAAAATAAAATAACAATATTAACGTTCAACTAGCTTCTCGTATGGGGGACAGGCTTTTACCCTGCCCTACAATAAAGTTATTATTAATGTCGAGCTAGTAACGACTTTTCATATAGCATCAACGACTCGCTACTCTAACTTATTGTATAATGTAACTGCTGTTGGAGAATAGTTCCTCTCCGGAGAACAGTTCGTCTCTCTCTTTTCTCTAGGGATGCTCCCTAATGCAGAACGGATCCCTACAATATTTTTGGATAAAGTACTTGTGATGAAATGTATTATTGTTGAATAGAAGAGAAGGCTCAAAATAAAGAATTTTCTACATTTACATGTCTTTTAAAAACTTTTTCCCAAGAGGTCTGCCCTTTCTTGTCCCTAAGTTAGGCAATAAATAGAATAGGTAGATAAATTATTTGTTAAGCCAGTTACTTAACTTGTATGAACTGCATGGTGTGTATCATGACATTCCCTTCTCCCTCTCCATTGCTTTAAAGCTCAATCTGCATTATTTTTATTTTCATAGCACAACCTTCTCAATGACTTTGGCAAGAGAATTTGATTTCCAGCTCCTACAGTACATTCGTGTAGGCCTACCTCAACGCAACAGAATATCTCTCTAATTACCATATCAAAGAAGACAATCAACCAATAACAAAGTCAATCAGTTTGTCCCAGGTTTCCCGGATGACAAAGCTACCAACCCTTATGCAGCATTAATCATTAAGCATAGAACAACTAGCATTAAAGTCAAAAGTTGCCATTTGATTTTCTCCAGTTCAAAGTTCTCACCTGCCAGAACTATCACATGAGTATGACGAATGGTTATCACATTTCATCGGACGTTACCATTTTGTTACATGTAGTAGGGGTGACAGCATAAATTAACAACCGGAATGGGCGTAAGAAAACGATCAGTGGGAGCAACCAAGTAAAGAAATAGAAGACGTGGAGTTGCCATGCCACAAAAGTGGCCTCGCGCAGGACGAGGGTTACAATGTATATGAGGAGCAATAGCGTACTGGCCCTGCGTGCTTCCCGCTTTGAGGGCGCTAGGCCTCCATGGTAACATACATGGTACCCATATCTTATGCATCATTACATAACCACATCATACTTCAATAACAGGCGTCACGCATGTAAAGAACCTTCACCAGGAACCATCGCAAGAAGTATTGTTGCTCGAGGTGAAAAATAATTACATTTAAACTGTGTCTGTAGATGAACGGCGATCTTAAACAAACAAACAAATAAACAAAAATATGAATATTTACAAGTTGTATTTTCAAAGCTTTACGATAGCAACGAAAGACTAAACAACTATACAACAAATTCAGTTACAACAATAAATATTGAAACTAAATAAGATAAACAAACCTTTTCATATAAAATGGTTTGTGTTTGTGGGTGGATCTGACAAAACCGGGCTAATTTATTATTTGTATTGTGAGTTGTGAGTTGTGAACTGTTGGGAGTTGTGTACTGCGCCTAACAGGCTGCGTCACAATTTTCTTTGAGATAGAGAGAGATAGAGAGAGTGAACGAGACAGGGAGAGAGAAAGAAGCAGTGTAGTGTATTGAGCGCTTCGCCGGCGCTCCATTCTGCTCTGTGGTTGACAGGTTTCTTCTGTAAAGCGCATAGATCATTTTAGAAATGGATATGCGCTATATAAAATAATAATAATAATAATAATAATAATAATGATAAACGTGACATCTTTAATATTTGTTTAAAAAATCAAAATAAAACATTTCTAAGACCATTTCAGGCAAACTATTTTTAACAGAATGCAGAGACATATGGTAAATCATTCGTATTATAAGCAAATTTCAATTTCCATTATGAAAAAAATGTTTCCCCTTTGGAAGAATGGTCTCAGGAATTTGGTCTTCCACCATAAGCCACATTTCGTCACATTCACTCATATTTGATGATTGTGCAAGTTTTTACAAACTATGCTATTTTATCTTCTTGTTCATCCCCTTCTTCTTCTTCATGCTGTTGTAAGAATTCTCTTCAGACGAAGATGAGATGGCAGCTTTGAAATCAACGCAGTCTTCACAGGATATATACGCTTACTTTCATTTTGAAATGCCTTGCTTATTTGAAGATGCCGTATTTTCAGGCTGAAGTGCCAGAGGTAGATAGGTGTAAAGCAATAACGATCTCAGGTAGAGAAACGCGAAGTCCATGCTGACCGGTGCAGAATATAGTTTAAAACCTATCATCTCCACCCAAGCTTTGATAATGAAGTAGCACGTTTTTGAACTGATTTACTATAGATAAGCAGCCGTCTCTGATCACCCGAACAAAACCTCAGTTCAGTAAGTTGGCGAGCTGAACATTTGAAATGTGTCGAGGCGAACGCTGCAGTCACGATGAAAGTCATAATTTTGTGCTGTGCCCTGATGGTTCTGTTCGCTGGGCAAGGTAGGGCCATCACCGTCATCATCATCAATGGCATCAACATCATCTTCATCTTCTTTACCAACTAAAATGGACGTGAATTGTGTTATACTCAAGTGAACTTGTTACATTTGGAGTGAAGGTTTGGAAGGATGTTTTTCGGATGCGAGAGTTTACATTGTGTAAGATGGACCTTATGTAACTATTTGGGTGCATAACTTCTGTTTGTGAAAGTTGGATTTTTGAAGCCCTGAATACCAAACATGAACAAAATACTAAGATTTTCCGCGAAAGGTACAAAGTGGCCGTTATCGTGCCGACGCAAAACGGCAATTTGAGTTTCGCTTGTTTGAAATTGCGTGTCTTTTCTATTGTAGTGCAATAAACATTAACTAGAGGGGCTTTCATAGTTCCTGGTGGTATAATTTTATATAATGCGTTTCACCATGAAAAACAGCACAATACAGTTATGTATTTTTAAAATCTCGTTATTACTTAAAATGGAAATGTATTGCCGTGGAAGTTAGGGTATGTGGGGAAAATCCCAGTTTTATTAATATAGTTGTGAGTTTAAGGACGTGTCAATTTTGGCCAATGGTTTTAAATGATATTCTTAACTACAGTTCTTCATCATCATCATCATCATTGCCTTTCTCACCCTGGATCAGGGTATAGGCCACCAACAAACACCTTCCATCCCTCTCTATCATGGGCCAGCCTCTTTACATTATTCCAAGTCTTTCCGCTTCGTTGCACATCATTTTCTCTGGCTCTTCTCCACGTTCCGCGCGGCCTTCCTCTTGATCTCTTGCCCTGGGGATTCCAGTCCAATACCTTCTTCGTGATGCTGTTTCCTGGCCTCCTGAGAGTGTGGCCGATCCATCTCCATCGCCTCCTACCAATTTCCTCTCTGACTGGGTTCTGTCTTGTTCTTTTCCATACAATTTCATTGCTGACCTTGTCTGTCCATCTGATCTTAAGTAGCTTCCTCAAACATCTGTTGATGAAAACTTGGATTCTCTTTATGCAGGCCTGGGACGCATTCCAAGTCTCACATCCATACAACAGGACTGACTTCACGTTCGAGTTGAATATCCTCAGCTTTGTTTTTAGAGATATATCCTTGGTTCTCCAAATCTTGCTTAAGGATGTGAAAGCTGCCTGTGCCTTTCCAATTCGTGCTTTGACTTCTGCCTCTGTTCCTCCCTTATTGTCAATGATACTACCAAGATAGCAGAAGGACTCTACATCTTCCAGTGGTTGATCTCCTACTGTGACTTGTTCGCTTAGGGGTGCAACAATTTTTAGGACCTTCGACTTCGCGGGATGTATCCTCAATCCAATAGATTCTGAAATTTTGTTTAGAGCTGTAGTCTTTGCTTGCATCTGGTCGTGTGTGTGCGACAATAGTGCCAAGTCATCTGCAAAATCTAGATCGTCCAGCTGTGTCCATGGGGTCCATTGTATGCCATTTCTTCCTCCACTGGTGGTTTCTTTCATAAGCCAATCAATCACCAGGATAAACAGAAATGGGGACAGCAAACAACCCTGCCTAACACCAGTCTTGATATCAAAGCTGTCAGTAAGCTCACCATCATGTACGACTCTGCAACTTGTCCCCTCGTACATGCTCTTGATAAGATTCACCATCTTCTCTGGGATTCCATAATGTCTCAATATTCTCCACAGTGTTTCTCTATCGATGCTATCAAAGGCCTTCTCGTAGTCAAGGAAGTTCACTATCAGTTGGGAGTTCCACTCTAGCGACTGCTCTACTATGATTCTCAGCGTGGCGATCTGGTCGGTGGTTGATCGATTACTCCTGAAACCAGCTTGCTCCTCGCGAAGTTTTTGGTCTGTTGCATTCTGTATTCGCTTGAGAATAATCCGATTGAAAACCTTTCCTGGGATGGAGAGAAGTGTGATTCCTCTGTAGTTACTACAATTGCTGAGGTCCCCTTTTTTTGGGAGCTTCACGAGGTGTCCTTCCTTCCAGTCCTTTGGAAACTTGCCTCCGATCCAAATCCTCGAGAATAGTGAGTGCAGACCCTCTGCAGCCCCAGCAGCATCTGCCTTCAGCGCCTCTGGTGGGATCTGGTCTGGTCCAGCTGCCTTGCCTCGATTTAACTGCTTTATGGCATCATTAATCTCTGCTTTAGTCGGAGGGTCGCAACTGATCGGTAAATCATTTCTTGCGGGTAGAATGTCGGGTGGGTTGCTTGGTGGAGGTCTGTTCAAGAGGCTGTTAAAATGTTCTATCCATCTTTTTGCCTGAGCTTCCTTTCCAAAAATAGCCTTCCTGTTGTAATCCTTGACAGGAACTTCAGGTTTTCCATATTTTCCAGCAAGAGTCTTTGTAGTCTGGTAGAGGATCCTCATGTGTCCTCCTGTTGTTGCCTTCTCTGCTTTCTCTGCTAACATTCCTATGAACTCCTCTTTGTCTTTTTTAATTGATTTTTTGACCTCTTTAGCTGATGCTCGGTACTCTTCCTGGTTACCAACTCTTGAGCTTCTTGTACGACTTGCATTTACCCGTTCTTTTAGGTCTCTTCTTATCCTTATCAAGTCCAGTGATTTTTGACTGATCCATTCCTTGTGTTCCACTTTCTTTTCCCCAATAACATCCTGACATGTCGATGTAAATACTCCTTTTACCTTAGCCCAGTGAGTCTCCAAATCTACTGTCTCTTCGAGGTCAACAAGGGGTTTGAATCTATTCCTCAGTGTCAGCTGGAACTCTTCCTTCTTGTCTCCATCCAGAAGGCTCACTTGAAACTTTCTCCTCTTTGTTCCTGCTCTGGTACCTTGTTTCTTGAGGCGGAGTTTGAGTCTTGCCAGCAGCATGTGATGGTCAGATCCAACATCTGCTCCTCTCTGTACTATGACATCCTCTAGTGAGCGTCTGAATCGTCGGGTGATGCAAAAGTGGTCAATCTGATTTTCAGTTACTCCATCCGGTGAAATCCAAGTGGCCTTATGGATCCTCTTGTGTGGGAATACTGAACCTCCAATCACATAGCTGTTAAATGCGCAGAAACTTGCAAACCGCTCTCCATTCTCATTCATTTGTCCTAAACCATTGCACCCCATAATGTCCTCATACCCTGTATTGTCCTGTCCTATCTTGGCATTGGCGTCTCCCATTATAATGTTCACATCTTTTCTTGGCAATGTGTCAACTATTTCCTGAAGCTGGTTGTAGAAGTCGTCCTTGTCCTCATCGGTTGCTTCATTTGTTGGGGCGTATATCTGCACAATGTTCATGTTGATGTTCTTGTTCTTAGTAGTAAATGATGCCAATATAATTCTCCTTCCATAGGGTTCCCATCCCCTCAGTGACCTCTGGGCGTGCTTGCTCAAGATGATCGCTACTCCTTCTGTATGCTTTTTGTCCTCCCTTCCAGAATACAAAATCTTTTCCCCAGTATTAAGTTGTTTCAGTCCGGACTGTATCCAGCGGGTCTCGCTAACTCCAAGTATGTGCAGTCTGTATCGCCTCATCTCCATTGTAACCTGGGCACTCTTTCCTGCTTCATACATGGAGCGGACATTCCACGACGCAATCCGGAGTGACTTGCTTGATGAAGGAGCAGTCGGGCCAGTGGCGTCCTTTCGGCTTTGTCCATTGTCCTTCATTGAATCTACAGGTGCAGATGCTCCCCCTTCTCCCAAGATAAAAGACTGATTTGAAGTATTTGCTTGTGTTTCTGTAACTGGTTTATTTTTACAGGGTGGGTAGTTGGCCCACCGCCAACTGGCTCTTCTCGGGAGACCAGGACCTTTGCACCTTTAGTCGCCTCTTACGACACGCAGTATCACGTCAGATGTATTCTCTGCTGTCCCTCTTCTACAAGAGAGCCCCGCATCTGCACGGGCGACAGTTCTTCAGCAACCAGTTAATTGTCCAAACGGTCAGACAGTGTAGGGGGGGGGGGGGATGTTACTTAGTTGAGAGGTAGGCGTGCTTGTTGAAAAAACGTTTTCCTTCACTTGTGTGGCACATCAGTTCGAAATTAGTAATAGAAATGATGACAATATGCTGGCAGTTTTTGAAATCGTATTTGTAGGTTCATACAGACAAACTTTACAGGACTGGCCTTTCCCCGTTAGATTTTCAACTTCACTCTTATTTGATCTTTTTATGGGAATCTGAAGGCTGAAAACTAGCCCTAAGTAAGAAAACTAAAAAACCGCGAAAGGCGCAAAGTGGTCGTTAAATTATGCGGGTCAACCAAAGGTCAAAATGGTCGCGATATCGAGAAATTAGGTCAGGTTACTTAGATGACGACCGGGAGAATGGCGAATGTTCAAGCCAAGAGCTTGCATGATGTTCTCAGACTTAGGGGACATTTTGCTTTGAGTATTTCATTGTTTCATTAGATACGTAGCCCGTACTCGATTTTTATTACATTCCTACAACTCATTTTGTTGAAAAAAAAAATTAACGCCAAGCGTGCCCTTCACAAATTGCCCCTCTCTCTCTCCTGCTTTATCTCTCTCTCTCTCTCTCCCTCTCTCTTAGACGTCGATCGGCACTGTTGCTCAGTGGTCAGAGCATTTGACCCGAAGACGAATGTCTGAAGGGTTGTATGACATTTGGAGCACTACTGCAGATCAAAGAAAGCCGCCATGTGATGTTTGGAGCACTAAGTTAGTTCAAAGAAAGCCGGCATGTGACATTTGGAGCACTAGCATTTGGGCTATGATTTTATCGATTAATCCTTAATCAACCTGTTGACTATCAATTACTCTACGAATATTTTGCAATAACTTGCGGTGGGTACCACAGGGATAGAGGGTTTCTTTATAGGCCTAATACACTCTCCGTCAGTCAATTCCAGATGAATGGCGACTAGTTAACGTTGGCAAAGTGTTTGTTGAAGCGTTTTAAAACTTACAAAATTATTTTCAAATTATTTGGATATCAGGATGTAATATTAGAATCCAAATACAGATTATTGTAAGCATAACTGAACAAAGAAACATGTTAAATAGTCCATATTTATTCAACGATCGGTTTTATATATCACATTTTTTGCGTTATATATTAAAATCTTAGAGCCGTTGGCGTTTTGAGTAAATGTTGTTTTTTTTAATAAACATTTTCCCTCTGCGTTTATACAGGCTTGGGACTGTCTCGTGAAGAGGCGCGCATTATAAATGTTTATTTCATTGTTTGTTTTTTTCTTTTTTTGGTTTTATTTTCTTTTTAATAAGTGGTTGAACAAAATAGATAATCTACACGAGACTTCACACTGTTGTCGAAGGCCTAAGGGAAGATAAGCTCAGTGCGACCCAACGAAAACACTCGGACAGTTTTGTGGAGGGAATTGGCCACAGAGATCAGAAACGCCACAAACAGTGGCCATGGACAAGGACAACAACAATAATAATAATGATGATAAAATAACATACCTGTAATAATAATAGTACCTGTAATAATAATAATAATAATAATGATAATAAAACAACAACAACAACATCATCGTCATCATTTATAGACCAGTCTTTTTTCACCTAATTCATGATGAAGATGATGATGATGAGCAGAACAAAATTTTTGAGTTGAAAAGATAGAAATTATTTTTCAGTAGATTTGCGACTTGATGTTGATATGAGTCTGTGAAAATGTAATCGAATACCAGCAGCGGTATAGGTGAGCCAAATGTCATACTGAAATTTTATTAAGTTTTGGTAGTGCTCCAAATGTCATACTGCAATTTGACCTAGATTTAGGCAGTGCTCCAAATGTCATACTGCAATTTGACCTAGATTTAGGCAGTGCTCCAAATGTCATACTGCAATTTGACCTAGATTTAGGCAGTGCTCCAAATGTCATACTGCAATTTGACCTAGATTTAGGCAGTGCTCCAAATGTCATACTGCAATTTGACCTAGATTTAGGCAGTGCTCCAAATGTCATACTGCAATTTGACCTAGATTTAGGCAGTGCTCCAAATGTCATACTGCAATTTGACCTAGATTTAGGCAGTGCTCCAAATGTCATACTGCAATTTGACCTAGATTTAGGCAGTGCTCCAAATGTCATACTGCAATTTGACCTAGATTTAGGCAGTGCTCCAAATGTCATGTTTTAAAACTTTTGGTGCTCCAAACGTCATGCTACCCATAAGGGCGGGGATGATGTCAAAACTTCTTGCATTGCGTTTAAAGAATTCATTCGTCGACGACTGATGGTGGCTTAGCCTTGTCTGTGATGTAGCTCATTGTGTTAAAAGGATGTAAACTACCAAAAAAATTGCCCACCCCCTCCTCTCTCTATCTATCTATCCAGCTAGCTGTCTATCTATCCAGCTAGCTGTCTATCTATCCAGCTAGCTGTCTATCTATCCAGCTAGCTGTCTATCTATCTATCTATCTATCTATCTATCTATCTATCTATCTATCTATCTATCTATCTATCTATCTATCTTTCCATCTATCTATCTATCTATCTATCTATCTATCTATCTATCTATCTATCTATCTATCTATCTATCTATCTATCTATCTATCTATCTATCCCTTCTCTTTCTTCAAGTCGCGAGTCCCCGCACAGCATTTCTCCCTCGGTCACTTTCGGCATCGCTAAGCCTTATGTTATTTTGTTCTTCTATTGTTCCAATGCTTGTCACACACATACACAAAAAAAAAATAAAAAAATTTACCGTCATGTTACGAACCTACAATCCGTGTAACGGCACGCTTTCTCAGATAAGGGAAGATTGTGATCTACGGAAAGAGTTTAACAAAAATGTGTTAAAGTACTGTACACAGATCTGCACATAGAGCAAACAAAACACTGCTGAAACTTTTCGAACCAGCTCAACAACAATGCTGTGGATATATGTGACCCTGTCTGTTTTTGTATCTTTTATAGAATTAGGTGAGTACAGGAAGAATTTTACAGACGGGGGGGGGGGGGGGGGGGGAGTTCCGTTATCCGATATGGTGTTCTTCGAGAAGACAGTTCGTGGAATCATTAAAATTTTTAAGAAACTGTATTTTTGACCAGTACTCTGCCAAGGTCCCAAAGAATTGTCGTTTTTACAGTTATCTGTTAGTGTAGTAGCGGACCTACATTATTGGGACGCTGAACCTTGAACTGTTAAGGGGCTCCTTCGAACTATGAACAATGCGTGCGACGCATCAAAAATTCACTCATGAAGAAAAGTTAAGTGATTTCTTCAGGGCCTCTTCAGGATTAGAGGCCCAGAAGTTTTAGCTTCACAAGTTTCACAGTCGATCCGCTGCTGTAACCTATATCTCATTAAAAAGAAAATAATGTCGGGAATCATTCATCGTGGTGCAAGTTTGACCTTTGATTTTTTTTCTTTTTTGAGAGTTAGGCCTCCATAAATATGAAATTTATTTTCTCAAGTGTCAACGAACCTAACCCAATCTCTTTTGTAAACATACAATGTATTTATTCAAGTTTCAGACACTTATTTTTAAAAAGTTGTAAAAAACGTAAAATACAGTGATCTATTATTGTGTTCCCTTTGATAAGTCCGCCGCTTAGAGATATTTGACATGCGTTGAATTTGGTGCGTGGTGCCGTGGCACGCATGAGATCTGAAGCAAAACTAGATTATGTTATGGGGAGAGAGGGAGAACGAGGTGGAGGAGGGGGGGGGGCAGAGAGAGAGAAAGAGAGAACTAAGGGCGGGAGCAATGCTGGGTACCTCACCTAGTATGGTGTATACAGTATTTTACTTCACGTGGCCCTAATGATGGATTGAACGCTTATTTTGAAACCGATTGCATTTCAAGAAGGTGATACTAATAATACAACTTTTAAAATGCCTCATAAATGAATGGTATACTAGCAGCAAATGACCCTGTGCAGACGAGGGGTACAGCTATTCTATTCAGTCCATTTAGGACACAGTAATTATCACCGTATTTTTTTTATTTTTTTTTTGGCTCAGATTGAAATGCGAATTTTAATGCATTCATTCAGTGCATGACTCAGAAATTAGATATTGCTATTAAGTTTGCTCAGATTATTATAAAGTGTTTTTTTTTTGCAAGTCTAGCAATTGAAAAATTAGATAAGACTAAATAGTCTAGCAATTGAAAAAGTAGATAAGATTAAATAAAATATAGAAATAAGAATATTCCTAGGTAAGAGAGAAATCAAACCCAGTGGGCTTCTGCCATGTATTTTAGCAGTGTCCTGTACTGAATACTTTGTAGTCGGCTGTTCTCGAACCCTTTAGGTTTTTTCATTATCAGCTGACGGTTTTGTAATTCAGTTACATCCGCTGGTATATAATCAGTTTTTCATGTACATGTGCTTCCAGCAACTAAAAATACTGAATGAATAAGACAAAATATTAATGAATTATAGATTAAATAAAAGATCTGTTAAGATATACCGAAAGTATAGATAATAAATAATAGTGTACTGAATACTTTGTTGTCGGCTGTTCTCGAACCCTTTAGGTTTTTTCATTATCAGCTGACGGTTTTGTAATTCAGTTACATCCGCTGGTATATAATCAGTTTTTCATGTACATGTGCTTCCAGCAACTAAAAATACTGAATGAATAAGACAAAATATTAATGAATTATAGATTAAATAAAAGATCTGTTAAGATATACCGAAAGTATAGATAATAAATAATAGTGTACTGAATACTTTGTTGTCGGCTGTTCTCGAACCCTTTAGGTTTTTTCATTACCAGCTGACGAGTTTGTAATTCAGGAAAAGGGAAAATAGTCCTAGTCTCAGCAAATCCTAAACTCTAGCTCTGAACATTCAGAGAAATTAACTGTTCAAACAAAATCGAACATGATGAAAAAATAAAAAAAAACAATAACGATAAGAACTGTCCTTTTAAAAAACTGATCAAGAGGGAAAAATTGAGGTGTATGAATTACTGGTAAAGATGCAATGAATGACACAGAGACATAAAAAAAGGTGTTTAATATTGTCTAAGCTATCAGTATCATAATAACAATAGGAACACCTGTATTTAATCTAACTTTACTTCATGCACTTTGGAATGTAATTGGTTTCGCATTTTTCACCTTTCGTCATTGCCCTTTTTTTTTTTGCTTTTATTTCACTTTCATCCGCCATCTACGTTATCTCTATTAACTCTCTGCAAGACACAACTTTTTAATATGCCATAGACGATGATCACTTTCTCGATACTGGTGGCTAATTATGCGGTCATATCAAATGTCATCAGTCTAATGAAACCCAAGTTGAGTTATGGGTATCAAAACCTCTCATGGCACACCAACAATCAAAAACAACTTGTCTGTACAAAATAGCTATTCCATTAAATGTTCCCTATTCTGCCATTCTATTTCGAAGATGTGGAAAACGTTATTCATGGTTCCATATTTCATCTTACTTATACATAATTTGGCTATTAGTATAATGTGATTTATAATATTTATCCTCTTACTTGTACATTCGTTATGGTCTTCTTTAACTATCCCAAAGAGTGCTGTCACTTCGTCCATGTCTAATTTATAGCCTGTTTTCATGAAGATGATCTGGCCAATATGATACCAAAATTCTCTGACTTTCTTACAATGATAGAAGAAATGTTCTATATAGTCTCTTTCATTACAATATGCACAGTTTTCCGATGATTTTATTCCTATTCGTGTAAGTAGTATGTTGGTGGGATAGATATTATGTATTAATTTGAAGTGAAGAAGCCTAAGTCTACTTTCACGAGATGCATTCTTTGCTATCATAAAATATTTTGTTATATCTATATCCATCTTTCTTTTCCAAAAGCTCACTCCACAAATAGTGCCATCTCTCGTGTTTAAAAACGAATTTCGTATCTGCTTATTAGTTTTGGCAAAGAAAGATTCTACATGCTCAGGCAGCTTACGGGATCTCACTATTGCTTCCTTAATCATGTCCTTTGTGACTCTGTTTAATAATTTCCTCTGGTTTTCCGTAAAGGCATTTGCCATTGCATTATATTCAAACAGTAGTCCTGGATAATTTCCTATCTTTTCCTGTATTATCTCCTTTCTAATTACCCCTTCCTCATTCCATATGTCATATACATATCTAATATTTGCTTCAATCCATTTTGGGAAAAAAAGGAGTTTTCTTTTGTATTGAAACAATGTATTATTAAATAAAGGTTGATTTAATAAATCTTGTTGTGAGAGGTTATCCATATCGTATTCTACTACTTTTGTATCCTTGGCCTCTATCCAGGTACTAGCTACAGTTCTCCAGAATAAAGATTTGATATTATTTATTTTTACCTTATGTTTGATGCTTAAATTACCTTCTACGAAGTATTTGCTCCCTCCCAATTGTGAGAAAAAGTGTTCAGAAGTATTTACACGTCCTTCATTCATTCTATTACTTTTCGATGTCACCCCTTTCATCCACTTCATTAGAAACACTTTCTGCTGATCCTTTAAACTAATCATACCTAAACCTCCTTTAGAGAATTCTTTGCAAATTACAGTTCTTTTTACCTTCTCAAATGCTTTCTTATTTGAATATTTTTTCTGCCAAATGAATTTAAATATCTTAGTATCTATTTCTTGCAATATATTTTGCGGTAAACTCAGGGACTGTATTATGTAGCTCAGCTGTGACAATAGAAGGCTCTTTACCACAGTTATTTTACCATAACATGATAAATTGCGTCTTTTCCATCTTTGAATGATTTCTTCAATTTTTCTTATCCTTTCATTCCAGTTCTCTTCTACGCATGATATTTCTTGATCAGCATTAAAATAAATGCCCAGTATTTTCATATTATCTCCTTTCTTAAGCCACGATATTCCCACATCACAGGTTCCCACAATCCTATCACCTATTTCCATCCCCTTGCATTTGTTTTTATTTAATTTCAACCCTGAGAATTCCCCGAATGTTTCGATGTCTCTAAGAGCTTCTCTCAAATCATTAGTGTGGTTTAACATCAATGTTACATCATCTGCGTATTGGTATAATTTATTATCCAGGGTATTTTTTAATTGTATGCATTTTATATGCGAATTATATCTTACCTTAATGGCCATAATTTCTGCCACTAAAATAAAAAGTAGAGGGCTGACACAACAGCCTTGCCTCACTCCGCGTTCCGTTTTAAACCAGTTTGAGACCCAGCCTCCATTTTTTACACAGCTTTCAGTATTTCGTATCAATGTTTTAATATATTGAATAAAGTTATTGCCAAAATTGAAAGCTTCAAGTGCATATATGATTGCTTTTTTATCAATACTATCGAACGCCTTTTGGAAATCTAGCGAGACTAAGATACCTGCCCCATCTTCCTCCTTCCTTAATAGGGTCATACAATCATCTATAGTACGAATCAAATTTGAGATCGATCTGCCTTTGATAAAACCCACCTGATTATTATGTATAAGTTTCTCCATAACCCTTTGAAGTTTCAGCGCTAACCATTTAGAGAAAATTTTATAATCTGTATTAGTAAGGCTCACTGGTCTCCAATTATTTATATTATTTCTCTCTAAGTTGTTTCCCTTATGCAGTAGTGTAATTACGCCCCTTTTTTGCGTTGTTGTAAGCTCTCCCTTTATCACTGAGTCGGACAGACTTTCCCACAACAATGTTTTCAGTCGTCCCCAGAAACACTTATAAAAGGGAGTCGTCAGTCCATCACTCCCAGGTGCTGACTCATTATTAAGTTTAGATAGTGCGTATCCAAGTTCTCCTACTGTAATCTTATCTTCCATTATTTCTTTTTCGCTTTCATCTAATACTGGGTATTCGATATTTTCTAAATAGCTATTCAATAATGACTTTACATCGGTTTCTGCACTCTCTTTCTTATACAAGTTTTCAAAAAACTGTCGAATCTGATTCAATATTTCTAATGGCTTTTTGAAGGCGTTATCATTCACCCTTAGTTCATAAATAGTGTTTGCAGTCCCCTTTCTCTTTTCTAATGATAGGAAGTATTTTGTGTTCTTTTCGCCCTCCTCTATCCACTTAACTCTCGATCTTATCTGAGCCCCCCTTGCTTTGTATAAAAGAAATACTTCTAAGTTCTGTTTTAAGATTGCCATTTCTTTTTGTAGGTTTTCATTACTCGGTTCTGCGAGTAACTGCTTATTTACCCTTTCAATATCTAGTTCTAAATCTCGTTCTTTATTTTTCCTGAGCTGGGTCTTTGTTTTCGAATATTGTATGCAGAGAGATTTCATTTCAGTTTTTAAAAGTTCCCATTTAATAGTCGGCTCAAGCTCTAAGTTGTCCCGAATAAAAACGTCAATGAGCATATTCATTTCCAGAATGAAATTATCATCTTCCAGCAGTGAGTTGTTGAATTTCCAGATTGATGGTCCTTTTTTAAATGAAGCAGTACATATTTTTGCTATGACCCCTTTGTGGTCGCTGAGTGTAACAATTTCATGATAAGCATTTTCGATGTGGGCTAATAGGTTGTTATCACAAAATATGTAATCTAACCTTCTAGCTATAAAAGGTGTTTTTCTGGCCCAAGTGTAATCCTTTTCGGTCCCATGGTAGCAACGCCACGCGTCGAACAAGTCTAGCGTGTCAGTCATTTTTTGTAGCTCGAGAATTTCTTTTCGATCATGTGGCTCTCCAGCTACAATATCTAGGTCATTATCCCGAACGATATTAAAATCTCCACATATTATCTTATTATTATATAAAGACAGTGTTTGGGTCAGCTGAGATATAAACGATGCTTTTTCTGCTTTCATTACTGGGCCGTATATGTTGAGGATGGAAAATTCTGATCCCCGTATTTTAATATTGATACCTAAAACCCGCGCGGATGAATACACCAGTCTGATTTCTTCGAAACTAAAATTTTTATTGACGAGTATGATTTGGCCTTTACTTCTGTTTGTACCAGCGGAATAGAACATCTCTCCTCCCCATTCTTTCTTCCACTCTTCTCCCTGTTCATCTGTAACATGCGTTTCTTGTAAACATGCGATATCGTACTTTCTGCATTTTTTAAAAATAAATACACGTTTAATTTTTTTATTTAAGCCTCTGCAGTTCAGAGACAATACCAGCATGGGGGTTTTTCTGAAAGCGTAGTCCTTTATCGGTCCTTGTCGTTTCCCGGTTGTCACACACGACGGGGGTTCAAATTAGGTTTCCTTTCCCTGCTGGCTGTAATTATCACCGTATTATTATTATAATTATCACCGTGCTTTATTTTTTCATAAAATGATATATCCATTATTAAATCTTTATGTGACAATTTCAGGAAACAGTGCGATTCTCCCCGCCAACAGCGCTACCATATCCCCATGTTACTACCAAGTGAGATGTCCCAATGCTGGGGAAATCATCTGTGGCACGGACGGAAAGACTTACATGACCCCCTGTGACATGTACGCCTTGACCTGTGGAACAGTTATGATCGCTCATCATGGGGCATGCAGTAACACCGACATTCTTGGCTAAAGTCCCAGCGCATTGACCAATTAAACTACTCAACTGAACACTTGGCAGCCCTAAACTGCAGTGCCATTTGAATGAGTTACACTGAACTGTGGGCTAAAGCTGATATTAGCGCACTTTCACTTCAATTTACTTCAAATAAATATCAAATGATAAACTTTCTCCATAATTATATCGAGACCAGCATAGTTCTCGTTTGTTCGAACTGCATTTTTTTGCACAACTGACAAATTCGACGGTAAACGTTTGCGGCTTTCGTAATTATGCTGGACCATAGTATTTTACACAGTAGGCCTACGCTTGAAATGAGCAGTGAACACAAGTCAGTATTTTCTGTATTCGGCTTTGTAATTTTTAGTGTACGGTCTCCTAACAAAGGTCATTATGATAACTAGTTAAATGAATCGGAACTGTGAAACACCTTGATAAATGCCACAAATCATAAATACGCAAATGTCAAAGTGTGCATTTGTTATACTTCTACGTAACTAAAAGATCTCGTTTTTCAGAAAACGGAGATGGAACAAGCAAAAACTAAGGTCGCCATAGGATGAGCAAAAGAATGTCATAAAATGTCATGTCTACCATGCTAAAAGAATGGAGAAATGTAAGTCATGTATCTCCAAAACGAAGGGTTTTCCAAATTTTAGTGTGTGTGTGCAAAAACAAAAGCTTAATTTATCTCTTCCAAATGAAAGGCGGAAATTACCATAAATTATGTCATTCCTCCTGCTTTCTTGTTTATGCAATATAATGCAGGCAATCATTCATCTTGGTGTAGCAGCAAACACCCTTGAAAATGTCTCATTTTCGTGGTTTGAACTTCACTCTGGACACACATACTAGGCCGCATAAGTCTTTGAAAAAAACTGTTTAATGGCTGTAACATTTGAACCGCTGGAGATTACTGAATGAAATAAAAAGCATTGTCATCTTTAATTCAAGTTCTATTGATCCCATAAATGAACTAGATCTAAATAAGCATTTCAGGCAAGATAGAGACGATCAGAACGCTTGACCCGGCAAGGCAAAACCTCATAAGAATATTGTGCAGTTCTGAAAGTTGTTGTTGGTTGTTCAAGACAGGACATCAAGAGAAATGAAGGATTTTTGTTTCACGGGAACAGTTTTCTTCATTTTATGTTTTTAAATTCTTGAATTAACCTAATTTGTTCATAAGTCACAGCTGTTTAAAGTTTGTTGCAAGACTTATGTGACTTATGACGCTTGGTATATGGTACTTTCTAAACTTGATCCAGCAGAGAAATTAACCAGTCAACCAAACAATCCTTTGTTTTCAGTCCAACCAGCCAACTAGTCACCCACCCAATTCATCAAATCCATCAGTCAGACAGGAAATGTAATCATTCATTTACTATTTGCTTGTGAACAACATACAGCACATACAATATTTCAGGAAGCACACACTGACAAACATAGTGTAAATTTTTATGTTTAATTTTATTACATCATGAAATATTTCATATCACATTTTTGACAGCTTTGGAAAGGAGGATGTCCATCTATAAGTAACCTACACATCAAACACAGCTCTTGCACAAACAAAAACTTAACATGAGTGAGTAAGTGCTCAGCAGTAATATTTGGCAAATGGCTTTGAAATGGTTCATGAAATGACAGAAAGTGAAAGAGTGTATATAATAAAAATGTACTGCACTAAAATGACAATCTTGCCATTTCAAAGAAAGTACACTTTCTGTTCAAACACACTGAAAAGGTATAATTTTAAATAAGTGATTTCTTCAAATTGTTATCTTTTAGCATGAGTGTGTGGCATAAGATGTTAATTGACACACCCAGTTGTTTCTTATCAACTCCCACATTTCAAATTGGCCATTTCACATGATCAAACCATGAGATGAATAAACTATTGCCATGTCAAGATATTTACAAATATTTCCAGGATAATTTCTTTGGGCTGAAAAATTTCTCCCCAAACTTCTACCTGGCATTGAAAAGTTTGGTGCAGGTTTCAACATAAGAATACAGACTGTGATACTGTTGCAATAAATCGTCGGCACTACCATGAAACCTCACAACTGCATAGGACCGAACTTTACATGACAGAGATTAAAAAAAAACAAACTATTTTACCTGAAATAATATATTCCTTATCAATACATTTTTTAATCCGGTTCTGCAAATAGACATTACGAAATACTGTACTTGCTCTTAAGCAACAGAAAGAATAAAATTCCTTCACAGAATATCTATTTGGCAAAAAAGAGATGTCACCTGCAGCTGTGCTATACAATTATGAGGTTTCATGGCCAGGCCGGGAAATACTGATTCCCAATATTTTTATGTGAGACTTTAAATATCTCCTTCAAACTCCCTCATTTTCGCTGAACAAAAATATATCTTTAACTTTCCGAATTCATGAAGTTATGGACGCCAATAAATTTCATGTAATGATGGAAGCATCATTAATAAAATCAAGACTCCCTTGGTCATGATAAATTTGCTGTCAGCTATCTAAACATGTCAAATAAACTTAAATTTTAAAACTTTTCATACACCTTTTTCTTGTACAATATCAACCTTGTGTAAGGTCATACACTGACAATTCAAACAGAAATCTGTCAAAATATCTGATGACATGCTTTTGTTAGTAAAAAGAATGTTTCAGTCTTTCATAATACTGAATGAACTTAAATATTGCTCAGTAATTGGAATAAATTAGCATCACATTGAATAAAAGCTGAATTTTTGTAGTGTAAGAAGTAAAGATCATCTAAAATATAATTGTCAGGAACATTAACAAATGGTTGTGACTTTATGAGTCACACAAAATCACCATTTGTTTAAATTTGTCTTCACAACTAAAATATGCTGTAAACATTTTGTAAAACTCCACACAAACCAATAAGTGTAAAAAGTAATAAATTATCACAGATTCCAGTATGATATTGGTATTTTCACATTTCAAATGACTGATGGCGTGCCCTTCATGTAACACTCAGCTTTCAATAGGTTACGAACTCACTGTTGAGTAGGATGGTTTATCATCATTAGCCACCTTCAAATAACAGAATTGCATGACTGAATGTTCTGGCATGAATGGCCAGTGCATTATGTAACTGACTGAATACTGAATAAGTATAACGATAACCCTTTCTCTCTTTATAAGGACAAGCAATCACTGCTGCCAATTATCATACATTACCACTGAAACACTCTGTTAATAAAAGTGAAATAACAGACATGACATTCATAGTGATTAATCTTTAATTTTGATTTACAGGCTTTATCTCAACCACGTTGGAGTAGGCTCAACACCACGTAAGGCAAAAAACATTTCCAGTTTAGCATCAAAGTCCTTAGGTCTTTCATTGGGATCTCGGTATCTGACTGTCATGTTGTTGCCCAGGTATTTGATCAATTCACAGGTCTCCTCAAATTGCTGCAATTTCTGTTTGTACTTCTTGCGGAGGTATGGAGAAGACTTTGGATTGAAAGCTGTAGAAAAAATATATTGAAATTACACATTTAAATTTACCAACTTACTAAATATTCTAAATTAATTTCACAAGTGCACAAAACCAGGAAACCACCTTACTTGTATTTTCTCAACTGCTGAGTTCCAGAATAAATTTTATGAACTTTAGTTTCATTTAGAAAACAAAATGACATTTATCAAAGAACAAAGAAAACAAAACACACACACACACACATACACACAAAAAAACACCCAACTTGTATTCTGAAGGAAATACTTGATTTCCAATTAATGAATTATATGGACCTATACCAGTAAATTCTGGATACTTTTCACAATCTTCAGTAGCAAGAAATACATATGGCAGAACCATGATAATCACTACATCCATGTACAAACCTTTCAGATGGTAAGCTATATATATCAGGGCAGAGCGGGTGGAGGAGATGAAGGGATACTTGGGCTTTGCGTTGCCAGCGGCTGTAAGTGCTTTCACCATAGCCACAGCAACTGTCTGCTCCATGAAACCTAACATAGGAAGATTGGGGAATGGGAACTCTTCTTGTTTTGGAGGCAGTTTGTGAGGAAGCTTCAGGTTGGAATATTTCTCTGGTAATCTGTGAATGAAAAGTCGATTAGTAGTCTTTCACTAGACAGCAAGGATGCTTCGTATGATATGATAGCCTAATGCTCAGTAAACAAATTTTAAAACTTTTATTCAAGCCCTACACTCTTGTTTAACCCCTTCACTGCTCTAAATGCCAGTGTGCAGTGGACACACAGTACTGAATATACTAGAATCTGTAATGAGATTGCGCTGTTCAGCACGCAGTGGGGAAAAATATATATAACATTGAAGGGATTAAAATTGCATGTTTACACATTTTGAACCACTGATCAATATAAATTATAGCAAATAGACCAGTAATGCAAGAAACTTTTGCCATACCACGGATGTATGGGAGACTTTGAAAATGTGACCGTCAATAATCGATAAAAGTTTTTCTATCATAAACACAATTAATGGTAATGCACAATGGCCACAAAATGTTTCAATACGTTCTCAAGTCAGAGCTAATAATAATAATATATTTCCCTGGTTCTCATTCCGTCCTGCAAGACATTTACAAACAAATGTGTATGACAATTCTAACAAACACTCACTTCATGAATTTGAAAAGTTTCTCTTCACTCTGTAGCAGGAATTTCTGTCCCTTGTACTCAGCAATGAACTCTTCACTTCCAGGGATCAGAGCTTCATATCTGGACAAAATAGAAAACTTAAAAACTGAGTGCTGGACCAAAGAAAACTGAGATGATCATGTGATAATCATTTAAATATAGTAAGTGCAGAAATGGAAATAGACTGACTCAAAGAAATTCAGTGAAAAGTACTTATTACCTGTTCTGACATAATAAGCAAATTAGTATGCTTTCTTATGTATCAGGATGAGCTGAAATGGTAAAAAAAATGTGAGGTTTAAGGGCCACAAATGGTAGATTACCTTTCCTTGGCACAGACAACTTTTCTCCCCTGAGATTCTCTAAACTTTATTGTAAAAAAACAATGACAAAAAGAACAATACTTAAAGACACATACTGTTTTCAAAGTCACAGCAATTTACACAATGATTATTTACAAAAAATGATTTAAATACATCCATTTCCCTTTTTCAGAGCATTTGGCAGTGGTAATCTAGTCCAATATTTTCTTCACGGTTTATCTAAATGACGCCCTGAAATTTTCAGATTCCAGAATTGATGTTTTTCCATAAATATGTTCTGTGCAGATGCAAGGAAGTACAAAAATAAGAGTGTCTCTCTTTAAGCCATAGGAAAAGGAAACGTGAATAAGAAAGATGCAGTAAAAAGTAAGCTTTGCCTGTTTCTCACCTGAGTTTACCATCAAGATACGTAACAGGACAATAACCAAGTATCTCTGGTTTCTTGTCAGCCAGCTCATCCTTCTTGATGCGACGAGGCAGCAGTTCAGGAGGTGGCAGCTTGCGTGGAGCATTGGGTGGGACGTATTTCTCTGGTTCAGCCAGGAACATCTCCAGTTCTTTCGGTCCTGCCATCTTGTAATAGTGACCTGTAAATTATGCCAAGTTGCTCAAGAATTACCAGCTTCTCCAGAATGGGAAATAATACGCAACACTGAGAAACACTCAAATTTTATGAGAGATTGAACTGCATTAAAACGTAACCAAACTCTGCCATCTGGTGAGTTTTTTCAGTTACCAAAACAATTTCAGGTTGAGTTTGGAGAAAGCACATAATCACAATAACAGTCACATTGCGCTAGGAAAAAAGCAAGGTGATAGACAGAATAATAGAAGATAGGACAGGAGAAGACCCTACCAGGAGCGCTCACCAACCACCTGCTGAAAAAACATAACGAATACCAAGTACCACCAAGTGTCAGCACAAAGCATAGATCTATAGATATAAAGAGGTATTTTGTCTTAACGTTTGAAAAAAAGGCTGTGAGACTGATTGAAACTCAAACAGGATTCTCTATAATGTCTTTGCAAAATTTGAATCATCATTAACGTTAACAAAGTTTAAAAATATGTATACAAAACACAGGCACTGCTGTTCTGTAATTGAGATTTTTACAGTACTGAGTGAAAGAATCTCTTGCTTTCTTGCTAGACAAGATAAGTTACACATAAAAAATGCTTTACCTCTGAACTCTGCAGCATATTCTAGAGTTGGGTTGAGAGAACAGTCCACCAATTCTCCCCATTCTGCTAGGCTCACAGGGCAGTACTCTCCAAAGTCACCAACACGCTGGGTGAATTCTTGTGGAGTGATACACAGGCCATCAATTCCTGCTGCCGCCGCTGAGGAACATAAAAAAAAAATAAAGTTGAAAACACAATTAATAATCACCATTTTCAACTGATCTAAATATTTCAAAAAATAGTTTGTCCCCACAATGTAAATTTCCACTTTTCCACTATCAAAAAGCCACCAGGAATAGCCATCCAACATTTCCAAACAATATACAGTACTTAGGTGTTCAAAGCAATATTTAACCTTTGCTGCATGTCAAGGGTCTACTGGAAGTAATTAGAAATGCTTGTAATTATCTTATTTCTGGGAATTTTCTCTTGAAATTCCAGATATTCCTCGGTGATGTCATTACCCATCTTCCCATAGTTTTAAATTTTAAAATACGAACATGCTTGCTAACCAAAGTACATGCATTTTTACTATTCCTACCCAGGCTACGTCCTGAGGTCTCACAGAACACCATACTTTTGAAGAGGACTTCTTTTAGGATTTTATTGTCATACCCTTAGTCATAATTATGTCCTGGCATCTCAGATACACAGACCTCCCCAGTTTGGAATTCAAAATTCTGTAATGGATTCATAATTTTTCTGTAATCTGAACAAAAATTCTGTAATGAGACCAACATGCAACAAAAACTTACCGAAACCTGTGGTAAGATCATGTTTCTGTCAAGGTATGATGATATATTAGCAAAGTAATGCCCGTAGATAGGGTGATGGCAGGTTAACTTGAAAAGGCAGGGTTTTATCCAATAGAGAAAAGGTGAATTATTCCTGCTGATAGCAGGATAGCATTGTTTCCAGGACTGAGTGACATATCCAATGCAAAGTATGAAAACAAGATCTACACTATTTATATATACAACACTATATTTTACACATTTGTATCTTCAAACTCTACTGTGATGTAGAGTGTAGAGACTTGCTATAGCAAGACTTCAATCTCTTAAGTTCCTCCATTGTAAACTCCTCATCCTCCTGCCTTGATTTTATACGATTTTCGAAAATTCGTAATTTACCGACGATTTTCGTAATCCCGTAATCGGACCTCGTTTTCTGTAATGATTACGGCAATTCCGTAATACTAGGGAGGTCTGGATACATCACACTGGTAAAGAGGATTTTATTGTTATACCCCTCCTCAAGGATTCTGGGGCTCACAGACATCATATTTTTAAGAGGGTATCCTAATAAATTGTTCTTTAGAAGTGTGATGTCAATTAGACACCATGACGTACGCCACACAGTTTTTAGTGACATATATAGCAAAGGTTAAACTCTGAGCCATTTACTCCATCAATACATTTGATAGGGTAGCATCAGACACCCCGCCCAACTACCCACTGGGAAAAAACAAACAACTCTTGTCCATCGACTGAAAAGAGAACATGGCTTTACCATCAGCTGTTCTGAAGAGATAGTCTTGAATTCTCTGGATGCTCTCAGTGGCAAGTTCATGCACAGCGTCCCACACCCACCACTTGGACTGTTTGGCATCCACCACACGATGGTTCTGGTGCTGAGCTTTGTACCAGTCGCGCACTTCTGGTACGTATCTCTGATAGCAGGACAGTTTGATGGCCAATATCTGGGCACTGTCATGGAGTGGTATTGTCCTGATGAAATAACAAGAATTACATTAGTCACAATATGAGATAACACTTCATAACTGCAGTTAAAAAGAAACAAGCTGCCATCAAAATAATAACAAAAGTATTAAGGACATGTGTTCTTGTTCACTGATGGCAATTTATTGGATATCAGCCGGTCTTGGAAAAACAGCACCTGGCCTTGAAAAGGGGCATGGAATTAAAGAAAAATTACAAGAAAAAATCTTGTGACACCTCAAAGAAATTTGTTTCAGGAATATTTGCTAAATTAAGTGAGATTTTTCATACCATAACTTGCAAAATTTAAAATTACACTGAGTGCAAACTTTCATAGAGTATTCAAACAAAACAGACAGGAAATCTACATTTGCTATACATATGATTAGTGGTATTCTAAGATGCTTGGCAAGTGCTACATTGTATTCCTATTTATGAATGCAGATCCACACAGATCCTTGTCCATCACTTTTATTTATACTTCACTCTGTACTTATGTGTATTGGCAGACTGTACTTATGCCAATTTTTCACTGTTCCTGAAACACTGACCTCTCTACAGCTAAGGTGTTTTCCTTCATTAATCCTCACCTGGTAGGTGCAATCCTATCTCTGACACCTCTGACCATGACTTCTTTGCTCTCCAGCTCCAGCTCAATGATTCTGACAGGGATGCTGCTGTTTTCGGTCATCAGGTCAACCTGCTTACGATTCATTGGAAACCCATCCAGGACATACCTATACAAGATGATAGCAATGACATACATTATATTGTCACTTCACTGACTCAGTGACAAATAATATGACTCTAAGAATGTTGATTTCCGTAACTGTGTCAGCAGAGTGAAAACATGGTATGAAAAATATTTAAAAAGATTATTTAGTAGTACATGAAACTGCCATTACCAATATATACCACAAGAACTCATAATGAAAAGTGCAAATACTCTCCAAGCATTTAGCTGTCCGGCAGTTGATACATATATTAGATTTAAAACGCAGCTTTCTATACTCTTTCAACAAAGAAGGTAGTGAAAACTCCACAATATTTGCAGTATATGACCAATTGACTTGAGAAGTGCATGTCATCAGATTTGAGCATTTCATTAATCATTTTATACACCCAGCATACTAACAATTACCCCTTCTAAATTTTAAGAACAGAATTCAAAACTTGAAGTGTTTTCACCTTCAAGTGACTCACGAAAATTAATCTAACTACTTGTGTGTCTATATGTGGATGTGTTAGTCATGGTTTTGATGTTGTTGTTTTTTTCCATTTGGAATAGTTTGCCCAGTTTTTTCTTTCTTATATTGTTTTTAATTGATTTCCCGGCTTTTTTTTTTTGGTTCTTTGTTTTACTGGTTTTGATCGATGGAGAGGGGAGGCTGCAGTCCATGAATTACTTGAGCCTTTTGTTCTTGTATCATTGTAAACTGACACCCTGTAAAAGATGGCATAGATGCACTTGCTCTTACCCTCGTGTCTGACATCTCATGTCCAACATCACCACTCGCAGTGCCTGGACCTGCAGATCTTCTGGCACCACTCTACCCCTCATCAGATGCCAGTTCATCTGCCGTGCCAGCTCAGATTTTGGTTGCTGTGTAAGCACTGTGCGCATAGCCTCACCGATGGACAAGCGCACTACACCATAGTCCTCTGCAAATCTGTTGGCCACTATGAGGTCAAAACAGTTACAAAAATAAAATGATATAGTTTATTCAGAGCAACATTAAATGGCAGCACATCACTACATAAAAAAAAAGTTTTAACCCTCGTCCCACATTGGATGATCTCGTCTACGTAATGCCCTGTATGGGAAGAGCCAGTGGCCAGTCAGCCGATCATTTGCATGTTGCCGCCAATCAGTCTTTTTGAACACATTATTTGTGTTTACTTTTGGATGCAATGACAACAATAATGGTGAGTAAATTGTAAGTGACCCTATGATATTTGGATATAAAGTACTTGTGATGAGATGCAATAAGTTCTATTGTGAAACAGAAAGCCCACAATCAAGAATTTTCTGCATTTACATGCCTTTTCCCATGGGCTCTGCACCTTTTTTTTTATCCCTAAGTCAGGCCATTCAGATGAACTAATTATATTATTTTAATCCAAGCATTTAATGTACTAATTCTCCCTCCTCCACTATGTAAATGTTCCATGTACTATGATGTTAGTTTTCTCAGCACACCTTTAGCAAGAGATTTGATTTCCAGCTCGCAGAGCACAAACATGTACTGGAAAGCAGTTTAATCAAAGCAACATAATATCTCTCTCATCACCACATCAAATAAAACAACAACCAACAACAAAGTCGATCATTTTCTCCCACTTTTGCCTCATGAAAAAACTACCGACAGACGCCTTTATGCAACATGCTCCAGTGCAGTGGAACTTGGTTATAATGAGAAGTCGTGTTCCACCAAAAATGTCTTGTTATACCAAAGGTCTGGCTATTCCAGGAAAGCGTACAAAGGGCAAAGCAAGGGATTAAAATACCCCACTATGTGCAGGACATGCTAACAAGGAAGGTAACCATGAAAAATAGTGGAGTATTTTAATGGTTACCTCCCTCGTCCGCATGTCCTGGACATCAACGTCATATAAATGTACTATCAAACTGACGGTAGATCTCTCGGCCTTGATATCAGGGTTTTTTTTGGTCGCATTTTCACTTAGTACCAAGCCCTACCACAGCCCACGGTTTTTCTTTGCTTTGTTAAAGTTTGTTTTGTATTTTAATGATTTCACACTCCTGATCACCACAAAACTCTAAGACCAAAAATGGACCATGGAACAAAAGAGCCCTGTCAATCATAACATACATGTTGTCTTTCCAGATTTTGGTGGGCCAATGATGGCAATCTTCAGTGGCACTGCTGGCTTGGGTGTCTCCTGGGTCAAGTACGTCATGGGATCCTGCATGAATGTTTGCCGATTCTGCTGGCTTGACAGGTAGAAGATGTGGGACCGATAGAAGCAGGGAAACGTTGGGTGGTTTGGTCCAACCATGGGCTGGATGCAGTCCCCTTCTTTAAGCTGGACAGGGTCACATAAAGACAGAATCAGATTAAAATCATGGAACAAATTCAGTTTTCTCAACAATTTTAATTTTATTGTCTACTTGAAAGGACTCAAATTTCCATTCATTTAAAACTTTCAATATTTTTGGAGTTGGCCTTTCTATTTTCCAAAATACCACTTTCCTTCAGATAATGCAGCAGGTGTAAATTTTTCAGCAGTTTCAAAGACCAATCAAGTTAATATGAAAGAACCGGATAGGAAGCATTTAATTGTTTTGTTTCATATACATAACATATGATATAATTTTACATGCGCTGAATTTCTCATGCTGATGAATATCATGTCTGTGAAACGGATATCTCATCTTTTAAAAAAATTTGTACAACACCAAGTTTGTTTTTGATCAAATTTATCGATGTGAAAACTTTGTTTTCTATAAAGCAAATTTTAATTATATACAGTACCTGCACTGGGTCCCATCTGCCAAAGCGACTTGGATATTTGTAGCCTAACTCCAAAATGCGTCTGGCTTGACGATCATTCAGGGGGTAGACGCGCTCAAACATACTGTGACGGAACTGCACATATGGTTTGAGTTTTTTGTTCAGAATGTAACGAACAATATGAGGCTTTCTCCCTGCAGTGATGTCCAGGCGTGGAATGAGAACTTCTTCAAGGGTTTCCTACCAGGACAAATGAGTGGTTGAAGTAAATCTTCTCTCAAATGCTTGTATACATATAAGGTCTTTCAAATCACTTATTTTCAGCAACTTAGAATCTGACTCACAATCATACTAAATAACTGGCTGTATATTATGCAAATATCATGGAGAATAATACAACTAATTGTAAAATTCAACATAAACATTTACGAAATAAACACATAATACACAATGTCACTGAACCCTTTTGCCTTGTTTGCTAAGCAATTCCTCAGTTTACCTTCACTTCAATAACTACCCAAGTGCTCTGAGGCATATCAAGTATTTCGAACTTCAATGCTTCATTGCAGATCTTCAAATAACACAACCCACTGGGCCAGTTTCAATATAAATATACAATTTCTACTGTAAATTTAAGGTTTTGCTAGGTTGCATGTGTTACACTTCCAATTCTGTCCTTCTGTTCCCTGACACGTTTTGCACTAGGTAACCAAACTGCTTACCTCGACAGCTGACAGTCTGTTGGTATCATCGTCATAGATCTCATTGAAGTCATTCTTCATTCTTTCAACTGCATCCTCCTCAAGCTCTTCCTCTTCTTCTTCCTCCTCTTCTTCTTCCTAAACAATTCCCAGGAAAGATATTTGAAACCCATTGTTAAAGCCTCATGATGTTGACCACCTTCTCAACAACTATAATATAAATATATCTGTTTGATAACTGTAAAAAAAACAACCTCAAAAACAAAAATACTATATCCAAATATAATTCTTCTTCATTGAGATTCTATTCTCTGGAAATTATCTGAACTATTTGCTCTCTATTTTCTGTGCATTACATTTAAAACTTTGAACCACTTTCTTGGACATTCAACCTTTTGAAATGGATGACACAAATTTTTGCATGCTTTTGTTACGTGTTTCATAAAACTAAGATTTGTTTGTTTAGTAGCCTGTAAAAAAAATTAAAAAGGACAAAAATGAACACGAGAAACATAATCAAATTGTTGTCATTGACAAAAATTATATAATGCTATAATGGGCTTTTACTGCCAAATGGTGTTTTCTTGTAGCATGGAAGGAAAGTCACGTATCTTTTTCTATTACCTCAAATTCCTCAGCCAGGATGGCTTCAATATCTTCTTCTTCTGCCTCTTCTTCTTCTTCCTCCTCTTCCTCCTCCTCATCATCAATGTCCTCCTTTTCCTCTTCAGCATCTCTGTTTTTCTGGTCAAAATAAGGAGACAAGTCAATGAACAACAACTGACAAGCTTGGGCTAGTATGAATTACCAATTGTGAATTATACAATATTATCAATATACTATCAACCAACTCTGATTGTGCATTTGTAAATGAGAAACTCACTACCAACTTTGACAGTACAATCAAAATTTTACATAAATTTGAAGGCCATACCTATCACTGTACAACAATCAGTCAGAGGTATCTCTGTCACTTTCCATTTCTAACATTCATGAAATTTCTTGCAAGAAAATACATCCAGTGATGTGCAAAATAAGTAAATGTTGGTTTGAAACTTTTAGCTGTTTCAAAATCTGCCACTGGTACGAGGCGTAATTTTGTCTAATTCGGAGGAAAAGTGCCCTGAATCCCTAAAACACAGTTGATGCCAGCTCTCCACAGAAGATGAATTAGGACATAAAACTCCAACAAAACATTCTAAAGAGTACTCAATTTAAGAAATTGCGTAAAACTTACCTGTAATTTTCCTGCTCGTCTCTCTTCCCTCTCTTTCAACAGTTCCGTTCTCCGTTTTGCTATTGCAGCATCCTGATAACATAGAAAAAATCCCCAACAAACAATTACCGCTAGTGCATTAATTAAACAAAAGTCCTATGATGTTCTAATTAGGTCAAATCATTACCAGGTACATCTTATTTCCAACTCCTCAACAGCCAATCACATAAGGTCAGACTCAAGAAATATGAGGCAAAAAATTAGAAGTGTGGAAAACAATTTGGCTGCAACCATCTCTTTTTTGAGAAATGAAGTGGCCAAAAAAGTTAAGCATCTTGATTTCCTCTTCCTGGCAAGACAGTTGGTCTCATGGCAGAGATTGCAGGTTCGATCCTCATCTTGATCACCTGGCTTGCTTCATGCTCTCACTCCTGCTTTACTTTTCTGAGCACTAACTAGGTACAATCATTTCTAGTTGCTCACATTTTCTCTGAATTATTTTCCAAGTGCTCTCTCTCACTCTCCTCTGAGCTTCTGCTTACCTTTGTTAGGGTCAGAATGAGTATGAGTGATTCATTTCTGGCTCATGATACTGTAAAAGGCCAGATAATAAAACTAAATATTGACGAAAAGTTGGACACTTCCCATTCTCTTTCCAGCTATTTAGTCTGAGAAATACACAACATCTTCTCTTCATTTAAGTATTTAAACAAAAAAATTTGTTTCCAGTGATCAGAGACATGAATAAAATTTCTAAAGTACTCACTCTCTTTTTCTGAGCCTTCTCCTTCTTGCGATTCCTTTTGGCAATTCGTTTGTCGCGCTTCTCCTTCCATTTCTCCAGCTTTGGTGGCAGCATACGCCCAATGACATCATCGTCTGACACCTTTTGATAAAGTTTGTAAAGATAATGTGTTGTGCCAGTTACATTCAATTTATTCATAACCTATCCCCATAATTTTTTTAATTTCAACGGTCATCTTCACTGAAAATTTAAATTTTTGTACGTTTCGAAACAAACAAAAGAATTACAATACTAAGCAGTTCTGGGTGAAATCATCAGTATCGGCAAATGCTGTTTAATATGGAAAAACACAAAGTCCCACAAGAATGGAATATTGGCAGACAAAAGTATACCTGGTATTTACTGAATGAGTTTGATCCATGTTATTATCTTGACCCTCAGAATCAATGGCCAACAAAATTCTATTCTCTGATCAGAGTGGTGATGAAACCAGCATAGCAAACGATTTCTGAAATCTACTAAACTATCTGGATGTCAAATTAAAGCTACTATTGTCACTGTAACCAACAATATTTAGCTTTACTAACCTGTAAAATGATGGCAGCATCTGGAAACAAGCCAGCTTCCTGCAAGAATCTTACTTCATCAGCTGTACGAGGGAAGCCTTCAAGGACGAAACCAGTCGACCTGATCAAGACCATCAAGACTATAATTATTATAGTGCCACATCTTCGGTTGACAACAGACACAATTTTCAAAGTTACTAAATAATTCTTGGTGCTGTTCGATGGAAGCTTATCTAAACCCTTCTGATGGCAAAGAGATGTCCAATGAAAGTAACTCTAAGAAAATGTGTAAACAATCTCAGCTGACAGGAATAACAAATCAGCATTCCAAATCAACCTCTCTCAGACCCTCCTTGAAACTCAGATGAAATTCAAAATTCACTTGTCTATTGCCAAATTCATGAACGGAAACGTACAAAATATAGCAAATCTTTGCCTTGAACTTTCTCCACTATGTAAAATATTTTGAAACTTCATTCTGAATGCAGACGTGCAGAATCAGTATCATTAACTCAATCTTTCTAGTTCTTTAATATTTTGGTTTTTTTTTTTTTTTTGCTTGAAGGGTGTCCTATTGACTGAAGGATTGCAACTTCAAATGTCTGATATTCAGCTGACCTTTTATGCTGCTACAAAGCCTTGCAAAATAATATTCATTTCTTTTTTCGCCACACTATGACTTAGCATTAAATTAGAATCAGTCAAATACTACTGAACATTTTAGGAAACTTTTCTACACATTCTGTACGCCAATCCTCCCTATTCCTCTACAATTTGCCTCAATGAGGCATTATAATTAGATGTGTGCCATATTTTACCACAGTTTCATGCCATGTTACTTCATGTGCTGTACCTGTTATTGAGTTACGATGTTGTCATATAATGATACCTAAGATGTGTGTATCCATGTGCATGTGCTCTTAAACACTCTTCTATGAAAGTGACTTTCCCTCATAATAAAGTGATTCTCATCTTAACTTATATTCCTTTGGACCTACTTGAATGGTTCGACATTCCACCATGCTGGTAAGATATTTTCCAATACCTCTGTGGGTAAAGGATCATTGCTTTCCAGGTTTGCCTTGATGGCTTCTTCTTCTTCAGTCAGCTCCTGCTCTTCTTCTTCCTAGAAACAAATGTCAAATAACTGTGTGGGATCCATTCTCAAAAAATCTTATATAATTCACTGAAACTTTGAATTCGCTGTCCAGAACAGTTCAAACAAATATTAATTTTTTTTAGCAATATAATTATTACAAAATTCTGTTCTCGCTTAAACAGTCTACTTTGTTCTGAGATCCTCACTGAGACAACTTAAGACAACATTAGACAGCAATCCTTCAGACTAGTGGTCATTGTTCTGATCATCCAATTACTTGGTCCACTGAAACTGGAGTGAAATATAACCTAAGTAAAAATATATCAGTAAAGATAATTTATTCTTGGATAATATTATTGATGTTTTTATAGCAAAGCATTTTATATTAATTCTTGAAACATTAACCCTTACGTTAGCACAGAATTGGCTCTGTATTTCATATTAACACTTGGTCTGAAGACCATATGAGCAAAGATTGTATTTGACATCAGCCTATTCATTTTGTAAATGGGAGGACTTGGTAACATGGTAACAGCTGGCACCCATATTATTTTATCAAGGATGCTGATATTATATCAACACAAATGCTAAAATTGACTATCAATTATCATTTATATTGTAAATGATAAAGAAACAATATACTTAAATATCCGAAATAGTGTAACTTAGCAGAAAAATTCCTTTAAACAACTCATACCTTTGTACTAACTGCTGAATACTGAACTATTACTATTTTACCTTGAAAGTGACTGGTGGCAAGAATTCACCTACGATAAATGCTGAATTTTGTTTCTGAACAAGATATTTACCAGGAAAAGGAGAAACAGAACATACCTCTTCTGGTATAGTGGCCTCGGGCTTTTAAATGAGGAGTAAAAACAAAACAAAAAAAAACACCAAAAATGAACAAGAAATCAAAGACAACACAACATGTCAAGGTTTCAGCTTTTAACAAGATATAAAAATCCAAATCCTGAAATGAAATTTCCGTAAGACTTTTTGAATGAAAAATGAAAGTAGGTTTGGCATTACTTTTTTCTTGTAAATGAATGAAATTCGAGATTTGAATTTGGTTTTCAGCAGTGAAAGCTTGACATTCCAAAAAATTTAACATCATTCAATTAAGTTTCAAATACAACAAAACACCGAACAAACACAAATGCTGAAATATACACTGTTTAAAAAAAATTCTCAATTCTCAATTCTCAATCAGTCAACCATTTCCAAATTGGAAATTCCAGTCTCGAAAAAAGATTTAAACACAATTAATTATCTCGGTAAAATGTCAACACTATAACTTTCATATTGGTAATAAACAAAGCCATTCAAATAGCCTGAGGACAAACTTCTAGCTCACAAGAATAGTGAATGGAGAAAATAAATACTAAATATTTGCTGGGGCAACTTCGAATTACCATATTACATTCTGTAAGTTAACCTAATGATATGGTGGTGGATTTCACGAGTAGGTGAGCTGGGATCAGTAGTTACGGGGGAAGGGGGTAGAGTAAAGTTAACCCACGGCCCACGGGTAATGAAAAGCGTGCATGTTGTGAGTGGGAGGGTCTGCATGAGGCGAGAGCGCTGTACTACTATCACTGCAAGTTAGAAGGTCCCAGGGGACGGACGTGAGTGAGAACAGTCGGGAGATTGTGACAGTGTTTTCCAGTGATGACTGGTAGGTGGAACGATGATTGATAATTATGATTGATGTATTATATTCGTCTACGACCATGATGTAAATAAGTATATGTGAGGAATGTGGAAGTCCTTGATACTGTATATAGCAATGTGCGCCATGAGCGATAGATGGAAGTTAGCTTCATGGATTTGTAGCGAGAGTGAGTAGGGTATAATACGGTGGAGGTGTTACCGTAAGATGTTTGGTGAGTGAAATGTGAACTATTGTGTGTACGCTTCATGAGTTGTAATGAGGGGTGAAGTGATTAGAAATGGTATGGTATTATACCAATGTAATGTTATTTTTGTAGGTGCCGAGGTCGGGCCGAAGAGCGCCGCCTACGGTGAGCACAGGGGATAGGCCAGCATAGGGCCGAAGGCCACACATCGGCCAGGAGTGAAGCTGTCGGTGCAGGACAGTAGAGGCACATGAGTCGTGGCAGTCTGGCCACAGACAGGGATGTATATATGATCGTGAATGTGCTATTGTGACATGGATGTATTACTGTGCGAATGAGATATTCATGTGAATTGAAGTATTAACGTGCTATGGCCACGTGAGGTGTATAGGAGGCTAAGGTGTATTGCCATAGGGAGGCGCTATTGAGAGACTGTGGTGTGAAAGAATATTAGTGTGTCATTAAGACCCTGAGTGGAGAGGCTGAGGCCGAGGTGTCTTTAGAGTAATTACCGGGTTGTGGACCCGAGGAAGTGTGCTTACGGAAGAAGGCCGTGGACGGCAGTTAACTTGAAGAATATAATGTATGTATGTAATTGCACTGTTATCCTTATCTTTATATTTATGTTTAATAAATGTGTGAGTCTGATGGGTTGTTCTGTTAAGTGTTATACTTGTTCGTTCGTGATTGTTGTCCTGTTATAACCATCGCATCTCCCAGTCTGGGATTTGTGACAGTGGAAGCGCATGGCAGCGGAAGGAAAATGGACATGGGAGGAGGGAAGAGGGTCTTGGGAACGTACCTGTAGTTTTCAACTATGGTTAATATATTTAAAGAAGAGGTGGGATGAAAAAAAGGAAAGTAAATTGCTGGATTATATAACTAAAAAAACAAAACAAATATGTTTCTAATGAAACGGCCAAACAGTCCTTGCAAACTACCACCTGCAGTTTTAGGACATCAAGATCTTATCGCGCACATTCACTATTCTGATAGTTGTACACTTGTAAAGTGGGGAAGATGGGGGTGGGAGTTTGCAGCCAAGTGTGTGGAAATTGCACATGGGGGTGGGGGAAAGGATTTAAAATCAAATCTGAGCGCATGTACAGTAAGGATGGTCTAAAATGTTACCCTAAACACTGGGGTGACGGTAAGGACATAAAATCACCAACACTGAGCATATGTACATTATGAATGGTCCCAAAGGTTATCTTACACATGCACGACATCTATTGACAATTTTATGCTTCTTCAATAGGACTGCAGACAGTAAAACAATGCAGTCTTGTACATCTTTAGTTTGATGCAAAAGATCTCTGAAAAGAGACCGAGTGTTACCTGCTTCAGGTCAGGGGCTGTGCCTCCACTGGGTTCCTCCTCAGTTCCTGTTGAAGGAGGCGCAATGGTTTCTTGAGTATCAGAAGCCTCTTCTTCCTCTTCAACTTCACTGTTGAGCCAGAAAGATGCACAAAATGAAAGTCAGTTTAAATAGTTTATATGAAAGCACAACATCAATTGAAAACTGCATAGATCAAGTGACGTGCTATACCTATGATGAGATGACAAGGCTTTGTAAAAAAACAATGTAGTGCAAACAATCAAGGTGTTTGTAAATATATCAATGAGATATGATTTCATTTTGCACACTGGTGAAACTTCCTTCCTGAGAACAGACCTGCCAACTACATGACCACTTCAATAAAGGACACCTCAAGATGCACATATACCCATGCCCTTAAAGAGCAAACTGAAACTGTCATTTACCTTAGTATGATTTTTTTTCTATGGAAAGGAAAATATATGTATGAAACATTTCACAGGTCATATATAGTATGTATATCATGGGGTATTTGCCATATTGTTGTATGTGGAATTTTGTGGATTTTGAGGTTTTGTCATGAAAGTGGTTGTCACGAGTGGAGTGAGTGCAATTAAGGGGATTGCTACAGAGCGGGTGTAGAGTAAGAAGGGCTCACAGTAGACAAGTAAGTTAAGCGTGCTGTTGTGAGTAGTGGGGGGGGGGTCTGAAGGAGGCGAAAGCGCTGTATTACTATCACTGCAAGTTAGAAGGTCCTACGGAACGGACCTGTGAATAAGAGCCCATCGGGCGGACATAAGGGGAGCAGTCGAGAAGACTAGTGAGAGAGTCTTTCCAGTGATGACTGGTATGTAGAACGTTGATTGATTATTATGATTGATGTATTATATTATATTCGTCTATTACCATGATGTAAATAAGTATATGTGAGGAATGTGGAAGTCCTTGATATTGGATATAGCAATGTGCGCCATGAGCGATAGATGAAAGTGAGTTCATGGATTTGTAGCGCGAGTGAGTAGTGTGTACTCCGATGGAGGTGTGTTACCGTAAGATGTGTGGTGAGTGAAAGGTGAACTAGTGTGTGTACGCTTCATGGATTGTAAGGAGAGGTGGAGTGAATAGAAATGGTAGGGTATTATACCAATGTAATGTTATTCTTGTAGGTGTCGAGGACGGGCCGCAGAGCCACCTCGATGAGCACAGGGGATAGGCCAGCATAGGGCCGGAGGCCACACATAGGCCAGAAGTGAGGCTGTCAGTGCAGGACAGTAGAGGCACATAAAGTCGTGGCAGTCAGGCCACGGACAGGGACGTAGATATGAGCGTGAATGTGATAATGCACTATTGCCATGTTGAGGGGAGAATGTACTATTGAAATGATAATGTCTATTGAAATGATAATGTGTTATTGCCCTGCTGAGGTGCTAGGGGAATGCTAAGGTGTATGACAATAGGAAAGTGATATTGAGAGACTGCGGTGCCAGTGAATTACTAATGTGCTATTAAGACCCTGAGGGGAGAGGCTGAGGCCGAAGGCCTTTAGGAGTAACTACCGGATTGTGGATCCGAGGGAGAGTGTGTGTGAGAATAAGGCCGTTGTACGGCAGTTCATTTCAATAATATAATGTATGTAATTGCGCTATTATCTGTATAATTATGTTTAATAAATGTGTGAGTCTGATGGATTGTTTTGTTAAGTGTTAACTTGTTGTTCGTAATTGTTGTCCTGTCATAACTTATTACATCTCCCAGTCTGGGATTTGTGACAGTGGTCCTCTCGCTTCTCATTTCATTATGTATACGTGTCATTCCAATTGGTGAAAAACTTTTTGTGATATGTGTTTAAGATGTGATCTTTTATGCATTTTAGCCCTTATGCTGACCAAACTTCAATCTTCATTTTCTCAAAAAAGCAAAAATGCACATCCTACAGGATGTATAATATACATATTGTCCCCATTGTCTTGCACTTTACTCAACTGGCTTTAAGCCTATAACCCAGCAGATTTTTTATTTTTTTTAAAGTAAAAAACATTCATTTTGCAAGTCCTTCACAATAGCTTAAATACAAGACACTCCTGTAAAATAAGGAACAGTTGGCACGACTGCAAGAACCACTAGTGCAATGAGATGGCACCAAGTCTCCATACATATTGCAAATGGCAGTGTCATGTAAATTGGGTGTGAACATTTAAAGACAAATAAATGTTCCTTTTCTTATCTTATCCAGATAACAGATGACTAAGAGAGACAGTATAAGTAAGAAAAATTTGGTGAAGATGATATCAAATTCAGATTTCAAGACCCATCTGAAACAAGCCACTTCAACCATCAAGACTTATCTTTCGAATGAGATATTTCTATCTATGTAGTATTTATATATTTGTGACTTTAGAAGACACTGCAATGTGGAATCTGGATGTCTGGATTATTATAACAGGACATAAAACTGTTTAAATAAAGACAAAGTTAATAAGCAAAAAAAGGTGGCAGCAGAAATATTGTTTTAAAAAAATGAATCGATAAAATTGAGCATAATTTCACAGTGGAACATGAAAATAAAATTCCTACAAATTTACAATGTCTCTGCCAAAATGACAAATCAAATTCAATCTATATGTGTAGTAAATAAAAGTGTTGTAGGCACATATGTCAACACTACAACTGTCATATTGGTAATAAACAAAGCCATTTAAATAGCTTGAGGTCAAACTTCTTGCCAACAAGAATAGCGAATAGAGAAAGTGAATATCACTGGCCTTTACAAGAAACTGTATGTGTGCGAAGGACCTGATTTAAGAGGAGAGAAAAAAATGTATACCTTATCTTCAATACATTCAAAATATTGTAATCCCCTTTCATAGAAATAACAAAACAAAACAAATCTTGCGCTGAGTTCATAATATATATTTGGCAAAAGAAAACCATCATCTACACATTTGCAAATATTTGTGCGCAGTTTCAAGTCAAGGCCAAGGATAACTCATAAGAATGGCAACAATGTATGTCAGTTAAAAACTTCGTAAAACAATGCCAAAAAATAACAAATGATGAAAAAACCCTGCAATCTATATCACTAAACTAAAATCAGCTGACATTATGATGTTTTGCATCATCCTCAAGCTGCAGTCATTCGTTGGGCTTTCAACTTACGTTGTTGCTTCTTCTTCCGCATGTCCTTCTTCTTGATCTTCCTCTGCTCCTTTCTCTTCTTCTTTTAAGTTAGTTTCTTCTTCCTTTGCAGGTTCTTCAACAGCATCAATTGCTGACATTTCTGGAGCTGGAGCTTTGACTACTGGGCTTGGGGGTTTCACCTGAGTTGGTACTGGAGGGGTTGAAGGTTTAGATGGAGGAGGAGTTTGGGCTGGAGGCGGGGGCATCGGTACGGCTTGAGGGGTAGCAGATGGAGGAGGTTGAGATGGAGCTGAAAGAGATGGCTGTTGGCTCGGAATTTCTGAAGGTGTAGGCCCTGTAGCCGTTTCTATTCCAGCTGCAGCTTCATCTGGTTCCATATCACCTTCATTGTCATCATCATCATCTTCGTCCTCTTCATCATCAACCTCATCCCCTTGTCGCTGGAATTTTCTGCCACCTCCTTCCTTTAATGAGCTGTATGCAAAACAATTTGAGAGAGGGGTACCAACTTAATAGCAAGACCATTAATTTGAGAGTTTAGTGGCTAAATTTATTATTTTTTCTCCTGGTTCACTGACTTGTCACCCCAGTTCATAGGTGTTCTGTGTCAATTTTTCACAAAAACAATGTTTATATCATTAATCCTTTGAAGATAATTATTTTACAGTGAATATTACTGAGGGTCCAGACATCGGCCCAACTGTATTATAGTGAAAAAGACCAACGGGCAGATTATCAACCCATTGAGAAAGCAATTCTGATCATTCGTGTCATGGTCCTGTAGCCAACCAGAATGCTTGTTTCATGAAATCCATGGATCTGTACATATCAAGGGCGGAACTTCCGGTTGTTGTAAACAATGTTGTTTTTTGTCTTGTGATCCCATCTTTCTACATTGGTAACATCCAAAATACCCCCAATTCCAAAGGGTTAATGCCTCTAGATGACATCTGGTATACATCCTGTTAATTTCAAGTCTAGATGTTGCCCATAAGTGGATGATAAGACAGAAAATTCTAGAGACAAGGGAGGTAGAACTCTTGAAACTGCGGTGATGAAAAGCCAGGAGAAAAAAATAATGTAGTCCCTCTGAAGATTATATGATCTGAAGTTATCCCTCTTTGGGCTCAGTCGTTCATTTCAATATCATGCATTTTTTAAAATGAATGTTTTTTTTGTTTTTTTTTTCAAATTTGGCAACAGCAGCTGACCATGATTTTTGTGTGCACTTTGTTAGTAAGGCAAACTGATCACCTTTTGTATAAAATTTTAACCTAGTTAATGTATAACAATATAACACTCTTACATAAAGGATCAACTGGCATCCATAACAAAGGACGATTGCTACAGTATGATACTTTATAGTAGTTCATCAACTATTCCAATACCCCACCAAACCCTTGGATAAGGACAAATAATTTTCCAACGGAGCAGCTGCTCTGTAAAGTGCTGATCTCCATTCCATGATGTTATGTCCCTTTTTCTCCCGCCTCATTAGCTCACACTACATACAATTATTATGCTTTGCTGCACTCACTCCTGTGCTAAATTTAACGCTTTGTTCCACAGCTAAATACATAATCCTACCACTTTTCATAAGATAGTTATAAAGCCACCATATTACATTCTGTATTCTGAAAGTTACAGAAGGTCATAAAGTGTATATTACCAGAGTTTGTCTCACTTTACCAGTTATGTGTTCTATGATTTTCCTCACAAGTCCTCTGTCTAAGCAATATATCTTCCAAATGTCCATATTGCCAAAACTGTTTAAGCATGGCCATATTCTCGCCATCTGCTAGGCTGATCTCCCTTGTCTTTTTTGGCAATATGGTCTACACCGATCTGTATTCTAAAAGTTACAGTGGGTCATAAACTGCAGATTAGCAAAGCGTGACATTTAAATAGCTATATCTTCCATGGTACCCCACACAAGACCCTCATCAATGCACTATGTCCTCCCAAGATATTTAGGGCATGGCCAGATTCCCTCTAAAATCGTCTGCCAGATTATTTTCTATCGTCACTGCACTCTTAAATAAAACACCTCCAAATTATTTTGTACATTTGCTGATCATCTAATGATGCCCAAAGCAAAGCCGAGAACCATGAGCAAAACTCTTTCACTGCACACAAATTATAAGCAGCTGTGTGCATTGGAAAGTTTTCCGAGTTGCACACAGAACTTCACTGATAAAAAAACTAAATCTTTAGCGCTTGTCATTAAGATAAACATGAGAAAAACAATTTAAAAAATGACAAAATATGTACTCAATACAGTTTCAAAAATTCAAATGTCCAAATTTCAATTTGTAAAAGACAGCCAGTCTAAAAGTTTGAACTGCAATGTACAATTGAAGAAAAAAAAAATGTACTTACATACATACCAATTCACTGATAGCGTTAATAAACACTTTCACTAAAGTTCATTTGAAATGTCAGAAAGTAAACAAAAGATTAAAAACAAACAAACAAACAAAGAAGATTCTGAAGAATAAAAATTGAAAGTTCATCAAAAACAAGAACTTTCAAAAACAATTTATCACACAAATCAAAACAAAGTGTAACAATCCAAAAACCTTTTGCAAAAATTGTGATAATATATCTGTCTGTTTATTTCCATCACTAAAATGACTAAAAAATGTTTGAAAGTCAAGAACAATATAGTATTTTTTATCTAAATTTAAACATTTCTTGAGAATTTACATAAAACTTCTGAGGCAGCACTTGCAAGTGATTGGTGCACATTTAAGGAACATTCTGTTAAATTACATGTACTATATATAATAACTTCTAAAAAAAACAACTCATGATGATCCCTTTTCGTAAAAACCTTCTCTTTCCTCTACTGCCAAGTTAACATCTGAATATAATCACTGAGTGAGAAAGTAAGCAGGCACATCCAGCTTTATGGACTTACTATTGCTAACCACTTCACCAAAGTTTGGAAAATAGCAATTTTCATTTCATACAAATAATTCAAAAACAATACAAAATAATTATAGCAAAGAGAAAACAAAACAATGAAACATGAGAAGAACAATTCAGTGGCCTTAATAACTCTACACCTCAGGCTGATCAAAGTTCTTTGATAAAAAAATAATTGCATGATTTAAAGTAAGCTGTCACGGTTCTTCTCTATTTATTTCTTGCTTTCATCAAATTATGATTTATGTCAACTAGGGTAAACAACTGCACATAGGATCTTTAGAATATGAAGGTACACTATTTAACTGGGCCTGGCATTCAAAATGCAAAACAACTCACTTAATCAATGCCATTGTCCTTAAATCACTATTTTCAAACAACTGAAAGTAGAAGCAGTGTATATACAATAAGATCTAGCTTTTGGCACGCATTATACCCTAGAAATTACATACACAAGGCAACAAAAAAAAATGTAATTTATTTATAACAGATTATATTTTTAATGTTAACGGCTTGTCAATGTCAAGGAGAGGTTGTTGTTTTGCAATCCTTTCATATTGAGGCTGCTCTAGAAACTGCCGTGCCTCGGTTTGCCATTCTTTACATCTAAAATTTATTTTGTTGTTATTGTTTCTAGATTTTACAGTTGTTTCTAGGGATCTCTATTAAGATGTAACAAAAGCTATTCAATACAGATCGGGAAAAAAAAAATCTTTGAACTGATCTTCCATGTCAAGAAAATTGTTTTGAATCTTTCCTTTTGTATTCTTGTCTAATGAACTCCCGTGTAGTTACTACTTTCTGAAGGCAGTGCCAGATCCACTCTGTTCTGTATTTGGTGTACTTACCCCCGTCTTTGACCTGCATCTCCTATCACTGACTCGCTAACAGAAAATATTCAGATTCAGTGTAAGTCCAGTCTTCACAGTTAAACAAGTAATGGAAGTTCCTTTAATGATTTGAGCTAATAATTTACAATGTTCTCGTATGTGCTGCCTGCTAATAAACACTGACGTCAAAGCGTGGATATTTTCTGAGATGTTACGATTAATGATATCAATTAACAATGTAAACAGCCATGACAATGTACTAATTCAGTAATGACGCTGGCGTCAACTGTAAGAGAAAAATTCTCCCTCCATATTCTTCTAAAGTTTACAACAACTTTATAATGCACACTCCTCAGTTTCATAAAACAGCTCATTTTGCATCTTGTTCAGTATATTAACCATATATATTATTTCTTGCCAACAAGAACAAATCATACTACACACAAAATCAGCAAATTTAAAACTTTTTTATATTGGTTCTTCTGCACGCCAGTGTTTGACGTAATATTCAATTTTGGAAGATGAGTGCAGTTTAAGAAATATTATTAAGAAATCAATACAATTATGTTAAAATAACTACATGGACATGACACAGTGTTTAGCTTAATGCACATACATGAACATTTATAACAATATTCAATTTTTTTCATTATGGCAGCAGTGTTTTTGTGTGTATACTGTGCTTTAAATATCAAATGAAAAGTGGGTAAGGTTTTCTAGTGCCTTCTTGAAATGTGGTTTGATAATGTACAGAAAAAAAAAAAAAGGAAATAAATGTAAACTAAAGCCCACTTATCTTATCAATCACAAAAATGAATGTGAGAATACAAACCCATTTGGTAGAGTCATGATGTCAATACACCACAAGACATCAAAGTTATAGAAACTAAATAGTTCAAAATTTACAATTTATTATTTCCAAAATGCCTAAATTTTGTAGTTAAACTTCACAGCAAACTGGTTCAAGTTCCATTACTGTAGTTTATCTTCCTATTTTTCAAAATTCCGCCCTCATAGTTATAGTGGAGTGAAAGCTCATAAATTCTGTAACATTATATAATACAATTCTCTTTGCACTGTTTAAAAAAAAAACTTGAATGATGTGGGCTCAGTAATATTTCTTGTCCAACTAGTCATTCGTCTGTCACATGAAAAATATTTCATGCATGTCCACAGCAAGTGCAATATAGTAAATGTTACAACACTGACAAATGCAGATAAAACTGTTTTTCATATACATTTCACTTGAGGCCCAGTTTGGGTTGATTGATTTGCACTTCTGTCATCATGTGGAACAAGTGTATGCAAATCATGTGGGTGTAAATTTGTATGTGACTGATGCATCGGTAAACACAACGTAGTGTTTTTAAGGTGGTTATCCTGCTATTACATAGTTGCTTACAGAGGCATGTAACTGGCATGTCATGGTTATGTAGCTTGAGTAGACATGAAAACAAAAAAATTTGTTGTATGATTATGTTCAAACTGACATTTTGTAGTTTACTTTTCTGATTTTCAAACTTCAGTGGACATTGTCTTAAAAAATGTGAATGATTTTCTGTACTGACAAATGAAAAAAAAAAGGGTAAAGTAACATATCTTTTCAAGCACCTCCCTTTTCCTAAGGTAAATTAACATATCTTTTCAAGGATTTCACTTTTCCTAGAATAAATTGAAATCTTTTCAAGGACTTCACTCTTCCTCAGGTAAATAAATGTATCTTTGCAAGGACTTCTCTCTTCCTAGCCAGACACACTGATGGCTCCTTCTAAAGAAATTTCCGCCTCATATACATTCATACCAGCTCACCTGTCTTCCTCATCTGGTTCTTCCTCTTCTTCTTCATACTCTGGACCAATCTTCTTCTTTGTCTTGGCAATAATAAGTTCTTGAAGCCTCTCTCTGAAAGAGATGTGGAAGATGCCCATTTTCTCAGCCAGGTATCGGCCATGTAGAGACTTGCCCGATCCTTTGGCTCCCAGAATCAGAAGACGCAGTGGTGGAGTCTGCAGTGATAAAGTTGGAATTAGTTTTGATTATTGGTCATTTGTTTGTTTGATGTGATTTTCCTCCACGGATGTCCTGTAGCCTCACTCTACCAAGAGTTTCAATTATTCTTATAATCAACATAAGGAGAACTAAATCTAACTTTTTTCATCAGATCTCTATTTGCTTTGTAAATTTTAGTTCTTTCAAATGGGAACTTTTTGAAAAATAGAATTTCCTGCTATGGATATATCCATTATCATTCCTGTACCAAGCTAAAGATGTGACTTTTGCCCACGAAGATGCTCCATTTTTCAAGAATTTTTAGGGTAAGCATTAGGTATGGTCAAATTTTTAGAAATACAATTTATCAGCAGCTCATTTTCTTGATTACTTTCAATAAAATGCATTTTGCTTGGATCTCCAGCAGTGAAATATAGCCATTTCCCTAAAATAAGCTTTTTGAATAAGAACAGCCAACATCAAATCAAAAACGATTGCCAAATTTACCTTAATATTTCTTGAAACACTTGTGGAGCTGGAAACGTGCAGCTTTATCCTAGACAAAATATTATCTCGTTTCTAAATAATTCATTACCTTCAGAGGCTTATCTTTACATAAGAATGACATTGGGTCCTCCAAAAACTTCTCTCGATTTTCATTGGTGGCAAAATAGTAGACCTTTTCACGGTACACAGTGGCAATTTCTGGGTTTCCAGGATACAGTATGTCTGTCTCTTTCAGTGACACTGGGTCAAAGTAGTTGGAGTCACCCAAAAACTTCTTCTTGATACTGCGGTTTGGATCTTCCTCCTGAGTTAAAGAGATTGAAAAGGCATATTGTTTCAACTGGTCAGCCTATAGTCCAGACAAATTATGACTATAAATCTTGGCTGCAAAAAAGGGCTATAAATCTGACTGTAAAACTGGCTTCAGAATTGTATCACGGCTACCACGAGACTGATCTGCATTTGGCAATTGGTGTTTACTTAAACACTGGGCTTGGCGAATGAATTTGACTTTCATTAATGCATTTATTTCTCACCTTGGCACTTGCCACAAAACCATAATACTTCAATCCTTTTTCATATAAACTGCCAATGATAATCAGTTGATACACAAACTAAAACATATAACCGGCATAAAAAGAATAACATAAGTACATTAAAATAAAATAACATAAAATGAAATCATACACAGTCAAATAAAATACAGTAAAATAAAATTAAAAAACTAGAAACAAGAAAACAGAAAACAGTAACTCAGCCCACAAGTGCACTGATGCAATTGCAGCAGACATAATGCATTTCTCACTCATGTTGCATATTATTAAAAAACATTTAAATTCACAGAAAATTTCCAGTAGATCAAAATCCATAATTATATCCCTGGCTTGTTATATAACAATACTGTCAATGTTCTCAGTTTTGATTTGCAATAAATTTACTAACAAATGACAATTAAAGAAATATCTGCAGCAAAAAATTACTTATCACTTTGTAAACCAACAACTGCTAGCATGAAATGTTTCCAGTATAGAATAATGCATTACTTCTTCCTCGGCTTCCTCCTCATCATTTGCTTCCTCTTCTGCCTCCAATGCCTCAGCTTCAAGATCTTCTTCTTCTTCATCCAAATCTGCCGTCCCCATCTCCCAGCCAATGTATTTGAATATCCCTGCGAGAAAAATATTAATCATGACATGTCACTCATTAAATAAAGTAAATATTCTTGGTTAAACCTTCATTGGTACCTTTCACCATTATAATAAACTAGATGAGCTACCGGGCATTGCCCAGAATAAACTATCATGTGGTTCCCCCTCTCTCTCTCTAGTACAATAAAAGTAATAAACTACAGTCTTGCTTCAGAACTCATGCGTACCACAACATTACGCACCAAACTGAACGCTTGATACGCTTACTTTTTATGACATGCACGGTACTATATAATATTACGAAACAAACATGCAAAAATACAGATGTTACATAGCAATAAACATTGTTATTTTTTTAAAATACATGCTTGAAGTAAACAACTTTTAATTATAGCCATCATCTTCCTTATCTCAATTGCCACCTTCCTGCCAAATTTAAGGCCTGAAGAGTGTATAGTTTGGTCAGTTAGTCATGCCAAAGGTTGCAAGTTACTGAAATATATAATAGATCTATTACAGCATCATACTATATTGGAGCAAGAGGGTGAACAAATCAGCACCTAATTAAATTTTCATGACTATGAGATAAAAAATCATGAAATTTTGTACACTGCCTCATTTCTGATGATAATTTTGTTATGTGGACACATCAACTTTGGACAAAAGACAGCCTCTAATACAATATTTATTTGCGACATTTTTTTGAGCCGCCAAAAGAGAAGGGCATTTTTGCGAGTAAAGACCAAAAGTATGAGCTGAAATTTCACTCTTCGCCTCTCTTTACATATTGCTAGCCGAACATCAACAGCAAACAAACTTTCACATCTAGTATTTTATAATAAGGAGAGTCTTCATATCGACAAAACTTAGCCTAATACTGCCTTATTCTACCTCCACTTTTTACACAAAAAATATCTTGGCAACCCTACTGGCCAATGATGCTAAGATTGATCATGTCTGCCCTCGAGCATGATTTGCAGCTTCCTTGGACTTTCCCCTCCTGCACACAAGTAAAGAAATACATCAATTCATGTACTCACTTTCCAGATATTTCACAATTTGCTCCAGCAACACCTCTGGCGTTTGCCCCAGAGCAATTCTGAAGGGTTCAACCGCTGATGTGCCAGTGACAGTGGCCACGAAATTGCTCATCTCTTTGTCAAAGTCCTTAAGTTTCTCCATAAATGCAATGGTTTCTGGCTGCTCCATCAGCTTCTGCAAAAAGACAAGGACACTTATCTCACCACTATCTTGATACCATAGAAGACTTGCATCCCTGTCAAGTATTTACTCATCATCAGAAATTTTATGTAGTTGTTTGTTCATGCTGAATTCTAAGGTAAACATCTTCTTCATATATCCGACCACCTATTGTTCTGTCAAGTATGAATTTCCATTTACATCATATGGAAACCTCCATATGAGAGTTACATATCAGCCCTGACATATCTCAATCCAAAACTAGTGAACACCATAATTAGACAATTAGATACCAACTCTGATGTAAAATTTCCATATTATGTTAACTAGAAATCTCCATTTGACAACTCCATGTCAGGACCAACTTAAGAAATTTCCATCTGTTCATGTGAGCTACAACTTGACAATTAGATATTGACTCTGATTGAAAATCTTCATACAGATAAAACTTGGAAACCTCATTTGACAATAACTAATTATTTAACAGCCAGAACTGAAAAAATCTCCATCTACTCATGTGAGCCACAGTTTGACAAACAGATATCAACTCTAATTAAAGATCTTTATGTGTTTTACCTAGGAATCTCAACTTTTTAAACATTAGCTCTGATTTAAGGAAATTTCAACCTACTTATGTGGGCCACAATTTGACAAACAGTTATCAACTCTCATGAAAAGTCCATATGCATACTACCTGCGAACCTCCATTCTTTAAACTTCAGCTGTGACTTAAAGAAATCTCCATCTACTCATGTGAGCCACAATTTGACAAATAGATATCAACTCCAGTTAAAAATTTCCATGTGTATTATCTGGGAACTTCGACTTTTTAAACATCAGCTCTGACTTAAAGAAATCTTCATTTATTCTTGTGAGCAACAGTTTGACAGTTGGATATCCATTCTAATTCAAAATCTCTGTATCTTACCTGGAAGTCTCCATTTCTTAATCAAATACAGTTACAAAATTCAATGCATGACCTTAATTCTTACTGACCTCCAGTTCTGTCTTTTCACGTGGAGCCTCCACAACTTCTCCCGCCTCTTCTTCATCTAGAACAGCTGATGAAATTTGCACTGGTGGAAAATGAAAAAAGAAAGTTCAAATCAGATCAGCTGAAAGACATAAGTCAGTACCATTAACTTGTCATATGTCTACCATTATTTATAGCTAAATAATAAGCTAAGTGTGTAGGTACAATAGCAACTCCCACAGATAGGCTGGACTGTTAGATGACTATAAGGTAGTGAGGTGGCCACAAAAGTAAAACAGATATAGGCCAAAAGCCTTCCTTCTGGCAGATAAACATTCTGTGCCTTATAGGTATCATCTTTAGAGTTGCAGGTGAGAGAAATCAATACATACCGTAAATGCTAAAATCAAATGTTTAGAAAACCTACTGGTCAATGAAGGAAAAGTATAGTCACTGGAATGTAGGAGGAGAGAGGCAGAAAACCAGGTGTATTTATTAACATAAAAAGAAACTTAAAAAAAATAAAAATCTGACTTCTCTGAGCCAATCTTCAGCCTTTTCATGTATGATACATTAAAAGGAAGGGGGGATCATTCAAAGAAATATCAGTTTTGAAGGTTTGCTTTTAATACTACTGAAATAAAATGTAAAGAAACTGAAATAAATATCTATTTCAAATGACAGTTATTTATAGTTCACATCTAGGAGCACATGGAGAATAAACAAAAGTCTTCCTATTTTGAGATGGGAATTCGAAAATTACTCATTGTTTTCAAAAGCCTTTCCCCATCCCCTTTCCCTCAATCAGACCCTCCTGCCTCACTTCATTCAGTTGCTCATACAATGCATCAAAATCTTTATGTCCATAATGCATGTCAATGGCAGTTTACGATAACAACATACTGGCGTAGAAATAATTACAATGCATAACAACTGTACTAGCTAGTTTTACTCTGCCAATATGCTTACAGAGGATGCCTTCTACATCTGAATTTCTCAAGTCTAAAAGATCCTCAAAAAAATAAAACATTTTTGCACTTATGCTTGCACATTTTGCCAAAAGCCTAAACTCCTATACACATTCTTCTTTCCATCCATCTGCCAGATTATACATCCACTCATCCCCATCCATCCTTTCATCTGTATGTTCATCCCTTCATCAATCTATCTTTCCCTCATTAGTCCAATTATCTACATCCTTCCCTCCACTCTGGCTACAGACCTGGTGTAGCGACACCTGCAACATCCTCTGTTGCTTGTTCACCTTCTACCGGTTCAGCTCCTTCTTCTGCCACAGAAGGTTTGTAATCTCCTGTCAAATTTTAAAATAAAGAATAATAAATAACCAGTTAATACAAAATGATAAATAACCAATCGATAAAAAAATAATACATAACCAATTCATAAAAAGAAATGATAAATAACCGATCGCTAAAATAAATAATACCAAACCAATTAATACAAAAATGGATATATAATGAAGCAATAAAAATATAATAACCAACCAATTCATAAAAAAAGGATAAATAATCAATTAATTAAGAAAATAAGAAATAACCAATTTACTAAAAAATGACAAATAACCATTTAGTTGCACAAAAAAATATTTTCTTAATAACAGTATCAATGCTGTGGCGTATTTAGTGTTAAATAAATCATGTAAAAGTCATATCTAAACTGTACTAGAATTTTCTGCTTTTCCTTTCACCATTTTCGTTTTTGTGTTTCTTTGTTTAAATCAGTGTACAAAAGTAGAAGTACAAATAAAACAAGGGATTTGCTTTGCTAGTTTTTACTGATATTTTCTAACAAATCTTGAAGCTTCTAATTCCCAATTCTGTCTTTGCTCTGCTACTTTTCCATCTGCATGAGCCCGTGGTGTTTGAATGTAAACATGTGATTTTAATTTATACCAGGTATATCAGAACACAATATTCTCTTTTCATAGAAAATTTTGTCAACTGTCTGACAACCAATTCATAATAGTGAAAACGAACAAAAAATGCACACACACACACACAACAAAAAATAAAAAGAAACACGAAAAAATTATGGCGGCAAACCATCATCAGATCTGGTTTGAATTGCTAGTAAAGAAAAGTTTGTGACAAATTTTCATGTACATAGCTTGTCTTGTGTCCGTCTGTCATATGATGACTGGTCACATTTTACCGTTTTTTGTCACTGTATGGCAACTTTGTCCCCGCAAAGGTTTAAATTTTACATCTGAGGTGCTTTTGATATCGTCGCTACTTTATGCAAATGGCATACATCACTTTTGACACTTCTGAGATATTAAGAAAAAACTGTCCTTTTTCCTTTCATCTCGTGATTCTATTGGATTATCATATTTTCCTACTGATGCATCTCTTTTTCTATAATATTATCTGATAGCCCTCATGCTCAGGAATGCAATGAACCTACAGTAGCCTTTTAGCATCAGTCTGACATATGCCAATACTGTAGAGCAGGGACAATATGAGTTACTGATATTCCCTGTGAAAATGTTTACATCCCTCCTGTCAGAAATTGAAGTTTTTCAGGTGATTTGCATTAAAAACAGCCATAACCTTTTTCAAATCTTCAATGTCTGTGACCCAGAGTAAAACCAGCCATTGGAGCCATTTTTAAGTCATATTGGTGTGATCTAACAAAGTTGAAAGAAGAAATAGGTATCAATTTTTGTCAGTTACAAAACTGTTAAAATTGGTAATATGTATTGTTGCAGTTCCCTCTTTAAATACATATGTCACCTGTCACCGTCATCGTCATCGATGTTAGCTGCTACAGTGGATGTCACGACAAAATCTCCTCCACCCAATCCTGTCCTTAGCTTTCCTAGTTAGTTCACTTATTTCCAGCTGGCTGACTTTCTTGATGTTATCGTGATATGTAATGGGTGGTCTTCCTTGTTTTCTCTTTGTTTCTGTCTTTCCTTGAAGGATTGATATCATAAGGGCCGTGCTTTTGTTTCGGGCCGCGTGGCCGATGTATGCAAGTCTTCTTTTATTTATTTCAGGTGTTATTCTACTGGTGGTGCCAAGCTGTTCTAAGATGCTTGTATTTGTTCTCCTTTCTGTCCAACTTATTCTGAGTAGCCTTCTGTAAAGCCACATTTCAGCTGCCTCCAATCTTGTTATGTCTGCCTTTTTGAGTGTCCAGGCTTCACAACCATATAGTAGGACTGGCCAGATCAAGCACTTAAGTATGTTCACTTTGAGGTCCCTTGGTGTGCCTCTATCCTTCCAAATGTTGTTTAGTTGAACCATTTTGTGTTTTGCCATTCCTATCCTTGTTTTTATGTCCTTTGAGCAGCTTCCATCTTGCGATTTATGTGATCCTAGGTATTTGAAATCAGTCACTTTTTCTAGTGCTGTTTTGTTTACTAGTATCTCCTGGTGTTCATGGTGCCCTGTTCCAGTAAGCATGACTTTCGTTTTCTTAGCATTTAGGTGTAGGCCTGCTGTCTTGCCCGCTTCATCCACTCTGTGCAACACTCTTTTCATGCTGGTGATGTTATCTGACATAAGAGCTGTGTCATCAGCGTAGCGAAGGTTTGTGATCTTTCGGCCTCCGATCTTTATTCCCATATCTTCTATGTCTGCGTTTCTCATGATTTGCTCAGTATAAATATTGAAAAGATGAGGTGAAAGTATGCAACCCTGTCTGACTCCTTTCTCGATGTTGAAATATGGACAGTTCTCATTGTTCCATCTAATCGTTGCCTTTTGTTCTTGGTATAGTGCAGCGATGAGGGTCACAAGGTGTTTCGGGAATCCCATCTTAATCATTATATCGAACAGGTGATGGTGCCTAACGCTGTCGAACGCTTTGCTGTAGTCTATGAATGTGATGAAGGCTTCGTTTCCATTGCTTCTTATCTGTTCAATCATTATTTGTAGTATGAAGAGCATGTCAGCGGTTCCTCTGTTGGTCCTGTAACCAGCTTGACATTCTGATAGTTCCTCTTCTACCTTAGATTTCATTCTGTTGAGTATGATGATGAGCAGGATTTTGCTGGTGTGACTGATGAGGGCGATGGTTCTATAATTTCCACAGTCTTTGACATTGCCGCTTTTGTATAGCATGACATATGTAACACAGTAAAAATCAAACAAGAATGCAATGCACCAGAAACTATTCAAATCTGAAATATATATGCAAGAATGGTCTTGGGCAAAAATGCTGCATTTTGCGATAGCACTTTCAATCTTTTATTATTTTCCAATATTGTTCTAAATTGCATAGATTGTTATAACATAGCAATGTTTGGGAACTAAAATCTGTCATGGTTTATTGATCTACCATTTTTTTTTTTCGATCTTTTTGTTTTCAACAGACATGGTTTGTTAAAGAAAAATACAGAAAATGGCTTAATGTGCATATAAAAAGCATATTTACTTGTCCTACCTTGTGTATATATTGAAGTGAAAAATAGTTAATCTCTGTTAGGAAAGTAAATTACTGTAGTTTTAATGCATTGTCAAGCACAATAGGAAGAATGAGCCTTAAAAAAAACAACCGAATCAACTTTTAAAAAACTGGAACAGGAAACAAAATTTACACTGAATTCATCATGGAACAAACATTTTTTTCTTTCAAAAAATGATGTTTTTCTCACGATCTAGTCCTCGTTGAACATTATTAATTTGGTGGTAAAGATGGGAGTAATCATGGTATTCATCTGGCAGCAAAGTTATGAAACTTGGTCCACGAGGTTGTACTATGCCCAATTCGTGAAATGATTGCCTAGTATGCACCTCGCCGGCTAGCGTATCCCACAGGACCTGGTTGACTCGCAGATGAGCTGTACACATTAATGAAGTACAAATCGAAATATAAAGTTCGGATATTTTCAGCTTCACATAATGTAAAAAAAAAAAAAAGGTTTATTCTATTCTAGTTCATTCACATTATGTAACAGTCATTTTCCATCCCAAATCAAATGCATATTGCCTCTTGCAATTGAATTCTTTTTATTAAAAAAAAAAAAAAAAAAAAAGGAAAAGAAAAAGCCCTAATTCTTCCCTTCCCCCACTTCCATTATCTGCCTTAAATTCCTGACGCAGACATTCCATCCACTCATACAGAAATCTCTACAGGCCCGCCAGCATCAAGGATGAAAAGAGCTTCTAACTGATGACATTTTTACAATATTTGAAGGGGGAAGGGTTTGTCCTGTAAATTTTCAGCTTTGCTGGAGTATCAGGTTATTGATCCGCTTTGCAGACTTGACTTTCATTCCTGTTCACATGTAAATTAAACTTCTTTTTCCAGCAATTCAAGAGGCATTAGTGGCATAATTACTACTAAGCCCATGGACCATGAACAGTAATAATAATTAATAATATGCGATGCAATTGAAAATATTCTGTGCAACTGTAAAATTTGTACTGCTGCTAAAAAAAACTTTTCAAACATACTTCATCTCTTCTGCCATGCAAAGACAGAGCAACGTAATTGAACAGAGATAAAAAGAGCATTTATGTCACTCTGCCTTTGCCCGGCAGTATTGACACTTGAAATCAATATTTCTGAATTCACCTGATGTCAGCTCATTGTATTTATTATTGACTCCCAATGCTGATTATTAAAGCATGGTTGCAAGCTTAATGATCTCCAGATAAATGGGTGTAAGTGTCTCTGACAAAAACAAAACTGAAACAAAAAAATACAAATGAGTCTGAGCGTGAGGATAAGAAAGAGAAAAATGAGCGTGTCTTTTCCACATTCATCACTCAACCAAAGACAAAAAAAGCGAAATGACAGCCTGCGAGATGAGGTGTCTCAGAAAGACCATGAATGTCACACAACAAGGTAGATCAGAAACGAAGCCATCAGAGACAACGTGGCGACTGTGCCATGTCTAGAACATATAGAAAAACAAAGGCTGAAGTGGTTTGGTCACCTCATGAGGCTCCCGAGTATACAGACAGCACACAGAACTTATATTATGAAAAGGCATGATTCCAGAGGAAAGCCGTGCTCCAAAAAGAGATGGATAGGAGATGTCAATGAAACAACCAAAAGAATCAACCTGACTATGGCAGACGCTTCCCATTTGGCCCATGTCCGAAAGCTGCATCACCCTTCCATGCTTAACGGCACATGAGGACAGTGACAGAAGAAGAAGAAGTGTTCGAAAGAATGGGTAAATGATTCACTCTTTCCATCCACTCACCTAATTTTTCATCCTTTTCCGCCTGTCTAGCAGCTTCTTCAACAGCCTCTGCCTCCACTAAAGTAAAGAAAGAAGAGGAAAAAATCAAAATGTGCGGCAAAACCTGGAACAGAGGGTAAGATTGGAAGGAAAGAACAAATATGATGAGAATGACCTAAATAAAATGACAAGAATCTGATGACAACTGTGAGAAACAAGGGAACGATATAGGTGCAGGGATGAAAGACAGGAAAAATAGCAAAAGCTAGATGAATTGGATCACAGTGGAAATGTACACAGACACAGAGATGGCAAGGAATACATGATGGAAAAAAATAAAAAAGCATAATATAATTTGTTTACTTTTTTAAAACAACTATAAAAATCAAGAGTCTGGCACAAGTAGAATTGTGGAAACAGGCTTTACAATTCAACCTTGCATGAAAACCTTAAGACAAACAGGATAAGATGTTTGCTGCACTGCCTTCCAGTTTCACTAATGCTACTGACAGGCTTTGGTGGAGTCAGGGACTTTCAGCTATTTCTCCCACTGACTCCACAAGCCCGGCCTCTGGTTAGGATAAGAACATCCCCATCATATCACAAAATTTGAAACACAAAGATCTATAAGAATTACCCATCTCATATTTTGTTAAAGATGAACAATCATTGTTTATTAACCCTCACCCTGCGATGGGCGTTGTTTTACGGCATCGACTTTGCATGCATTTACTCTGCACGGGCGTTACCAATACAGCGTGGTCAAGCTGACAGAGCCACGTGCAAGCCGTATTTTCACGCGTCGGGTCACTGACCTTTTTGAGATGTAACTACCGTCTTATTATTCATTGTATCTCTTCTAAATCAAAGGCATTGTGACATGGACATGTTAACCAGTGAACCACTGGTCGGAATCACAAAGATTAAGCTATCAAAGGCTCTCCCCACACTATCAAAAGATGTAACATCGACATGCAAACTGCTAGTCAACAAATTTGCAATAACTATTATCTCGTTTTCTCACAAGCTGACCACCATCTGGAGCTGTCTGTATCTAAGAACTAATCAGAAACAAGTTCTGAAATGATCTTTGCCCCAAATGTCCACACTGGTTTATCAGTATGTGTCAATCAAGATGAAACTATGTGCTTAGGGCTTGGGAGGGCGTGGCTGGTTATCATGCTTTGTTCTCACGAAAACTACAGCTGTCTGGTATCATAAGTCAGATCATTGGTTAGAGACTTATTACAGACAAAGGTTTTGCTGGTTAATTCACTATCAAGCGTGATAAGGCATAGCAGCGAATGTTTTCATACCGATCAAATACAAACCGAACCACATGGACAGTGATAGTGTGGTCATCGTTGTTACGAATCTGGACTGGGTGATAGTGCCCTCCAGTGTTAGGGTTCTGGACTAAAGTCCCCTCTAGGTGTTATGAAGAGGGTCTTCTCAATGATGGTATTATGACTGCATTTAAATCGAGAGGTATTTAGTATTCAATCTTTCGTACCATGCCACACACTAAGAACAATCTGAATAAGTTTCATAAACAGACCTGCAGGGCCACAAATTTAATTACATTAATTATCCTAACAATTTTGTCTAGATCTATTACATAGTAAATACAACATCAGCAGCATCAAATCTAAATTCAATAATATGTCACTCGAAGTCTTCTCTAGATTCCTATAATATTATGATAATTCTGACTCACTAACAATTTAAGTACTAATTATATATCTCTCAGATCTGGTCTGCCTACTATATATCAATCAATATACTAATATGGGCTCTGGCGACGATGTCACCTCAGCTATTTGTGCCTACCGCTTATAATGGATCGAGCTCGTCAATATAAACTGACGTAGCTAAGTCTAGATATCTACTCTAGGATGGGCTGGCAATTCCCAGCCTCATCCAGACAAATCAATCCCAATTCACAGATGCGTATGCCATACATTCATACTAATTGCAAGTCAATATAAATCTTTGTCTTGCATTCTTGGGTAGCATTCCTAGTATATGCGGCAATCCTGTCCTAGTGGATAACTTATGTTCTGCTCCTCGTTCATTGTTGAGTCATCAATGGACAAACACTTACGCTTGGTCCCTGGTGTTAGGAACAACCAGGGAACAGTGGACAATAGCAGTGGGCATATCTCATTCAAGCATATGGCTTCATCTCAAATGTCTATAGTGGACTAGACATGACATCGAACAGACTTAGGATTCTTCAGGCAGAATCGTGCCGACGCCTGCACAGATTGGAGTTTTCTGTATGGAGTAATGGACATAGGTATGGCTACACTTTTATACTGTGCAGCCACCTGCAAACTACCGTCCAAATCCCTAGATTTGATTGGTGTCTCCGTGCGAGCTCATCTCGCAGTATTAATATATTCTACGTGGGAGTTGGTCACGGCCTTGTACTAAAAACAGACAAGGTCAATTTAAAATGTCAAAACAATTACTGAAATCTTTAAACCCTCGTGCTTTCTACATTTTATGTACGAATTTCTGAACGCGACTAAGCGTCTTAAACTATCTATCCTTATTCACCCCTTCTCTTCCCTTCTAAGTGTTCATCAAAATCACGGGGTCGAGAATTGCACTGTCACTCCTAACTTATCCATTTATTCTATCTCGCCCCACTTTCTTTCCATCTCTAAGAAAAAGTGTTTCAAAAACAAACTGTTCACGAGGACAGTTCAAGGACAAATTACGCTGGTTATAATCAACGAGACCGTGAAAAATCAACTCCTTGCAAGTCGTGACCCAGCACGGCAATTATAGTACTTAAACCCTGACAATCGTACATCGGCACGGGTCCGTGACCCAGATAAGATTCTCCCTGAGTAAGGCCACTGACCGGACAGTGAGCTTTAAACCGTCACGTGCAGGGTGAGCGTTAAAATTTGAGCACAGTATCTTGTTGCAAACAAATGACATTCCTAGAAAATATTGGATCCACTGTAAATTAAACCAATGGAGAAAACTCACTGAGCGCTCTCGTTTTTGCCTCCTCTGCTTCCTTCAGCTTTCGCTGTCTCTCCTCCTCAATGCTGTGAAGGATATGATAAAACACCCACTTTCAATGCTGGTGCACAAAAAATGAAAATGGCCCTGGCTTTAACTAAGATTTTCCACCAATTTCAGATCACAAAAAACAATTATTTCCGACACTGAAGTAAAACCTAGAATCCATAGTGGGATCAAAGGAATCTTCTAAAACCTTTTTGCATCTCACAGCTCATGCATTTTGCCTTCCCTCGGAATACCCTGATTTCACTGTAATTATTCCCTGTGGATGCACAATTTTGGGGTGTTTGAAAACCACAAAAAAAGAAACCAACAAAAAAAGCTCCCTCATAAACATACAATATGACTATAGTGTCAGTGTTTAGGTTATCATGAGAAAGAGACAGGTATATAACAATTTGTTTTATACACAAATATACAAAAAAGAAACTTCCCATAAACATAAAATATGGCTAAAGTGTCAGTGTAAAGCTTATCATGAGTAAGAGACCGGGAGATAATAATTTGTTTTGTACACAAATATACATTGTACAGTGATTTTTCATCAAAGCAAAGAAATGAATCTCACATCTTCTGTCTCTCCTCCTCAATTCTGGCCTGCATGTCCCTGTATTGCTGCTCTGCTTCTCGCCGCTGCATTTCTTCCAGCAGCCACAGACGGTTTTTCATGCAGAATCTCTCTGCCGTCAATCTGATCATGTCAGCGTTAGCCACCTTGTCACCGCTGTCTTCACCAAGGACGATCACTTCATCTGGGAGAAGGTTTCTTTCTACACAGGCGTTCCACTGTTCGCGAGAGTTTGGAAAGTTGTCCAAGATCCAGCAACCATGTCTGGGAACCATTCAAAATGACACTCTGCGAATAAGTGTCTTTCGGATAGCATAAAGTAACATTTATCAAAGGCTGTTGTTAGGGGTGGGTGGTATTTTACATTATAAGCGATTGCTGAACAGTGAACACAACTTAGTATTTTCTTTATTTGGCTTTGTAATAGACTAAGTGCCCCTAACAACATTCTCTATCAATTCAATGTGTCACTGTGATGGTCTCATTTTTATCAATATTTATCAATAAATAAAAAAGAATTATATTGAGAAAATTATATATATATCTTCTAACATAGGTATCCCCAATATCCAAATAACTATCAAATAATGTTTTATTCTATGAGAAACAGCAAGTCATAAATGTGCTTATTCAGACACAAAAATCAAAATCAGATTATGGAAGTGCAGATAAAGCTGGATTAGAAGCAGAAGAACTCCAAGGATATTTTCATGACACTGTCCTTCCTGCATAGAAAAGTCTGGTCAAATTCAAAAAAATAATAATAAACAAAAAATGAATTTCTTTGACTTTTTTTCATAATTAATCGTTTAATAATTTCAATAATTATCAATAATTTTTCAGTATTTCATGCACCACTTACAGAGGTCCATCATGTCTCGTGCTACGAAGCTCTTTTTCCCATTCTGTGATGGCCATCTCAAGAACCTCTGCCTGCAGCTCAGCTGATATGGCAATTTCAGCAATTTGAGCTTCTCCAACAGCAGCATTGACAATTGCCATAACATCTGGGTGGGTCTCGTCAACCTTAAATACAATATCCATAAATTTAATATATAATAAATTTAGTATAAAATAAAGTCTTACCTGAACATAATGCATGAACACATCTTTCTTATAACCAGCATGACAAAGGATCTGAGTTCATAACGACATGAAATTTGTTAATAGTATGTTGCCGACAATGATCGCATCTTAGTTTGTTGTCACGATTAAGGTTGATGACCTTGTACGCCACGAGTATAGAGGGGGTAAACTTAGTAGGGGAGAAGGGGAGTTTAAAGTTGTTGTCGAGCATGAAAGATTAAATATCACGAGGAAGGTCGGTGGCCTTGTGCACCACGAGTCTAGGGGGGTGAGCTTAGCAGGGGAAAACACGGTTTTTAACAGTGTTGACGAGCGTGGATAGATACACACGACTCGCTTTAAACTAGTCGCGTGTGCAAAAACCTCGGGAGTTATTCATTCCTAAAAGGAAGACGCAGAATTTATCGGTCCGGGCGACAAGTGGAAGGTTGTGCCAGTGGGGACCAGAAGTGTTAGGTGTGTGAGGGATCCATGATGTTCACATGTATTTCCCAATAAGAAGAATTTAATCGGTCCGGGCGACAAGTGGAAGGTCGTGCCATGGGGACCAGAAGTTGAGGAGTTCTGATGATAGGATGGGAACCCATCAGAAGCTCGTGATTTGCGATGGCGGGTGTGAACCGTCGATGTGCTGTGTGTGTTTGCAGAAGAAGAGTCTTTGAGGACGGGATGATAACCCCTCAAGGAGCTAGTAATCTACGATGGCGGGTGTGAACTGTGTGTTCTTATTTGTGTGAAGCCAGGGACGTCTGTTTCCCCTTTTATCGTCGAAGTTAGAGATCTAGAAAGGATCGTGTGAACTCTGGAGACGTGAAACTGCATCAACGAGGAGGGCAGCTGTTGACAGAGACTATTAAGTATACGTAGTTAAGTTTATAGACAGAGGGATTAGATCTAGATGTGAAACGGGGAATAGAGAATAGCCATGATCCCCAAGAGTAAATTTGAAATATCTCTGTTTTTGTGATTATGTATGTGATTATCATGAGTTGAATGTTTTGACATAAGTTTTGTCATGCATTTATAATTAAATATCGTTTAATTTAAATCTCACTCCATGTGTCCGTTGATCGCTGGTCTGCTTGCTTGGCTTGTTAGCTGGGTTTGAAAGGTAAATAAGTTAGGTACTCATCACACACGTGGTCGTGACCATCTTCACGCACGTGATCGTGACATTGTAAATTGGTCCTCACATGAAGATGTGTCTGTTTTGTAAGCATTATGTTAAACAATCGGAGCTAAGTGCAATAATATAAAATTTGTTAGCAGTGTGCCTCCAATGAAGTTCATATGTTACAGTGTAAACTATCCTAACTGTGTAAACTAACAGACACATTCACCCGTTATCTGGATGTTTAAAAGCTCATTTGGCCAATACATGGTTCACAATACAAGCTATGAATCAGTGAGTTGTTCTCAAACTATCCTAACTCCGACTTCTAACCCTATTCTTGAAATGACATGTGAATGTAATGAAGGCAAATTCGACATGTATTTTGTGTCATCTTCGACGTTTTTTCTTTTTTAAAACATAAGACGGGAACTCCTTTTACATGTGATAGCTTTCCTTAGTGATTTTTTTCCCCATTTTCATCAAAAGCAAATTGTTACATGATTGCTTCAAGCATGAATTTATATGTTAGGCTTAGCAATCCTGCTCTCGAGCAATGATGGAGATGAAGTCCAAAAACTGTCGAATGGCACAAATGAAAACTGACTCACTTCCGGCTCAGGGATAACAATTGGTGGCTCATCCAGTGTGTCTGCAGAACCTGTCCCTCCTTCTTCTTTTTCTTCATCTTCTCCTTCACCTTCTCCCTCTTTTTCCTCCTCTTCTGTCTTTTCTTCTTCTTCTGTGTCAGCTTTCTCCTTTGTTTCTTCTTCGCCCTCCTCCTTTTTGGTCTCCTGTCCATCAGCATTCTCGTCACCGCCTTCCTCTGGAAGACAAAAAAACAGATTTGAAACATCCATTAATTTCGAACGTCATATTGTCAGCAACTAAGCAAATCTCTTCACCCCTTCAAATTCTCTATCCATAAAAATGAGAGAAGAAAAAAATAAAAGACAAGAAAAAGCCAAAGCATATGCAGATTGGCATATTATCAATTATTGTAATACCTACTTTGAGAATCATTTTTCCAAAAATAAAAAGAGTTTACCTATGATATTCATCTCATTTAGAAATACTCAATCTATTCATCTACATTATGATTACTCTGAGACAGTTCTGATAAAACTTGCCTGAATTAGACTACTAATCCCCTTTGCACTATTCCATCCCCATATATTCAATTATCAACACCATCTGTACCAAGAAAAGGATCATACGTGATAACACACTAGCCAGGAAAATCATGTAAACAAAGCATACTTCAAAAGAATGCTCCATGTAAGAAATTTAAACTGCTTCTTGTGCAAATAGATCAGAACACATGTCAAATATCAGTACCAAAATTGAAACTTGCAAAAAGTGCTAACTTATCACACATCAAACTCTGATGAAAAAGTACAATGCTGAAAAGCATGACTACTATATAACTGGTGACAAAGTTAACTGACTTTAAGATCGGAGGTACACTTAGCTACACTGAGCTCTGGACTGATCACCAAATATTAAATTAAAAATCTTCACTTTCAAGTATCACCAAGGCCATATGCATTTTATTTCTCTTTTCTTTTCTTCTTTTCTTTTTTTTTTTGGTTACAATTCTACAAACACTTGGAACATGAAATGTAATGCCAAATACATCAGGGACATTTTATTTATAGACACTAATATGGAACACTGCTACTGAACACAAAGGTTGCTATACCACTGATAGACAAAATGACAAAGTATCAACAAATAAAACAAAATGAACAAAAATGTCAGGTTAATGGATATTAGTCACCAAAAAAAATAAATAATAATAACAGTAATATAACATGTATATATGGCAACATTCGGAAACTGACAGTCTGCATGGAACATTCAATTCAGGCAGTATTTAATAGGTGCAGTTTCTGAACAAAGATACTGCAGTTTTTCTTTCTAAACTGAAAGGAATTCATCAGTTCATGACAAATCACAATAAATTAGATTGCAACCCCACTACATTGCCTGAATGCTACATCTGAAAGGCAAAAGCCCGGCAAGATTCAAACATCTGAAAAACAGAACTTGGTCAAAACATTTCAAACAGGAAAAGCTAACAATAATTCCTAAAAAATGTACACAACTTGCACTTTCAAAGGTGCAGAAAGTAAACAAAATTTAAATGATGGTAATTGACTCCAGGCAACAAGAAAAGGCAATCCAAAACTGGAGTAAAACTTCACTGAAAATTAGGAATACAACAACTCCTCTCTCGTGGGCCAGTTTCTCTACCTTTCGCTTTCTTTAAATCGTCTTCTCCTTGAATAAGTGATCCTTCTTCCCCAATTAAATTTCCAAATTCATCAACCTCTTCATCTGGTTCTTCTATATCTGCTGCCGCCAAGGCAAGAAGACGCTCCAACTCAGCTTTTTCATCTTTGCGGATAAAATCAGGATGATTCAGCAAAGTTAATGTAGATTTAACGCTTGAAAAATTTCATCCAGTACAACAAAAATAATGTAAATTCTGATATTGTTCATCTCTTAACTGATCATTATTCACTCATTGTGTGTCTTGGTCTGGCAGTATACACATTTTTCCCCATCTCTTTGTTACTCACATTATCATTCTTCAGTTAACTCCTACACATTACGATCAACTGTTATTTGTCCATCTTCCTCCCAATATGCACCACAACAATCACACACTGCCTGTACCTGTGCTTTACCTTTCCTAACACGAAGGACAAACCCTGTTCTCCTAAAAGAAGGAAGTGATACAGCTGAAAGTTTATTCCCACCCCTGGACCCGCTACGCATCCTGTCCTTTCTGAGAGAGGCTAAGATCTACAACTTGATTTAATAACTTTTGTACTCATTTACAAAACTTTTTCCAGATCTATACAAAACAACTTTTTCAGAATTTTACCAATGTGTTAAAATCATATGAATGTATTTTAATTCTATCTTAAACTTAAAAGCTCTGAATACTTAACATAAATAAAGAAAATGTACCCAAATAGACCATGAAGGGCACAAAGTGGCTGTTATCGTGCCGATGCACAGTAAAAACTAAACTCAAACTCAACCCCCCCCCCCCCACACCACCCAAACGAGGGCTAGTATAGGGGTGGTAGAAAATTTAGTCTATGTTTATCAACGATACAAGCAGTGTTGAAAACGCTTCAGACAATCAAAAGTTATAATTTTTTTTTTTAAATACCCCAAAAATTGCTGTCTCATGTAAACAAGGAATAAATTGATTCAGTATAGCATGGCATGCAAAGGTTAAAGTTCATATGCCTTAGGTCCCCACATAATGAAGCAGTCACAGAGGTCACAGAAAAGCATACATAATGTACTGGAGAGATTAGTAAATACCTTCATTCATGCAGTAATTAGAGGTGTGCACTATATGACAGAATTTTTGCAGAGATGATGATGCACAAATTTGCACTTACAAACAGAACGTTTTTCTTTTGTATACTACACTAGATGGTGTATCTGGCATTATCCGGGATAAACCCGTGAACTTTCTATCCCCCTCTCTCGTTTTTGTATAGGAAGCTTCCCATATTCTACAGTCTTACTCCAGATTTCATGCATACCAAAGTGCTATGCACTCATTTCTGGTAGGGAAATTGCTCGCACAGGATTGAACACGTATTTTTAATATAGTTTCCCTTGCGAGGGCTTATTACAGGGAACCAAAACAAAGATCATTGTATTTTACATTTTTACAACTTTTTACTTAAAAATACATGAAACTTGAATCAACACAATTAGTCAATACAAAAGCGATTGGGCTGGATTACTTGACACTAAGAAAAGTAATTTTACAATTGTTGAAACTGTCATTTCGGCTGCAGCTTCGAGCAAAAAAGGGTCAAAAGTGCACCAAAATGAATCACTCCCACCACTATTTTTTTTTTATTGTAAAATTCTCTTGTATTGGTTTCTTATCTGAACAAGTATTTTGTTAGAATGATTAGAATTTGATTGGAGCTCTCTATGTCACCACAGCTGTTGAGAGGATGGCTTAAGTTTAAATGGGCCTTAAAGAGACCTTGTTGCACATTTTATTTTATCAATGGAAAAACCATATTGGTCAGAATTGTTTTATGTTGTTAATGTGCTCAGTTTTGTGTTGACCTCAATTTAAAAGTGCCATGTGATATGCCAATCATAAGCCAAATAAGCCAGTACCAGGATCTGAATGACTCCCTTTTCCTTCTTTACCTCATCACCACATACCAGGCATCATTAGGTGTACGATTTTCAACTCATAAAGTATCTGACATCAAAATGCTTGAATGCATGCCGCTGGGAATTGAATAAATCTTGTTGAGAGAACAGAACTTTCCGAATACAGCACCCCATATACACCAAATTAATAGACATAAAATTCAAGCTCCTACTACTGGACACAAATTTTTAAAAAAAGATTCTACATGAGACAAAATCCCTGCTTGTGTGAACTTCTTTCTTTTCAATAAACAATTTTCAGGGCAATAATAATTTGATAAAACCTAGCATATTTCGCGAGTTGTCCACGAAGATACTAGAAATGAGAAGATGAGACACTCCCTTCTTCGCACCTCTAAAAAAAATTGTGCACACAATTTGCGTGCTGATGGGGGAAGGGTCCATGGCACACTGCTTGAAAAGAATGCTTGATGTACTGATAAATTAATGATGCTGATTTGTTACAGTGCTTCTGTGACTAAAAAGAAGAAAAAATAGTAAGCATTTTTCCCACAGTGACTGATGTCATATAGAAAATAAGAGACATCATTCAAGGCCTATAGCAATAGCTCAATATGAACAAGATTCAATATTTTCCCTGTTTGGCTTTGTAAAATATGGTATTGTTCATGACTTTCGCGCATTCACCGCTAGGTGGCACTGCGAAGACAGTGCACATTAAACACACTTGCTGTCTCATCTTTTAGTATATAGTATCTTTGGTGTCCATGCAGAAGCTCAATTTTCACAATTCATCCTGTATACTCCAACACTCTACACACAACATCTAATTCAATTGCAGCAAAAAAGTAAACATTACATCTATGCAGAGACTTAAAGGGCAAAGTTTAAATACTGATGACTGGTTAATCTTTCAGGCCCAATATCACTGTCACTGTCACTGTCAGAAATTACTGTAGGCAAAATGTTTAAAATTAAGCTAGCCAGAAAGACTTAACAAAAACATCAAAAACAACTCACATCTACACTCAGGGAGGCAGGACATTATTTGCCTCTTAATTTACCAATCAAATATTATAAAGCAGTTATTGAAACTGAAATAATTTCCTGTTTTAATTTTCAAATACATCTGAAAGTCTGTTCTTTACCCATTTCCTCCCATTGCTTTATGTTTTGATTTTATAAAGTATGAAAACAAAATACGCCAGCTTCCTTAAAAACAAAGAGCAACTGAGATCTTAAACTTTCTATAGCCTTTGCATTAATTTAATCAAATAAAAGAATATGCAGAATGAGACCTCAGGCTAGGTTTCTGTCAATTCAGCTTTCTGAGTAACTTTCATTAATTTCAGATACATTTACACAGATATCTTCCATGTTTATGTCTCTTTTAACAAAAACTACTTTTCCCCATATTTTCCACCTCCTAAATATTTGAAATTGTATTTCAAATATTCATCAAGCTACCAATCAACACAGGAAAGAAAGAAAAATGAAAACACATGTACTGACGACTCCAGAAAGAAGGAAAATGTCAACTGATGTGTCTATAAACTACCAACAACACGGGCTCTCAAACAAACAGAAAAATATCTAAAAATTGAACTGAATTTTGTTTGGGTACAAACCTGCTATGCGTTGTAACCTACGGCCTAAATTTAGACAAAGCAGGGAGGGAAAACTAAAAATTAATAATATCACAATTTTTCAATTGCTTATATATATTTGAAATTTCTCAGCAAATCCGTTACATTGGAAATCTGATCAATTATTAGATCAGAGAAACACAAGTTGATAAAAAATTGATTATTGATTAAGGACAACAAAAGTGAGACAAAAAAAGGAACGAGGTGGGATGAGTGAAAAAACAGGTTTCCATTTCTGGCCCTCAAAACAAAAGATTTTTCTAAGAGAAGATTAATTTCCTAAAGACCTTTTATCAGACAGGAAGACAAATTTCAGAATCTGACTTTTGAAATATTATATTAAAATGCTGCTTTGTGGCAACTTTTTCATGTACAAACTAAAAAAAAAGACACCTGTTTTTTCATTCTTCAAAAAAAATGATAAAAAGACACTTGGGACACTTCCTGAATAGTGCGGACATATCCTCTCAAAGTTAACTGTCAAGATGAAAAGGAATTATTCAAACACACTGTGCAGTCAGAGCCGTAGATGCAGTGAATGTTGGTCTTACTATGAGAAGTCTGAGTGAGGGAAAAGTTTTTAAAATAGTCTTACGTTCTTGTTCTTGTCTTGCCTCTTCTGCTAGTCTCAGCAGGCGTCTCTCTGGAAAGGAAAACAAAAAAATTTGACACTCTTATTAAAGCAATGTTAACAAATAATTGGGCATCAACGAGCTCTGTTAACTCACTTGAGCCTGAGCTATTTTTAGCCCTCCACTCACCGCAGCCAAGTGTTTTTTGGGTTTAGTAAAAAAATTCACCAAAACAAAACTAATTAAGCAATCACATTGAAATTAAGTCACAAAACAAACAAATAAATGTTATATTAGATAAAACAAACAGAACTTCAATTGATTTGATAGTTTTCATTTTATGAATATTTAAGAATGGACAATATTCAGGGGCACACAAAACTTTTTTTCAGCAAATGTGAGCCATTGTGCTTATTTGTGTGTATGAAATTTGTTTACCAGCCATCGTTTGATCGAAACAAGCTTGCAGTTGTGACTGATTTTATCAGCTGTCATAAGTTTCTGGAGTGACTTCCCTTCATCGGAAATACATGCATCTCAAAAAGTCTCTTATAAACCTCCATCAAACTTTAAACGAAATGAAAAAATAAGTCCAGCGAGTGTCTCTCTGAGTCCCGTAGCTTGCACAAGAGTTATCGATCGATAATATTAATCCTGTGCATGTGCGGGATCCAGCCACGCCACTTGTAGGCTAGTCCCGCAAATATACGGAAAGCGGCTCAAGTGAGTTAAAAAGTGATCTCTTTCAAAGTTTAAATTGTAATACTTCACTATGCTTACACTATTTAAATTATTCTGAGGATCCTAGTGATGTCAAAACATTGATGAATCATGCTACAGTCATGTTGTAGTCTCGAAGATAAAAACAACTTGAAATGTAAATCTTTTTACCTTCTGCTTTAGCTGCTGCCTCTGCTTCTAGCTGTTCTCTGATTCTTGCCTTTACTTGCTGAATAGCCTGCTCCGTTGCCTCCTTGCGTGTTTGCTCGACCATTTTCTTTCGGGCCTCATGGCGATGACATTTAGTCAGTTCAAATATGTCAAATACCTGGAAAAGAGAGTGCAAATGAGAACAAAGAATGCCATAATACTGTTTCAGACACACAACAAACCCACACCAACAATAGTGAGGTGCAAATAAAGGCAGTGATCCTCCTAAACCAAAGACTTCAAACTATACTAACAACAGTGCTTAATAATTGGAAACTGATTGCATTCCAAGACTGTCAATTTTAGTTGAAATGTCAAGAAAACTTTCCAATCATAGAGAAAAGAAATGATCAATTATCAAAGAAATCAGCTTTTTTGCAATTAAATCTGAAAAAAAATGGCAAGAATACTTAAATACCAAAATGTTCAGTGATATACAAATCTAGCACTTACTTTGCCTCCATACTTATGGGCAATCAAGTTGGCAATGGTTGTTTTTCCTGAGAATGGTGGACCAATAACGGTGACTTTGCAAGGAGGCCGTGGTTGCTCTGGAATGAGGTATGGTCTTGGATTCTTCACAAACTTCTCAACAGCCTCTGCACTTGATAGGCAATACATTTTATCTAGGAAACTGTGGAAAAATATTAAATTCAATATAAATATTTAATAAATATTACAAGATGAAACATTAGAAAGCATAACTCATGGACAATAGTTATGTAGTATGACTACTTTTCCAGTATATCCAATAGAAGTCTTGATGAATGAAGTATATACTTCATCAAAATTTCTTATTCTTTCTACATCATTCTCAAAACATGACAAGGATATCTTTCAATCTTCAATTGGCCCATTATTACTAAATGTTCAATAAACTTCCAGCCAACAAACATTTGTGAGGAAACAGCACAAAATCATTGATACTTTGCAACTGCTCATGTTGAGAGAATCAGCCAAACTGATGAGTGGGATAAAAATTTACTATTCTGCTAATAGAAAACGACAGCAGACAACAACAGTGAAAATGGACAACAATCTGTATTGGAACCCATACATCATTTTTTTGATTTTCTGAACATAGTGATTGCAACATATGACCTGTTCTGTGCCATGGCCTCACATTTGTGAATACTGTTCATGAAAACAGGAAATGTAATAACTTATTTACTTTTCTATCAATTTTCTACAAAAATCTCATATTCATCTTTTTCCCATCTTTTTATACACTGGCTATGCTACTACATACCTCACAGCAAACTCTGGTTTCCCTGGCATGATATTCCCCTCGTACAGTGCCACAGGGCAGTTGCGTAACCATCTACTTCGTCGCCAGCGGTACCGAGGAGCTACCATTTGTTTGGGTCCCAAGGCTCGCAGTAGTTCTTCTGTCTCCATTTCCTCAGGCATTTCATCTTCTTCTGGGTCAATCAGTCGAGTCACTACAGCCGCGGGGCACAGGGCAAATGTCTGAAGCTTCTGAGTTAGTTGCTGCACAATAAAATGTAATGTCATTAGTAAAGTGTTATTTTTCTTTCACAAAACCAGTAACCGAGAGTGCATGAAGCAATAGTGACAGGTTACGTTAACAGAGTTTTGAAATAAAAGTGTAAAAATATCAAGACATTCATGTTATTACAACATAAGAAAATCATTTTGCTGGCTTACTAAAATACAAAAACCCATTTTGCTGTGACCATTCTGAATAAGTTTATGAGTTTATCAAATTTTAATAATTCATCGCTAACATTAATTTCAGAAAATGATACAAGAGCCTCACCTGGAAATACATTTGATAACACCTTAAAAACGGCCTCTTTTTATTTTCCCTCTCAAAGGGAAAGGATTAAGATCCTTAATTCTAGACATTTTACATCTGAGTCACACTTAGCAGTGCAACTTATCTTGCAGTTTAAATGATATTGCATGTATGACACCCAGTGGGGCTGCAGAAATTTTGTGGGCATATACTGTGAAAAATGTGCTTGCCCATGGTGTATCAAACATGCAGGATATATTCCGAAATGGCAGACATGAGCCACCATGAGCAAGTTATGAAGACAAATGGGCGTAAATTATTGACACTAGAAACATTTTGGTACTTCATGAAGTGAAGTACAGATTTTTCCATGTGTAGGCCTCTCCAATTCACAGTAGTACCACAATTATAAAAAAACTTCTGAAATTAAATATAATTCAGACAAATTTACTAAATAACAAACTTAATAAATATCCATGTTGACATGAGATATGGAAAATTTAGCTACTTAAAACTTCAGTATCTGTCAAAGTGATCAAGAAACAGAAAAAGAACAGACATGCATAATTACCTTAAACAAAGTAAGTACTGTCTGATTGCCATCAAGTTCCATTAGATACTGTTGATCATGGTCAGCCATGTAGTCCTGGGTGGGACAGTGAAAGAGAAAACTCATCAAGGACCAAATCTTTCTAAATTTAATGCTAAAACTTTGAAACTTTCTTAACCCTTTAGTGGGTGGACATAGACATAGACATAGACATAGACACAAGACATAGACTGTCTTGTCAAAAATTCTGTAAGTTACAAAACTGAATAAAAACAGCCACATTAAGGCAAAAATATTAATATTTATCAGATAAAAATACTGACTGATAAATAAGGAAGTGGTTCAAGTATAGATTAAAGAGCACCTGGTCATTTGTTCTAGGTGTGGAAGACTGGGCAAGGGAAAGGAGTGTTAAATATTGTCATACTCAACTGTGCATAAAATGTAATTATTTGATGTTAAAAAAACTTTGGAATACAAACAATAAACTATTTAGTGCTAATGTGTTGCTCTGGATCTTTATGTGACATATTCATCATTCAGGGAATTGTGATCACATCGAGACTATTTCCATAAACCAACAAACTAAATTACTCAAACTCTTGGCATGTTTGTTCATGAAACACGAAAAATATGAATGACAGCAAAACAGTCACAAAAAAAAAAAAAAATTAAGACAAGACAATAAACCAGTATCGCTCTTAGCATCCACAATATGTACAATAAGCCTTTACTTCAAGAACCCGTAGCATGTTGGTGCGGTATTTAGACAGATTTTCCTCCACTTGCTCTGGCAAATCCTCTGGCCGCCTGATTAATCTCTCCAGCACCTCCAGTGGCAACTCTATCACCCGTTCTTCATCCTATAACATGATGATAAAATCACAGTGAAACTGATACTGCAATCCAAAACACTTATGAAAAATGTGAGCCACATAAATGGCTGAGCTAAAATATCAGTGGCACAGAACAGGTACTTGAAAATCTGGACACACCGACCGCAAATACCATTTCCACAAAGCATCAACTCTAACATGAAACAAAATTGGGACACACTTTTTAAAACCAAAATGAGCCACTAGTTTTGTTGAACCAACTTATCAAGGTTGGGTGTGGTGTCCACAAAGAACATAATAAGTGAAAGCAAATTCAAGATTTTCTATGAGTTGTCCACATATTAATTTCAAGGAACTTGTCACTTCATATTTAAGAATTCATGAAATAAAACAGCATGTGAAAGTATTACTGCAGAGTAATAGAAAATTTTTTTTAAAAAGACCAACAAGAAAAAGCCTTATTTCTCACCTCTGTTTGTTCTTCTTCATCTTCAATCTCTTCTTCTTCATCTTCTTCTTCCTCATCTCTGTCAGGTGATGGCTGAAAGGTAAAGCAGATATCTTATACACATTTGACGACTTAGTAAAAAATTAAGATGTTTTCTTCTTCTTTTATAGTTAATTCGTCTATAAGACGATTCCCCAACTGCACTATAGTATATGCGACTCAACGTCGCTCCTCTGAGGCTAAAAACAGGGTAAAATCTTACATAGATGTTAAGACCATTTAAAAATATATTAGTTGTATAAAGTCTTTTGTATATATAACTCTGGTATAAATATCTCTTGGTTTCCAGATTGTGCACAGAAATACAACCCGCACTTTAGTTACAATGGTAGCTGCAACGGATAATAATGTTCTTAAATTCATTGTCGAAAGTCGTTGCAGACGATAGTGTTTGGACTTCTGCCGGGAGGTTGTTCCACATCCTGATGACATTAGGGTAAAAAGAATAAAGATGGCTGTTAACCCGTGAGCTTGGGATGTTATATTTTATATTATTCCTTCTGTTGCCTCTGGTATTAATGGTGAGGTGGTTCAGTGGGATATGGATATTTCCTTCCCTGCCTTTATAAGATATTTTTACTTTGTTTTTTGCTCTCCTCTCTTCCAATGGTGTCCACTCGAGGTCTCTCATCATTTTATTTACACTACTACTTCTAGTATAGTCATTTGTCACAAAGCGGGCAGCTCTCCTCTGGACCCTTTCCAGTTGGTCTATGTTTATTCGACAGTGGGGGTCCCAGACACTGCAGCCATACTCTAGGGAGGGCCTCACAAAGGTGTTATAGCATTTTTCTTTTACTTTCCTATCGCAGTTAGAGATGTTCCTTTTTAGAAATGCTAGTATACCGTTTCCTTCGTTACATGTGTTATTAATGTGTTGGATTCATGTAAGTTTTCTGTCCAATGTAACTCCCAAATATTTAGCCTCATGTGTTTCGCTCAATTTTTCGTCGTGTATAAAGTAGTCTGAGGTGATGTTGTGTTTTTTATTTGAAATTCTCAGGACTTGGCATTTATTGGGGTGGAATTCCATACGCCAGTCCCTCTCCCATTTTTGTAGACTGTCTAGATCTTTCTGTAAAATTTCCGTATCTTCTTTTGAGTTTATTGTTCTATAGAGGAGGCTATCATCAGCAAACAGTCGTAATTTAGTGCCTGGAGAGATCTTACTTGGCATATCGTTAATATAAACTAGGAATAGTAAGGGGCCCATTACAGTACCCTGGGGTACTCCCGAGAGAACAGCTGCGGGATTGGATGACTTTCCATCAACGACGACTATCTGTGTTCTATTTTCTAAGAAAGACTTAATCCACTTCAAAGTACTGTTTCTAACTCCATAATGGTTTAGTTTAGTCAAGAGACTAGCATGGTGCACTTTATCGAAGGCTTTACTGAAATCTAATAAGATGGTATCAGTCTGCCTGTTGTTATTCAAGTTATTAACAAAATCATTGCAAGTTGTGACCAGCTGGGACTCACACGACCTGTGTTTTCTAAAACCATGCTGTACATGTGTTAAAACTGAGTGTTTCTCGAGATGCTTCATGATGCTGGTATGCAAGATATGCTCTAAAAGTTTACAGCAGTACATACAGCTTTCAAAACTGGCTGGAATACTTCAAATTATTTGTAGTTCCGTATGACACACTTGAAATTCAGATACACAAAAGCCAGATAGTTTCAAAAATATATTTTTTCAAATATTTGAACAGTGTTGAACTGTGTGGCGTCACACTTTAATTGTAAAGAGCTATGCATAGAAACAAACGGAGGAGAAGACCTTTTATTAGGATGTGTCTAGGTTTAAAACCTGTCTTATCTTTGGTGGATTAAGTTTTCATTATACAAAATAATGCAAATCAAGTTGCCAAGGAAAAACTCTGAACCAGAAAGCAACATTATATTTCAAACATATCTTCAGTCGGGTTGATACGTAATTTCTGAAAAAAAATTATTGTTAATCGTGTTTCTTTTGATTATTATCACATACTCAAATATGCAATCTTGAAGACTTAGAAACATGAGTGAAAGCAAACAAAATTTTTTTTAAATCCCAAAATATTATGATTACAAAAAAAAAAAAAAAAATGAGGAGAATTGGCAACAAGTTTTACAATCCTATACAAATGTTACATATATGCAACAGAAAAGATAAATGAGAAAATGACTTCATGCAAGCATTAATTTCTGATATTCAAGACCCACCCAGTTTTGACCTGTTGCAAATGCTAAGATTTACTTAAAATGTACCCTGAAAGTCTTTTTTTTTTTTTCAAATTGCAGAGAAACCATTACATTCCTAACTATGTCTGCTTTAACTTAACAGTCAAGTCATTGCCTTGTGCAGTTTAACAGGTGTCAAAAATACTTACGGGTGCCACTGGCTTGTCTGGAGCATAGACATCCCGGGTATAAACCTCTCCAGTGTGAGGGTCAATCTTTTGCCCCAAGCGTCGCCTCTCAATATCTTTTTCTGGAATCTGATTTGCAGATTATTAATTTAGTATATGGTGGACATAAGGACAATTTGGCAGAAATAAGCTTCTCCAGAATAATCCATATGCTCACCTATCAATTTCAACTAATTAATGTCTACAATATTGCGCTTAATGATCAGTGAGATTTGTGACCAGGACATTTTTCAGCTCACACTCACCATGTGAATAAAGGTTATAATTTAAATTGAGTGAAAACTGGGCTGCACAATGTGATAGAAATGTACAAGACAAGAAGATACCATGATTTTTACCTGAAATGAACTGCTTTTCTGGTGGCATTCACTTTCCGCAATGATATAAAATTAATCGCAGGAAAGTAATCCCTTTGAACTAATTTCAAATAGATAATTCCTAACAAAATTTCTTTAAAAATGCAAGCAAATCATTTCCCGTAACACAATGGTCTGATGTTAACCCAGCCAGCATCCCTTCGTCAATCCAATGTAGATTTTTAGAGGATTTCTGTGTTGATAGTACCTAACCTGGCAGTGGGTTCCCTCCATCAAATCAACACCGGCACAATCTTGTAATCAGTGGATCCATGCAGGAATGATGTTATTCCTATGTGCAAACTTGACATCAATCCTATGCATCGGATTTCTATAGAGTTACTGGCTGGGTAACAGATAGAACAATATTCATGATAAATCAAACTCATGTGAATATTGGTACAAAATCTGGACATCTGTTCTGCACAGTACACTTACCCTAATGTTGATAACAAAGTCAGGCTTGAGTTTCCAGCTTTTAATCAGCTCCAGTTGGTCTTTGATTGACATTAAATCCTCCGACAGACACGGAAAGTCATCCATCACATAGCCTAAGATGATTAATTCAGAACTACAATAAACAACACAATTAAAATAAATTTTAAGAAGAGGGTCTTATAACAGTCAGAACAGACCACAAAAGCACTTCTTTGCATAGAACAAAGTGTTGAATAATGGTTGCAGGAAGTAGTATAGCTTTATAACATTTATGACCTAGGTCAAAAACAACTTCAATTCGAGGTCATTGACACTATGCTTACTCTCAAAAAACAAGAAATAATCCAATGGAATGAAAAGAGTAACTACTTTAAACAGAATCCTCAGCCAATGTTTCAATCAAACTTGAAGCAGATATGGGTATATCAAAAGTTTATCTATCCAGCTCGTAAGAGCTCTTGTGGTCCAATAAGCTTAACAATCTCTGGAAATGGATGACACAGGTCTAAGTTACAAAGTGAATTGGGATTAAGCATGGGCATTATTTGTTTTTTTTGTTTTTTTTCAAACTTGCCATAGAACCAAAGACTTCAAAGGTCCTGAATGTAAATCTCAGGGTATCATGTATGTATACGAAATGCGTAGGCCACTCAGAACAGCTCATGACATAACTAGTTACTCACTCAAATAATATACTTAAAATAGTTCACTGGGCTTATTCTCTGTTGGATGTCCAATCTTTTCATTATGAGATGTCACTGGTTTTGTGTGGCTTGTGCTTTTCTAAAGTATTACTGTGTGCTAGATCATCTTTGAGAGTGGGAGCTAAGATGTTTTTATCAAGCTACGAAAGCTGGCTGGAAGTGAATCAGTTAAGAGACCAAACTGTGAAGAAACAGAAGAGATATTTTCATGTTCTGTAGGGGCTAAAGCAGACTCTTCAAAAGGTTCCAATCTTCAGATATTTCGAACACTGAACACAGGTTTTATTTCATTTGAACGTACCATGATGGGCAACTTCTGGTGAGTTGATCTTCTGTTCAATCATTTTCAATACCATTTCATCTGGCACTGCCTCACCACGGGTCAGAATCTCAGCACACTTTAATCCCATCTCTGTCTGGAGCTCCATGTTTTGAAGAATAATATCTGTGGCTGTGGGGAACAAATCATTACACCAGTACATCAAACTAAACTTATTGAGACTCAAATAAAAGTAACAGAAAAAGAATATAACAACACCAACATTCTGTATAACTAAGAATGTGATCATGATTAACAGCAATCAAAGCTAAATGTGAGTGCGCATGAAAAAAACCCACAATATGTCGAAAGAGCTGATTTTGAGAAAAACGGCTTTGAAGTGAAAATATGGGTCCGACACAAACTTCCAACTTGGCTGTTGTTTAGGGGACCCTGGCATGTTACAGGGTAAACTATAGATGAGCAGTGAACACTACTCACTATGATCTCTATACCGGCTTAGTTATTAGACTACGGTCTCCTAACAGCAATCACTCCAATATTTAATGTAATGTATAGCATTTATATAGCGCATATCCATTTAAAATGCTCTATGCGCTTTACAGAAACAACATGTCAACCACAGAGCAGAATGGAGCTGCCTGCGAAGCGCTCAACACACTGCACTGCTTCTTTCTCCCTCCCTGTCTCGCTCACTCTCTCTCTCTATCTCAGAGCAAGTTGTAACGCAGCCTGTTAGGCGCAGTTCACAACTACAACAGTTCACACTCACAGCAGTTCACAACTCACATCAGTTCACAACACACAACTCAAATAATATTTGAATATTTATTAATAACAATATATATTTAATAATGAATAATAAATTTTGTTGTTGCTGGTGGGGAGGGGGGATGATATGGATAAATTTTAATCTATTAATTTCAATTTTCAATTTTGCCCAGGCAGCGGCCTTTCGGCCTGCTCTTTACGATTTCCAACTGCCAAGGTATCTTTAATGTGCGCAACGTGCACACGGGCCCTCCGAATTTTTTCGTCCTTATCCAAGAAGACTAGGTACTCGATCCTACCCCCCAATAGGACCAGGGACTTGAAAATATGAGAAAAATCCAATTTCCAACATGCCTGCACTGCCCGGGTTTTGAACCCGGGACCCTTGGCATGAGAGGCGAGCACTTTGCCTCTAGACCACCTTGTCCCCATATTTATGGGTCAATTAGCTATTGCCACTTTTAGGATTAAATGCCGTTTTCTCAAAATCTTGTTTTAGGGGTGTCACTAACTTCAATTTATCAGGAATGTCTTGTCTTTTATTATATGTACAGAACTCAAAATGTCATGTTTTTGACATATTGTGGGTTTTCTCATGCACACTCACAAATGTTTGTTGACATTTCTTAAATGAAGATAAGTAAAGAAGAAAAGTCTTACAATTTATAATTTCACATTTCCACTCTGCTGCAAATCGTCTGGCCAGTGCAGTTTTTCCAACCCCAGGCTTGCCGAGAATGAGGAAACATGTTGGTTTTGAATGAAGAAATCGTAGCTCAGCCTGAAAAAAAAAGGAGGAGCCAAACTGCCAAATTCGAGCTTTATTGACACCTATATATGTTTTCATCAAGTCCGTACATGTTCAGAGACCTTTTCACTAACATTCTCTTTCTTCAGTTCCTAATAAATTTCTCTAATGAATTCTCAATATGAATTCAGACTAGACAGCAAAAGAAAAAACAAAATCATACTTCACATGACAACAATAGCAAAAACATTACACAAGTCAAAGGCAAAACCAAATCTTCTATTGTGCTTTTATGCTGAGGAAAACTTATGACATTAATGGCAGTGACACAAAAGCCACACACATTAAATGGAAATTATAACAAGAATCAAACCTCATCTTCACTGTAGGGATCCTTGTCTATGCGTTTTGCAAGTTCTGCCAATACATCAACTCCATCCTTGCATTCCTCATCAATGCTCACTGCTAGTTTATCTGGGTCAGGAGGATCAAACCAAGTATCTCTTTCTGTTTCTGTTGTTCCCTCCTGCGAGGCCTGAGACTCTGCATCTTCAGCTTTAAGATCCTTTACCCGCAGCGAAGGTCGTTGTACAGCTGCAGTATCAGCTGAGGTCGCTGAAGCTGCAGGGGAAAAGGGATAAAATAGCAATACTGAGCACTCTCATTGTGCAATCTTTCACCAACTCATGCTCCTTTAGGAGACTGTTTGCATTTTCTTTTCATTCACTTTCAAAAGTTAAAATATCCATCAAGTGATCGTATTTTAAATGATATACAAGTGTATGTAATTGAACTGCATAATATTACTGACAAGATTTGATTGGTGAGCCTGATGCAGCATATTAAAGCTCAAAATAGCAACCTTTATTTTTTAAAATGTGATGGTTTCTGGTGATGGACCATGTAATTCAGTTCTTTCAGTCCCTGCTTTCTCAAAGTCATTCACTCATCTCAGTAAATCAATGCATCCATGTATGGATACTTACATGCGTACGAATTCATCATCACCAAGAACAGCCATAGCCAATGTTCACACTGATTTGCCATTTACCTATATTTGTATATACAAATCCTTATATATATATTGTACTTGTACATGTAGTAACGTATTTTGAGAAAACAGGGATAAAAGTTTGGGATTGGTTCAGTAGTTTTGGGAGTGAAAACAGGTGAGCAAAAGCAAAGATGAAAAGGGGAAAGATTGCAGTAAGGATCAGGGAATCTAATATACTTTTCATTTGCATTACAGCTCTGACATCAGATTTCCCCATCATTGATTGATAATTTGACCTTTTTTGAAAAACCAACAAATTTCAAAATAATTTTACACATTCTAAGAGGAAACATTAGCCAGCAGTCCTGGCGATAAAATAACACATGAATACATTACCTATTATTGAAGGATCTGCCATTGCAGAAATGTCAGGACTTGCCTATCTTATCTGTCAATAAAATTTTAAAAAGTATGCATTACCACAAATGCAGCAAAAATCTAATGAGGCCAATATTAACAAAATGAATTTTCATAATGCAAAGAACAACACAGGTTGGGCAACATAAATGCAATGTAGGCCTATATATTGCAAATAAATTTATCCAGCGTTGAGCTGTTAATAGAAATAAATTTGCTGCCTTTCACTGCAGTCATACAGTGCTTCAAGGATATTTCTATTCAATCAAAGCACAGCCACACATTTGAATTGTGAGGTTCACATTAAATATTAAATGTCACATATGATGTTATAATATTGACATTGCAATGTCATATCTTAGACATGCGGCTTCATTCAAATCATTTCAAAGAAGAAGTCAACATTTAGTTCTACCATATATAATATGCAAACATCATTCAAATGTTTCCACTGAAATTATTATGATCAAAGACGTTAACACTAACAGTCCTACGATTAGCAAATACATGTAGGCCTATCAGTCAAGTTGTCTACAAAACAACTCATTTGCATTTTCAATAATTTTCCCAAACAAAGTTACTAATTTTGCTAATCTTTTGCAAGAACGTTAACTAGATCTAGATCTATCAAATGGAACATAATCTAGAATCTAAATCTAGATCTAGATCTATGCCTAAGTTGGTGCCAGACATTGCCACAGAAGGCGACAGCTATAAAAAAGCAATCCATTATTTGGACTTGGAAATTTAGTTCCCGCATTAGATTTTAAACCCTTGGCGCATTCTTCTTTAAATATAGATCTACTTGCTTCCGTCGAAAAGAAAATGCAATACAAACCTCGCGGATTCAGCATTCATCATCGACTTGCTGAAAAGTACATCTCTGACATTCGTTACCGCGGTTATTTAGCTTGTTGCTAAGGAAGTCCTCACTAGGAACGCACAAAATGACGAGCTAACGATTCGTAGCTGCGGCTCCGTATGAATGATCGAACCAGGGTACTATAATTATTACACCGGTGTCCGGTCTCTAGGTAATTTACAAATCGCGATAAATTTCAGAAATTCAATAGCTGCAGAACATGATTTCAAGAACCGGAAGTATTATTTTAGGTTATTTTTTATGAGCAATCTGCTTTTCATTTTGCGTTTTAAATGACTTTTGTCTGTCTTATTTCGTAGTAATAAGTCCACTTCTCTAACAATGTAACAGCTAAATGATTACATTTATAAATAAAGCTTGTTTTAAAATTGTTTTTATTTAGTATTTGCATTATTGATGATACAGCCAAATAAGAGAGCCCAAGCAGTAGTATCTTTTCAAGAACATAAATAACATAAATGGAAGAATCGCATGTGGCTTGGGAGCCGTATATCGTTATGGAGGATACAGGGTGTAAAATTATTGTGATAGATGTCATGCAGGTTTAGAAATTGTATAGATATAGATATATGTACGGCTGGAAACCTCAGTTACGCCAGGAAGTCTAAAATTATCACAACATAATATATGATACCAATAGTCAAGAAATGTATGAAGTAGGCCCTGCCCTGACATCATAAAGCATAGGCCTACTGTAAAATTATACTATTTGCACACAGAAATTCATTATTATGTTATATAAGTATACATGTATTTGTCACGAGTCTGAGATACCAGGTGTACTCCGCCATGTATATCGATGGTACCAGTAAATCTTGCTCCTTTTTTTCTTTCAAAGAAACAAAACAGCATTGTAAATGAATTCAATTAATAAGAGAAGGACATAGACAATGAAGAACAAATGTATCTATCAATGCAAGTGCAAACAACTTGAGCTCTTCAGTAAACTTGTTTCAAACCTTCCTGCATTTGTAATGGTTGTGAAACTGATGCTCAACTATTAATGGCGTTAGAAATCTTTTAATTCTCTACCCAGATTAAATAGACCTAGAACACTTAATATAGACCCGTAAAGTATATTAATGAGCCATCTGAATTTTACTCAAAGCTGTGGTATGAGTTGGCAAAGGGAAGAACCATGAGGGTAGGGTAGCATGTGGAAAAGCCATTTCTCCATCAATTCAAATTGCAAAACTTTTGTATGGAACAGATATGTTAAACTCAAAGTCCTGGTGTTTTCAGTATCTATCCAACCCAAGTCTCTCAAATACTGTAAAATTACAATGGCTCTATTATTTACAAAAGAGTTTTAATTTTTAGTTCCTTCATGCATTGTGTATTTTTTTCTTTACTGACGAGGGTACGTTGCAAAACGGAGCTCCGACATTAAAAAGTAAGTACCAAGCTGGAACCAAAATTCTGAATTTTTGTCATTTCAATATGTGAGGCGTAAGATTATTCTTCATTTCATTCTTTTCAACAGATATTTAAAAAAATAAACGGGGTGTGTGTTTATATGTAATTTCTTTTTTAAGACGACACACCAGAACATAGTATTACTGCAGCAACGATATCTGAAGCTGAAAATACTGACCAATTACAGTAGCCATCGGCGAAACGCGAGTCGTGGTGTCGTCGCTTGCTGAGATGGCTGCCGAGCTGAAGGTAAAGTGAAAGAACCGTGTCTGTTAGTGCGGTGACACAGTTACATTTTTGGGAACGTTTGATAAATGATTCTGGAATTTTTCTCCCTTGCATATGAATATTTGAACCCATGTAGGAAGCGCGTTCTTTGGTTCGCCGGCGTCGGGCGCTGCGCAGTTGGTATTGTTAGACGTGTGAAAGTGATGTGGGAAGAAGCTCCGTCTATTTAGTGTTTTGACGCAGCTGTGGAAGTTCATGCAAACTGTCGAAAGGTTGCTGAAACAGACGAAACTGAAGCAGTATAATTTTTTAGCTTGTCAGGTCTGGAATAGAATTGGCATTGCATCGCTTGAAATGTAAATAACGCTGGTGGTTTTGTGCACCATAGTGGTGACATTGACCTTTCCATGCATTGGACTTTGGAGGTGTGTCGAATTTGTGACATCTGATTGGTCGATGTCTGGTGCACACCTCCAGACGATGCCACAATCAAGAAGTCAGTGAATCCCATGGAACTTATATATTATGTTATGACTGTTAGTTGTTGAAAGAAGAGAATTCTTGCCCATGTAACACCCACTTTTTATAGCATTATGCTGAACTACAACAGTTTCATGTAGAGATTTACCAAAAGTTGAATCAAAACTAGTGAGAAGTGTGCTCCCCTCTTTGCCGTTTCCTCATTAAAAATTAGAAAGTTTGTAAACAATTTAGAATCTTCTTGTGGTAGAATTTGCTACAAATGAATTTCATCATTAAAAAACTTAATTCACAGTACATGTCAGGCTTTGACAATGAGTTTGCCACAGAAGATCCCAGGTGCCCTGGGGCACTTCCTGAGGGCCAGGTAAGAATTCTCTAATTTGTGACAAGCCATATGGTACAAACATAGTATTTGCATTAAAATAACTTTTACCATTCTTTGGTTATTAAACATCATAGAAAACTAATGTACTTTATCTGCCTTTCACATCTCTATGAGAAAAATGCTGATATATTTTTTTTTATGTCTTGAAACTTCACTTTGTTAGATATTTCTCAAATTACAGGGCAATAGCAGTGTTATGCTTCACATGTTATCATGTTACTTTTATTCAATGCATGTTTCAAAAAAAGATTCTTCTACATAATATTTCATGTGTGTTAGGTTTTGGTGTTTTTTTTAAAGCCAATTGTCTTGAGACTTATGTTCAAGCAAAGTGTGCCTCACTCTCTGTGGAACTGAAATTTGTTTGATGCTATTGCATGTATAGATATATTAAGTTTACCTTTTTGATTATAATTATGTACCACAATGTGCCTTTACTAAATTCTGCAGCATTTGCAATCTTTAATACAGTGTGCATTTTGGTCATGTACGATATCAGTTATTGTAGCCTTGCATTTTTTTTTTGTAGAAACATGCAATGAAGTCCTTTTATTGTTGACATGTCAGTGGTCAATAAAACATGAGAGTGTGGAAGATTTAGGGAACATATAGTGATTGTGTTTTGCCTGGAACCAATTTGACATTGGTTTTGTAAAATGCCACCTTCATTGCTTTTTTGTTTGTATCAGGTCTTAATTTGATGAAACTGCTGAAAGTGAGTCAAGTTAAAGTCTTGCTTTGTTAATTTTTTTGTTTATGAAAGGAACATGACAGGATCTGTCTCATTTATTTAAAGAGAAAAATCTGGCATTTGTTTGGCACTTGTCACTGACAATATTTTGTATTTTTGTCTTTTGAAATAATTTCATTATTTTATGAACTTGCAAATAATATCCGACAACTATGCTTCAACAGAATAACCCCCAAAAATGTGCCTACGGATTGTATGCAGAGCAACTCTCAGGATCAGCATTCACAGCAATGAGACATGAGAACAAAAGGACGTATGTAATGAAGTTTAATATAAACTGGTGGATTTTGATTTGTAGTGTTTCTGGTTATGAAACAACCATGGCGCACTGTAAAATTAACAGGTTGCTGACAGTATTTATTGTAATATTTCAGCAGTGATCTGTTTTTGCATTCTTTCAAAATATTTGTTATCTTTATTCTGATTCATTTAGAATTTCTATCATCAATGATTAATTTTAATGAATAAATATTTGCTTTACATTACATACTCTTAAATTATTTTCATCTTTTCTCAGCAAATGTCAGTTTGAAATCAAATTACAATGAGACAGTGCTAAAGATAGCTTTTCAGTGATTAGTGAATGCATCACAGTTGTTTGTCATTGTTAGTTCTTGTTTTTTAGGTTTTACCACAGTATTAGCATATATATGAAAGAAAAGATGACATCTCATTTCGAATATTACATTTGAAACCAGAGGTTTAATCTGAAGGTAGATTGTAGGTTCTTCTTCGTATATTTGTAGATGTTGGAGTGTAGTTGTTTCAGAGAGAGAGAAGAGAATAAGACCTACAGATTTGATAGCACATCCCTCCTGAAAATGAAATTCCAAAAGCTAAAACACAATTTCTTCCTTTCAGTTGGTTGTACCGCATTCGTCCTTCTGTTATCCACAAACCATTTAGCAAGATTGACAAGAAGCTGCTCACGCATGACTGGGACAATGTGGATCCTAACCCAAACCAGGCAAGGAACAGCCAAAGACATTATTTTTTCATTCTATGAGGCAAAAGTTTTCAAAGAATCGATGCCAAGAACATTTAGAGAATTCTTGATTAAGAACAAAAATTTAAATTATAAATGTCTATGTATTCTATGTAAATGTATTCTTTGCCAGAGTATTTTGTGTGTTCATCAAGAATAATTTAGTCATAGTATTTAATCTTTTTTTTTTTTTCATACCAAACTGAATCATAGAGATGCATATCATTTAGAGTTTCATTTACTTTATCATTACTGAATATTAAAGATCACTGTTTCTGTTGACTTTAACAGTTGAGGTGGAACCCATTCGATATTCCCAAAACCAAACAAGACTTTGTTGAGGTAGGTATGTTGTAAAGATTATATATAACAGCATTTAAGTAATAGTATCCTTTTTTTTTTTCCTCTTATCTTTTCTCTATTATACAATAAGAAAGAAAATAACTCCTTCCTATCAGTATGTAAAATTAAGGAAAAAACAGTGCATCAAAGTTTTGACTGAGGCCTCAAATTTTGAAATATTCTTCACCTTTAAGCAAGAAGACAAAGATTCCCTACTCCAAAAATTCTGAAACTTGCAAGGCTGATTTAACTCACTTGAGCTGGTTCCCGTGAAATTGCACAGCGACAAGCGCTGTAGCTGGATCCCGTACAGACACGGGCTCAACATTATCGATCGATAACTCCTGTGCTTTTCCTGTGCGACTGCGGGACTCGAGGAGATGCTTGCTGGAGTTGTTTTTTCGTTTTGTTTGAAGTTTGGTCGAGTTTTATAAGAAACTTTTTGAGATACTTCCGTCTAAGGGAAGTCACAGCAGAAACTTGTGGCGAAGGAAAAGCTAGTAGAACAGGGCCAAAACCTAGTACTAGTAGTACTAGTGGTAGTAGTAGAGCTAAATCATTCATACACTCAAAAACAACACAAATAAGTGCAAAGAACTCTTTAGTTGTTTTTTCACACACATTTGCTGAACAAAGATTTTTGCGTGATCCTGAATATTGTCCATTTTCAAATATTCATAAAATGAAAACTATCAAATCAGTTGAAGTTCTATTTGTTTTACCTGATATAGCATTTATTTGCTTGTTTTGTGACTTAATTTCAATGTGATTGCTTGATTAGGTTTATTTTGGTGAATTTTCTACTAAACCCCAAAAATGCCAGGCTGCAGTGATTGTTGGGCCAAAAAATTGCTCAGGCTCAAAATGATTATATGAATGCTAAAATATTGACAAGTGTTTATCACGTAAAAATTGTTTGCCTGTGGTCGATTATAAGGTGCACCAATTGTAGTACTTATATTGGGAACCAGGTACAGTGAACAAAAATGGAACTCTGGCTACTTGAAGATTAAATGCTTACCATGGATATTCCTATATGTGGATACAATTTAATTTTGTTGCTTGACGAAGTGTAATTTCTGTTTGATGTCTTCCAGGGTCTTGCAACTATTTGTGGTGCTGGTGATCCAAAGGCTAGACATGGCATTGCTATACACATTTATACCTGCAATAAACCAATGGAAAATAAGTGAGTCTCTGGCATTTAGTTTACCCATTTAGTTGTAGAACTTTGTGTGGTATGTTGTCAGTAGGCATTCAGAACTCCAGAATTCAACCACAGTGTAGTTGGTAAATTGGTTTGGTCCATGTAGATAAGTGAATGGGGCTGCCACATTGACAGTAGGATGTTTTGACAATGAGCTTTTAACGTTTTTTTATCAAATATGTCTTTTTCTGTATTGGAGGTCTTAATGAATCTCGTTTATAAATCAGTAATGTGTATGTATCTACGATTTCATCACGATCTGCAGAAGTATGTGCTGCTGTCCATAGTGTAACATCATAATTTATTGTAGTGAATAATGTCAGTACCTTTTCTAGTAAGTTTTGTCAGGACTGTAAGTTGCTTTTCTCCTCTTGACAGGTGCCTGTACAATTCTGATGGTGACTTTCTGATTGGTAGGTGTCAGTATGTTGACTTCATTTTTCCATTTCATATAATGAACTGGAAAAATCTACTGGGCCTGTTCAACAGAATAAATTTTGACTTTACTGTTTGATTTGTGCAGTAAACTGAAATGCAACATTCTATCTTATTATTAGGATGTGTCCGATACACTATTTTCAGTAGGAAAATGCATTTTCAGTGAATGACATATCCACACCTAAGCATTTTAGACAGTATTCAGAGCCATGAAAAAAATTGATAAAATTCACCCATTCTCTCACCCAACATCTTTTATTTATGTAGGTCCCATTTTTAATTTTGTTAAAATAAAGCATCAGATTTTTCTCTTGTGTTGTCTGTGTTGCTTTCACACTGATTACTGACATTTTCTTTTGGTTTAGGGAGGGCAGATGCTGTGCAAAATTGAAATTGTTATTATTCCAAAGGATTCACTTCATCCCAAGAACTAAGTTGCTTTTTTTTCACATTCAGATAAGTTGGTTTTCAGCACACTAGTATTTAGTTTACGAAAATTCAAGATTCCACAGTTTCTATTGAAACATATCCACAGGCTAGAGACATAGCTTTGTAGATTGTTAAAGATATGGCTGTGGAGTTGGTAAATAATCATTTCATGTTTCAATCATTTCAGTTCCACAGGAGGGGGCCCTTTTTATCACAACGGAGATGGGGAGGATGAATGTGGAACCAAATGAAATTTGTGTCATTCAGGTAATTTCAAATATTTAAAGAGGCCAAATGTATTTTCATGAATAGGAGGATGCGTTTAATGTTGCCCTCCAGACAATCACTTTAAAATATTTGCTCAAGTTTCATTTATATGAATTATTGTGTAGAAAATAGGTTGTGTTTGAAATATGTAGACAAGGTAAGTCATGTAAGTGTTGAAGTTGTGTTCTGTTAAAGAATGAACTATGCATAACATGAGCAGTGAGGTCAAACCGAAATTTTCTTAAATTTATTTTATTTTTACAGAGAGGAATACGTTTCAGTGTTGATGTGAAAGAGGAATCCCGTGGTTACATTCTTGAAGTTTTCTCTGACCACTTTCAGCTTCCTTCTCTGGGACCAATCGGTATATTTCACAGTATTCTTTTGCTGCCAGTTTAGATTACTGTGCGTGAAGAATGTTAAAAAATTGGCATGGGATGTGATAATTGATTGCAACATCTGTATGATAGTTTAGTGTATTTTTTTTTTTTTTTCCCAGTTGGAATTATTTAGCAGACCATTAGGAAGTAAGAGCAAAAGATCGTGTGAAAAATCTCTGTGGAAAATTCATAACACAAAATTTTAAGGGTTTAGAATATTATAGAAACTAGTTGGCTCACTGACTCGTGGAATACACAGATGTTGTTTTTAAAGTTGCATTTCGATCACCAGTTTGTAAATTGGATTTTCCTGTGACGCTTTGTAAATCTACTTGGAGAAAATGCATCTTTTTTTTTTTTCCCAGCTCAAAATGTCGGAACAATTGGATATCTCAAGTTTGGCTTTTATAATGATAGTTGAGCACAGATTTTTTCTTGATTACCTCATTGAACATGTATTTTTTTTCTTAGGTGCGAATGGTCTGGCCAATCCCAGAGATTTCCAGACACCGGTGGCTTGGTATGAAGACCGGGAAACAAAGGAATACACTGTGATCAGCAAATACCATGGTCATTTATTTGCAGCATCCCAGGTAATATTAATCTTTGAGATTTTATGAAAGTCAATTTGTTGAAGAGTTCCACACATTGCATTTATCGGTGTGTCAAACATATGCCCTGCTATCTGTTCCCACTTCCTCGTTATTATATCCAGGAAAATGTCACAACATTTATTTGACTTGCAGTGGTCCACCATTGTCTAACCTTACATAATGAATATTTTATGAAAAATACTAGTGAAAATCATAATCTTGATGACATTATAGCCTGGGTCACTTGACAGAGAGTTTGAATATATTGGCCTTTTTTTTTCTTCTTTGTGATATTAGTTCAGCTGTTTACAATTTTAATATTATCTTTTCACAGGGCCATTCACCATTTGATGTTGCTGCATGGCATGGAAATTATGCCCCTTACAAGTATGACCTGAGCAAATTCATGGTCATTAATTGTGTTGCTTTCGATCATGCTGTAAGTGAATGTACCTTATAGTATAATAATATAAGCAGGTTGATTAATCTAATTTGCAAGATTTCAGTTAAGAGGATCTGTAACATCCATAAAACTGTGCAAAGTTAGATGAGGAACTAGGTAAATAGAAATATGAAAAAAAAAAAAGCAGTTATCCATTTCTTAAGAAGATCATTTGAAACTACCTGAGAGAATAGAACTCTTGGAAGTATGTAATGGTATAATGCTAATTTATAGTTGTCCTACCTGTTTCATATGTGTCCATATCTAAAGATTCAATTTTGTCTTGAAATCATATTCTGAAATCAAGGACACATGTTCCATCATAGCATTTGATCAAAATCCTATTATTGATACAGACCATATGCAATGATGCCAGGTGACCAGTAAATTTAGAATTTGTTTTTATTTCAACAGGATCCATCCATCTTCACAGTTTTAACTTGTCCTTCGCTGAAACCTGGTGTAGCTGTTGCAGATTTTGTGATTTTTCCACCCCGTTGGTCAGTTCAGGAACACACTTTCAGGCCACCATATTATCACCGTTAGTAATTTCTAAGCATGTGTTTTTAAATTTTGTCTCAATTCAGAGGTCAGTGACTTTCTCTATTTTGTCCATCAAGCAGCTCTAATCATCTTTCTTTATCATTTCAAAGTATATATTCCTTTCTTAACATCTTGTATCGATGTTGCAACTCAAAACTTAAAGAAAGATGACAGAACTTAACACTAATGCTAAATAAAATAATACCACATACTTTTAATGTGGTTTTTCATGAAATGACCCTGTAATATAATTTTTTTTATTTTTTTTTGGTACATGACATAGAGAATCGTTTGTAAAGGAAATAATAAGATCTTTAGTTTCACATGGAACATTATCCTTCTTGTTTCAATTACTACAAAGAACAATTTAAGCATCTGATCATATGGTCTTTGTCATCTTCTTCGTTTCAGGAAATTGTATGAGTGAATTTATGGGCCTGATCTATGGGAATTATGAGGCAAAGGTATGTCCATCACTTTTGATATCATTTTTAACAGTCAGTGGTTCATTTCTCCTTTCTTCATCCCTTATGGTCCAAAGAGTCACAGTCTTATCATTCTTTTCTATCTGTTTTGACATTTTCATGTTGTTCTTTTGAACTACTTCTGTGTGATATTCTTCATAACTTCTTGTGTTTGAGGTTATAAGCCTTTGTCCCAAACCAGCACTGTTAATTGCAGGAATAGCAGCCTATCTAGCATTACCCATTGCTAGTGATTATGAAAGATAATAATTCTTTAATATTGTCATTTAATGGCTGTTCACCTTGTATAATTTGCAGCCAAGTTCATTGGCTTTTCCAAATGACCTAGTCAGTAACATCTGGGTGATAACTGGATCACTCCATAGACTGACTTAGATAATGGGATCATTTCATTGTCTAAGCATTAAATCTGATTGCTTTCAGTATTACATCAGAATTTCTATATTTTGTGTGTAGGAAGAAGGATTCAAACCAGGAGGTGCCAGCTTACACAGCATGATGACCCCACATGGACCTGATGCAGATTGTTTTGAGAAGGCCTCCAATGGGGAGCTGAAACCTCAGAAAATTGCTGAAGGCACAATGGTAAAGACTGAAAAAGATATGATAAAACAAGAAAAACAAGACTATCCTTGTTCAGAGAGCACACATTTTTGCTAAACGTCATGGTCAGTTTAACCGAAGTAACTTTCATCTTTCAGCGATCTCAAGCTGAATTTTTATACACAATTAATTTTCTTTTTTCATGTATCTTGTCAGATATTTCGTCACAGTTAGCTATGCAATAAAACAAATGCCCAGGTTAGAAATGTGTTTTACTTGTATAAAATCAAAATCCAGACATCTAAATGGAAAATTGAAAACGGAAGAGACTTGAGGTTGAGGCTTCAGAAATTGTGGTATGTATTGGGAAGAACTACGCCAATGTGAAAACTTCTGTTCTCTAGTTATGAATAAACTTGTTCATCTTATTACTATTTCCTTTTCCTGTATTATTCGGTCATTCTGGACACTGTTTAAAAAAAATTACTTTTTCTCTTCGGCACTGTACCTGACACTTCATTATGCTACCTCACCTTAACCCTTTGAACCCCTAACCACCTGATTTTCCCTGTCCTGTATTCCTGGCCTGCTGAGCTCACAGCCACAAATCTGAGGGCACTCGGCACCAGCATATCAGTATATAGGGATATAGGCACATCACCCATGTACCTGTGAACAAGGTTCATCAGGTTAAAAAGAATAAAAAATTTTGTACAAATTTACATATTGAAATAAAATTGTCATGCTCAACCACACAGCTTATACATTGTTTTGTATGTTTGACAGGCCTTTATGTTTGAGTCATCATTTAGCATGGCGGTGACAGAATGGGCCAACAACACCAAAGTGGACCCTAAGTACTATGAGTGCTGGCAACCCCTCAAGAAACATTTTACATTGAAATCTGTGGCAGGTCAGTTTTTCTGCATGATTTATTGCTCCTTCCCTCTTGTTTTCATGGGCAAAACTTCCTGTGGTAGCAATACATTTCAGCTCATGATTGATCAAAGGCTTTGAAACTTACGTGCTGATGTTATTATGATTTATTCTTGCATGAAAGTTTTTGTTGAGTGTGTGGGTTATTTTTTCTTTTGCAGTGATTTGCTCTTTTTTTTCTTATTGACATAATCTGTCATAGGAAAGCTTTGCACTCTGTGTATAATTGTGTATTGCATATTAAAACTGGACCTCTTAAGATATGACATGTGTCTTATTTATTCTCTCATACTTATCTTGCTTTCAGAATCTAAAATACAGTAGAACTAAGCACATGTATGAATGTCAACAACTTGTGTGAAATTTTAATTTGGATTTTGATTCTAGCCAGAGTTTTGATGGGTTGTTTCATACCCATGGAGACACCTATAGATTTTCTATTCACTCATTTCACCCATCCCCTCCCCCCCTTTTTTTTTCTAGTTTTTTGTTTTGCTGTTGTTGTTTTTTAAATAAATATCAAAAACATAATTGTAGAAATGACAGTTTATGCTCAAAACTGATCTTTGCTTACAGATGGTGTCAAGAAGAGAAAGAAATGAAGTGGATATGTCAGAAGCACTAGGAGATATTCAGTGTTGGTCAGAACCAGTGGGCAGGAAATACCAGTTGGGAATTAACAAGAGTTAATTTTGTTTTGTTTTTTTATTTGGGAATTGGAGCTTTCATTTTGTTTATTTCTTCTGAATGTTTATGAGAATATTTTTTTCATCAGTAAAGTTTTATTTGAACTTGTGATTAGGAAACATTTTATGGTTAATTGATTTCTTCTGCAGCTAGATTGGTAGTATTTTCTGTAATTAGATGGTGCTAGACAGCTTCTCCAAAAAAATTTAATGGATAACTCACCTACTTTTCACAGAATTTACTTTTTCTGAAAAGTCAAGGGTACTATTGAGGCTATGGAAACAGTAGTTTCCCTCACAACCAACTCCAAGTCCTAAGTGGACTTTACCAGATAGTCATTTTAAAAAGTTGCTTCTGGTATTTAAAATGGTTAATTTGAAATCAGAACATCTGGTGTTGCAAAATGATTATTGTATGTGGTTTTTCCTAAATACTTGACAGTGTGATATTATTCAGATAGGATCACTGAAGCACACATGGTAATCTTGCATCTCTCAGATGGTTTTATATCAATTTTGTAACTCTGTCAGATTTCAGTGGTCGGTTGTGCCAGTTTTTAATTTGTTTAAAGACAAATACGAAATAAGTTAATCTTTAACATCTCATGATTTATGATCTGTCACTTTACTTTAGAAATTGAATATAAAAATAGAAATTAAAGTGTCTGTTTACTTCATCATTCACACTGATATTTACAGGTTCAGTTTTTTCACTTTGCCATTTGTATGTGAGTGGATAGTCTCATAAGCAACATGGTGCTGAGATATATAATATTGCCTTCATTGGTACTTTACCTGTCAACAGTATCATGCATATCCTTCTCTAGCAGCATTCTTAAAGTGGGTAAAGAAAAGACATGATTCTGAGTTTGGTGTGTCATTCATTTCATTATTTTCAAAAATAGAATACATCTGGTGATTTTTTTTATTTTGGATGCTTTTTTTTTTTTTTTTGTGGGTTTTTTTTTTTTTTGAGAATCTTTTCAAACAGAGCTTATGATATTAGTCAACCTTAATTTTTGTTGGAAACAATAGATAGGAGGTTGGTTTGACTTTGTTGCATGTTGCCAGTGCTTGAGAAATCCATAGAAAATGTTCCAGAAGAAAGATGGCTCATGATGATAATCCATTGTGCTGATATATAGCTGCATTTTTCTCTCCCTCCACCCTCTTGCAGTTAAATGCAAGGTCTCCACCGTGCCATTGAATTATCATCTTGCTCATTGTCTGTTTCTGTCATGTGTTATTAATGCTATATATGTTTGAAAATCCTAAGGTCTGAAAATTTTCACTTCCACTTTCGCCTGGCAGCTAAATGAATAAATTTATGGCGATTTTAATCTTGTCGTTGGAGCCATTTATGTAACAAGAGTGTGCTTCCTTGTTGAGTACCTTTCCATAATATGATAGTAATAATAATACTGTACCAGCCTGTTGTTCTATTATGTTTCTATACATTCTGTGATTTTTTGGTGATCATGAACTGATGGTGACAAAACAATTCAATTTGGAACAAATTTAAGTGACATTCAACTAACCATCTGCATGTGGCATTTTCAAAGAAATATCTCAGTTTCTTGCTCACAAATACGCAAGGTACTCAGTTTTGGTAACAGCCTCATGAATGCTATGGAGAGATTTGCCCTAGAGTCGTAAATCTTTGTTGTTGTTGTTGTTTTTTTTCACCTCATGGACAGTGCATGTTTGGTTGAAAGAATGGGGAAATCGCCAGAGCATTAACTAAGTTGACGAAATTGTTTGAATAGATGCTTTGTGAAGAATATAATTTTGTAATATTTCACACAGTAATTATATATTGATCAATCTTACATTTACACCAAATGTGCCTTATGTTACTGCTGCATATATAAAATATTCCAGTTATAAGAGGTCCAGCCACCAGTATTTTATACTCTGCTCAAATTATCATTAACAATAGTCATCTACAATGATTGTGAAGTTCAGGATTTGTGAAAACAAATAATGTACTGTGATCTGTATTATATTGTAATGGAAATGAATTGCTAGCTTTTCTTTAGATGTAGATATAATATATGTACATGTGTATGTAGTGCATGCAATACAATGCCAGGCAATTTAATATGTGGTACAGACAGGGTTGAATATATTGAATTTTACATTCAGATCTGTAGACTTTCAACATTATCAAATACAGAATTACAGATTGTTACATGCAATTAGTAGTTATTTTATAAGAATACCTGTAGGTCTTAAAAGTTAAGCAATGATTGTTGGATGTAATTACAAAACTGTATACCTTTGCATCTAATGCCTTATATACCAAGTCTTTTCATAAACAATATGGCCCAATGAAAATTACTATATACCCGTACATGATTTATGCATATCGTTTTATGAAATTGTAACTTAAAAGTGTGCTTAGGTTATAACCAGCGCAGAGAATTGAGCTTTACTATATCAGCCACTGGTACCTCTAGAATTCAAAAAGTGGAGAATGGCATGAATATATCAGTTTAGACAAAGACTGCTGGCTCTGCCTAAAGTGTATTGCATTTTGCTTTATTTTAAAGCACTGGATACCATATGTGCGATAAAACAAGGACATCATGTTGTTTTCCACATTGTGAATTTTTGCTGAACTGCTTACTCAAAGTACTGCCATAGGTTCAATCAATGAGGAAAGAGAAAGAGAGAATGAGTATGCATGTGTGTGGTTCATTTTCATCTTCCTTTTTTTTTTCTTTCAACTAAACATACAGTGCTAGATATCCCATAACTCATTGGCTATGCACACATATCCAATACAAATTTTACTCTTTCCCCCCCCCCCCCCCCCCCCAATAATCTTTTGACAGTAATAATTTCCAGCTCAAATTTGGAAAATTGAAAAGTCATGGAAATGTGCCATATTCTATTAAAGTTTTTATTACAGGTGTTTCTCTCTGTTAATGAGCAATGCCTTAGGCAGCTTGGGGACCTGTTTTGACAAGCAGCATTACTCAAGCTTTCAGAATGCAGCAGTCAAACTTTGTACTGAATCATTATCCTGTCGCTACACATAATTTTGAAAGGAATCTCTTTTATGGTGGTCTATGCCAAAATCTTTCTTATGGAAGTCTCAAAAATGTTTATGTCACTTTTATCTCCACTTTTGGCTTCCATGTTATTCTATTTAATAACATCAACAAAACTAGAATTGCATACATATCTCTCTGCCAGTTGTGAAAACTTACTTATAGCAATACATATTGTGAAAACGTATTACCTTGTATATCCAGTCACATTCATATAATTCCTCATGTAGTAATTTCATTTTGGATTTATGCAAGAGCTTATGAGTTGTCATTGATTTTCTTTATCATGTGTTTTCCTATATTGCCAGAGTTTGGATATCCTTATGACATTCCATGGTTGATTCTCACTTTCCCTTTTCTTTATTTTTACAAGGAGGAATTCTGTTCCTCAGCTTTGTCAGAGAGTGATAAAATGTTTTATATTGTAACTTTGAAACTGAATTGCAAACCCATTCCAAAAATTTAAAAAGTCTCAGGAATACTTCAGTTGTGTCACAATTGATTCCTTCTTTTCTCTCGCATTTATGTAACTAGAGTGAATGGACATAGAGTTTATTATCATTAAACAAAACAAAAATTAAATCTATGGCATAGATTTGCAGGATCAGCCACAATGAAATTTGGATGACCTGTCTTCATGATACAGTAATGAAGAGCATCACAGGAAAAATGTTTACATGCTTGTCATTAAGTTAGATCAGTTAGACATTTGGCACACATCCCAACTGCTGAACAAGAATCTGCAAATGCATTTGTTGATCGTCTATGCAATAATGTCAGCAAATAATTTTTATTTCAGACTCAATCAAATTACAACTGATGTTGTAGCAACACATTAAGGTTATGCCCTGGCATTTCTTCTCAAATTTATCGAACAGTTGATTCAGAATTTTAATGATTGGAACTATAGAATTTTATTTCTGTCCACATGAGTTTATTCTTTGTTGACATTCCTTCTTTGGATCCAGAGTGTTGCTGTGATCATGTTATTAAGGAAACACATTGTCAGGGTGATCTTTTTGCTGAGGAATCAGTATCATAGAAATTTATATATTGAATCAGTGAGAGTGCAGAAAAGCTCTCTCTCAGTCAATTGTGATATAAAAGAGTGAGCAAATGTTTTAATTTTTTTGCTGAAAGTTGTTAATGATTATTTAAAGACCTTTGAAAATCTCTTCTGATTTAATCTTTGCATGCAACAGGGAAGCTTACTCAGATCTTTCTCTAAATGTAATCATTAGACGCTGGGTTTCTGTATGCTATGGAAATAAAATACTGCCTGGAGAATTTTATACAGTCTCTTTCTTTGCTGTGTGGAGTTTTTTCTTGTGCTCAGTCAGTCCCAACCCATGCCAAGTCCAAGGATGCTCAAGTAATTGTTTATACATGTATAATTATCCTGTGGCTTATTTGCCTTGCTTTATAAGCTTAGATCGAATCATTTGGGGTTGCTGTTAGTAAAAGAAACCTCATCAACTTAATCATTTATGAGATGACACCAAATTCTCAAAATCCTGCTGATGGTGGTGATGCTGCTGATGATGACAATGTGGAAATCTGTTTTTTGCGTTTCTGGTAATTCAATGAATTTGTAAACTTGATACTTAATGGTATTATCTCCTCCAAGATATTTCTTTACCAGTTATGATGGTGATGATGATATGTTTTGTTTTGTTATTTTTCTTCATAAAGTTCAATAGAACCAGAAGTGAAATCAGACGTTAGAAGAAAAACAAGCAAAATTTAATTTCTGTGGAGTGACTACCATGATTGATACAAAACGCTAAGCTGCACCCACTCGCACATTCGTAAGTTATACCAACTCACATTGCATGAATAAAACAGCCCTAATTAGAACCGGCACTTCATGATTATAAGTTGGTAGACCTATCCACTAACATTGCACTGATGCAGCGACACAGCGGCAGGAAAACTCGTGGTCCAACGTTGAATTCAATTTAGTTTTCAACAAAAAACACGTATAGGCTATTAATAAGTCATGACCACAGATGGTGACCATCATGATTCATGACGACTACTCCCCCGAAAGAATGAATTAGAGTCTGTGTAAATGTAGGATCACTGAAAGTAGTGAAGGTCCATGAAATATTTATGGTTTGTGATGTCCTGTTATGAACCTGGGTTGGCCATAGCGTGAACAGGTGATGCTGCCCTTCTGGTCATCTTCTACAAAGAGAACAATGTCCAACATTGTCTGGAGCTCTGTCATGATTCGGATATTGTTAAAACTCACGCAGAGAGTGAGTTGTTGTTGTTTACCAGGGCCATGAGAAGTTGGCTGGTGGCCTTGAACGGTCCTCGCCAAATTATAGTTGGTGAGTAAATAAATGTAAAGTTAAACTGTTAGATTCACGCTTGTGGGTTTTAATGTTCGTGATTAATAAGTAATGGAGTAGGGGTGAAACAAGGTGGGGACAGTTGACATTGTTAAGTATGACTAGACAAGTTTTTGCACGTTAACTGGCTGGTAGAATAGTGCAGACGTATTACTACAATTAAAATGGTGGGAGGTTTCGACCTATGAGATAGCTGAACTAATTGGGCCAGCGGACTAGCACGCTGGGTAGTTAGATAGTATAAAACATCGTGTAACGTTCAGATTTAGTGAATACAGACGAGAGAAGCATCGTTTCGTGAAGTATCTCCGGTTGGCCAGTACCTGAACTGTGTGGTCTGAAGACTAAGAAGTCCTTGCTAACGGACTGACTGAGCTCTAGAAAGAAAGGTCTGAGTGGGCTGACCTTTGAAAGCCCACGCTGCGCTATTTTGATGTTCGCGCCTCCCAGTGGGCGTGAGCAATGGTAATATATCTTAATTATTCAAGTATAATAGAGATCGGAGATAGAGAGAGAACTACAGCCTCATAGGAAGACTAAGGAAACCCCAGCTGGCACTCGACCACGAGTGTCCTGTATGATAGATCTATTGCCATAGTATGATTGGAATAATATAGCACATTGTTGATGAATTGAATAGTGATTGTGCATAAAATATAGTCTTTTGGCAACTGCTTAAATTACCTACAAGCCGAAGAGTGCTTCTGTAGGCTTTGAACGTACTGGGCTCTCCTAACATTTAAGCCCATATGATTTATGGAGAGTTTGCCTGGCGACTGGCCAGTGGCGACTCAACTGTCACTTTAAATTGATATCCAGTTTCGTATAATATACCTATTTACTATTGATTGCAGTACCTCCATAGCTACATGAATATCATTGGTTAAGTTATTAATTAGAGTTTTTGGTTTGAATATATACCTCTATTGTCTTTTGTTTTGTTATTAATATTTATGTAAACTATGGCCTGACCGGCCTGACATATATACGCTCTAGTTATTTAGTACTTTTCTTGTGTGGTTGTGTCCGAGTGTGAGTTAGCTGCCTCTCGTGCAGTCGTAACATCCCCAAGACCCTAACTCTGCTCGTGACATCTGGAGGGGACCCCACTGACATCTGGAGGGGACCCCACTGACATCTGGAGGGGACCCCACTGACATCTGGAGGGGACCCCACTGACATCTGAAGAGGACCCGTCACCTTCTGACATCTAGAGAACACTACTATCATCGGAAGAGGACCCCGTCAACAGCTGCAGGTCTACCACTCTAAGACTCCACTGTTATTTATGTAATTTTTGTAGTTTATAGTTTTGTATACTGCTGATTTTTTTTTTGTTTCTCCCCCACATGTCTGGCATGTCCTCTCGTCATTGATCCTGGGACCACTACGAGGGACTGACAGCTAGCATCAGGAAAAGACAAGACCAGCGCTGTGGACCGAAGGAAAGAGCCAGTCCATTTTGCCCAGTTAAGTGAACCATCTGTATTTGTCTTCGTTTGAGGGGTTCGTCGTTCCAGCTCCCCTACTTTTGACAGGCATTATTTTTTTCTTTTGTGTTAGATTAGATAGGCGGGCGGTTGGAAGGGATCGAGACTTAGCATACCTCTTTTTGCCAGACTAGCAGATCTAGATGGCGTTTAAAACGGATGGGAGATACGCTTTGCCTTGAATAGTTCTGTAGGGACCTGTTATTCGTATAGATTGTTAGCGTTCTATCTTCCTCGTATTTTAGGAAGACGTCTCTCCTGTTCTTTTTCTTACCTTTTTGTAGATAGTTTCAGGTTAGTCAGGTCTGTTGTCGTTTGTTCTTTCTGTTAGTCTCGTCTTACTCTCCATGTAATTCTTTTCCATTATAGTGTTGCATTATTATATTTTGTATTCATACCTGCTATATTATTGCCTGGGATAAATCACGTGTCTAGGGCACGTTGAGAGATAATCTGGATATTAGAGTTGTTAGGCTGGTATAGCCAAGGAAGTTCATATCGTGAATATTGATTTATTCCGATTTATAGCAGAGGGAACGCTGCTAGGAGTGTACGGAAAATACACTGGGAATATTACATTGGTATCGTTAGTAACGACCAATCACGGAAGCAGTAGACTGACTGCTTGAGGATTAGGAGAAATAAGTGGAGTTAAGTGATCGCTGAGATAGCTCAACCACTACTTGGTTGACTAAGACGTACAGTTTGTTGTTGATTTCGTTAATTTCGTTCATACTGCAGGAACGAGCACCCGCAGAGTGCAATTGATAAATTGCTTCAAGGGAGAATAAAGTTGGAGATTTTTCAGGAGCTGTCCTCGATTAGGACATTATTATATCGTATTATCGACCGATATCATGGCCGAACTACAGAAATATTTGGAACTGGCCCAATCATTTGGCATACCGGAAGCTCAGCGTGCTTCTTGGGTAGACCAGAAACTGAAAGAAGAACGAGAAGAAAAGGCCGCGGAGAGATTACGAGAAGAAAAAGCCGCGGAACGAGAAGATAGAGCCGCGGAACGCGCGGAAAAACAGGCTCAAAGAGAGTACGAGCTCGCTTTGAAACAGTTAGAAGCGAAGCAAGCCCAACCTACCGGGGCTCCGGAAGTTACTTCCAATAATAAAACGAAGCCTAAATTGCCAACCTTTAATGATAAGGTTGATCGTATTGATTCCTACCTACACCGCTTCGAACTCCATGCCGTTTGCGCGGGATGGCAGCGTAGTGAGTACACGTCATGCCTCGCCAATCTTTTGACAGGGAGAGCGTTGGAAGTTTTCCATAGCCTCACTATTGATGACGCTAGGGACTATGACATTCTAAAGACCGCGCTATTAAAGCGTTTCCAACATACGGAAGATGGATTTCATAAGCGTTTCCGCGATTGCAAGCCGGAGGCATCTGAGAATTTCTCTACTTACGTGGACCGCCTCCGCCACGGTCCGAGCCGCGGGTTAGCAGGAGGCAACCGAATCCCCATAAATTTTCTCGGGACTGGGAACCCCGATATACACGTCCTTTCCCTACCGGAGGACCGCGTAACAACTACTATCAAGCGCCCACATTTCCTTCTTATCGAGGTACACCTCGAAGGGATGATAATCCAGTCTACTGTTATAGATGTGGCGCCGGAGGCCACATTGCGCGACAATGCAGAGTTAGATTAGATGCGGCAAATGCATGCTCTGTAGCATTCACCGAAAACCGCGGTTACAGAACTAGGAATGCCGAAACCGTAGATAAAGTTATTCCAGTTATGTCCGCCCTCCACGAGCGAGGCGCGCTGACATTGTATGAGGGACGAGTAAACGCCATACGAGCATCCGTATTGCGAGATTCAGGCTGTACGACCGTCGGTGTACGTGAATCGCTGGTCCGTCCTGCACAACTCCTGGATCGCGATGCGACTTGCATTACTTTTGGTGGTTCAGTTGAACATTTTCGTTTGGCGGAAATATATGTTGACACACCGTTTATAACTGGTGTTGTCACGGCCTGCGTGCTACCAAATCCGGTCGCCGACCTAATCATTGGGAATATTCCCCACTTAAAGGACGTCTCCGATTGCGAACTCGGGATTTGGGATGATAACGACATTGCGTGTGTCACGACAAGACAACAATCGCGTCGCCAGAGTGACGACACATTACGATCGCCTGTCGTCGATTTGGATGTAACCCCCGAGATTTTTCGTAACGAACAGCGCACAGATCCATCACTAAAGCCCCTCTTTGCTAAGATTGATCCGGACAACCCGGATACATCCAGGTTCTGCCTTAAAGACGACCTCCTATATCGCGTTTTTCGGGGAAAGCGCGAAACTATTTTGCAATTGGTCATACCGAGATCATTTCGCCGAGACATCACCCGCCTCGCGCACGACACGCCATTAGCGGGCCACCAAGGCAAAGCGAGAACAAAATCGAGAGTCCTTTCTCAGTTTTTTTGGCCCGGGGTTTACGGGGACATAAATAGCTATGTGTCGCGTTGCGGTACATGCCAGAAAAGAACCCCCAAAGGAAAAACTTCGCGGGCACCTATACAAGAGATGCCGCCGGTTTCCACTCCATTTCAGCGAGTTGCCGTCGACATCGTCGGGCCATTACCGAAGTCGGATAGAGGCCATCGGTTTATTCTATCAGTAATCGATTATGCCACCCGTTGGCCTGAGGCTGTCCCTTTAAAGGAAATATCGGCCGATCACGTCGCCGAGGCATTGGTGACCATATTCACACGTGTCGGATTCCCGTCCGAATTATTATCTGATAGAGGTCCGCAATTCACCTCTGACCTTTTCAGGAAAGTATTGGAACTCACGGGCATTAGGCAGAAACTTACGTCGCCATACCATCCACAGTCCAATGGCTGTTGCGAGCGCTGGAATGCCACCATGAAAACTATGCTGGCACGCGTTTCCGCCGATAGACCTGGTGACTGGGACCGTCGACTTCCGGCCATCTTGTTCGCATATAGGGAACTCCCAAATGCGACAACGGGTTTTTCCCCGTTTGAACTGTTATACGGTCGAAAACCACGTGGCCCGATGGCCATTTTACGCGATTTATACGCCGGTTCTGATACCGACGTTCCTGATACGCGATCCGCGTATCAGTACATAGTCGATCTCCGACATAGAATAGTTAATGCATGCGACCTGGCTCGACAATTTGCATGCGTACGGACCAGGTCATTTATAGGATATCGCGATCAGGGTAGTCGGTTAAGAACCCTGTCAGTCGGAGATCGGGCATTGGTGCTGTTACCAGAAACGAATAACAAGCTACTCCTCACTTGGAAAGGCCCCTTTCTAGTTAAAAAGCGACTCTCGAGAGTTAATTATCTCATTACCATACGTGGTAACGATAAGGTGTACCATATTAATATGTTGAAAAAGTATCTTACCGATGATCAAACTCATCACGATCATTCATGCCATGTTGTGGCCCAAGCAAACGCAGCGATGGTCACTATCGATGACAACGACCGGGAGCCATTATCTATGACAAGATCGCTCCTATCCTTGCAAGCCACAGAGGACGCGACTTCCGTTAATATCAATCCAGAGCTGGATCAAAGTAAGACACAGGACATCATGAATCTTGTTCGGGAGTTTTCGCCAGTATTCACTGATTTGCCGGGTAAAACATCCTTAGTTCAACACGTCATCCGGTTGCACTCGGACGTACCCGTGTTTGTCAAACCCTACCCGCGCCCGCTGCAAGCGCACGACACCATACAGTCCGAGGTGGAAAAGATGCTCAGCTTAGGAGTCATTGAGCGCTCGACGAGCCCTTACTGCTCGCCGATTGTACTAGTAAAGAAAACAGACGGTTCCGTTAGATTTTGTATCGATTACAGGAAGCTTAACGCCCTAACCATTTACGATGCTGAACCTATCCCGAATCAGGAAGATCTATTTGCGCGTTTGGCCGAGTCGTCCGTGTTTTCGAAAATAGATTTGGCTAAAGGTTACTGGCAAATCCCAATGGAAGAGGCCAGTAAACAGTACACAGCGTTTCAGACCCCTATGGGTCTCATGCAATGGAGATTCATGCCATTCGGTCTCGTAACGGCACCAGCGACATTTGCGAGGATGATGAACATCCTATTGCAGCAGACACCATGCGTCCTAAGCTACTTTGACGACATTTGCGCTTTCCATACGGATTGGAAAGGCCACTTAGAAGCACTTCGTCAAGTGCTTAGTAAACTTCGAGATGCCGGGCTTACAGCTAAGCCTAGAAAAGTCTTCCTGGGTTATACGCAGATTAACTTTCTGGGACATACTATCGCCAAAGGCGTCCAAACACCGGACGACAGTAAGATAAGTAAGATTTTAAAACTCCAGGCTCCTCATACTAAGAAGCAGGTTCGTAGCCTGTTAGGCTTCTTAAGCTATTATCGGAAATTCGTTCCTAATTTTTCGGCCCTTACGGCCCCGTTATCCGATCTTACAAGAAAAGACAGACCCAACAAAATTACCTGGAATACGCAGTGCGCCACCGCGCTCGCGACAGTGCAGCAACTGTTCTCCAGTTCGCCGCTGCTTATACTACCGAATATTAGGCGCACCTTCACCGTCCGAACTGACGCGTCGGACCAAGGAATTGGAGCTGTTTTGCTTCAGGAAAGAGATGGCTTATTGCGCCCTTGTATGTACGCTGGCCGGAAATTACTTCCGAGAGAGCAGAGATACGCTATTATAGAGCGAGAATGCCTGGCGATTGTATACGCCGTAGACGCGTTTTCCCGCTACCTACTTATGACGGAATTCGTCATCGAGACAGACCATAAACCGTTGTTATTTTTAAAATCGAACCGAGCCAAGAACGCTCGTTTGACCAGATGGCCCTTCAGGAATACCGCTTCATTATAAAGGCCATTCCTGGTGGAGATAATGTCCATGCCGACCTATTATCACGGTTACCTTAATCTTGTTGTATTTTAGTCTGTCATATGTATTGGCGTTGGATACTGATTAGCACCTCATTCAGAGACCGAGGGATGGTATCACATATTGTTCACCCATTGGGAACACTTTTCACCTACCCCTGTGCTTTCCTTTGTTCCAACAGCTATTTTACTGACGTCGACCCGTATTTTGGCCACACCAGACGTTGTTGCCCAGGGTCGAGGACGAGAAGTCATGGCAGACCAGGAGTCCAGATCCACTAATGCCATCGATGCTACTATAGTTATCTTTTCTTGAGTATTATTCATTGTATGTATGCATTCCTGATGACATTCGCACAGGATCAGTGTTGTACTCTAAAATTTTAGAGTTATGATTGTTAATGTCTACGTATTTAGAGGTAAGATTTAATCCTCAGAGAGATATATACTTTTGGACGGAGCCTTAAGATTTTCATGAAGTTTTGTCCATCAATGATACCCGTCCTGTAGGTTTTTTTAACTTTAGTACTAGTCTTAGTTATTACCTAGTATTCTTAGTTAAGTTAACCTTTCGAGCAATTTCTCGACTCATGCCTTCCCTTTACGATAATAATTTATATCGTTAAAATTGCAAATTTTAACTGGGGTGGGGGATATGTCATGATTCGGATATTGTTAAAACTCACGCAGAGAGTGAGTTGTTGTTGTTTACCAGGGCCATGAGAAGTTGGCTGGTGGCCTTGAACGGTCCTCGCCAAATTATAGTTGGTGAGTAAATAAATGTAAAGTTAAACTGTTAGATTCACGCTTGTGGGTTTTAATGTTCGTGATTAATAAGTAATGGAGTAGGGGTGAAACAAGGTGGGGACAGTTGACATTGTTAAGTATGACTAGACAAGTTTTTGCACGTTAACTGGCTGGTAGAATAGTGCAGACGTATTACTACAATTAAAATGGTGGGAGGTTTCGACCTATGAGATAGCTGAACTAATTGGGCCAGCGGACTAGCACGCTGGGTAGTTAGATAGTATAAAACATCGTGTAACGTTCAGATTTAGTGAATACAGACGAGAGAAGCATCGTTTCGTGAAGTATCTCCGGTTGGCCAGTACCTGAACTGTGTGGTCTGAAGACTAAGAAGTCCTTGCTAACGGACTGACTGAGCTCTAGAAAGAAAGGTCTGAGTGGGCTGACCTTTGAAAGCCCACGCTGCGCTATTTTGATGTTCGCGCCTCCCAGTGGGCGTGAGCAATGGTAATATATCTTAATTATTCAAGTATAATAGAGATCGGAGATAGAGAGAGAACTACAGCCTCATAGGAAGACTAAGGAAACCCCAGCTGGCACTCGACCACGAGTGTCCTGTATGATAGATCTATTGCCATAGTATGATTGGAATAATATAGCACATTGTTGATGAATTGAATAGTGATTGTGCATAAAATATAGTCTTTTGGCAACTGCTTAAATTACCTACAAGCCGAAGAGTGCTTCTGTAGGCTTTGAACGTACTGGGCTCTCCTAACATTTAAGCCCATATGATTTATGGAGAGTTTGCCTGGCGACTGGCCAGTGGCGACTCAACTGTCACTTTAAATTGATATCCAGTTTCGTATAATATACCTATTTACTATTGATTGCAGTACCTCCATAGCTACATGAATATCATTGGTTAAGTTATTAATTAGAGTTTTTGGTTTGAATATATACCTCTATTGTCTTTTGTTTTGTTATTAATATTTATGTAAACTATGGCCTGACCGGCCTGACATATATACGCTCTAGTTATTTAGTACTTTTCTTGTGTGGTTGTGTCCGAGTGTGAGTTAGCTGCCTCTCGTGCAGTCGTAACATCCCCAAGACCCTAACTCTGCTCGTGACAGTCCTGTGGGGGGGAAAAAACAAATAAATTACTCGTTATTGGGAGTGAACAGATTTTGTCCTGAGGTCATTTTTTATCTTAAATACAAATTCAGTGGTTATCTTAGAGCAGTGGTCAGATAAATGAGTCACTGAGTTAGTTTCCCTGGAGAAGAGTTAGACGTGGCTGAACAAATAAGTCACCATTGTCTGTCAGTAAATTATTTTGAGTCAGTCATTTCGCCTCGTTAATAACGAAGTAGGTCATCTGTCTGGTAATCAATATTTGAATTGGCTGGTTTGTTGGCTAGTTTATTTTTTGTGTTTGTGTGTTGTTGTTGTTGTTTTGGGCGGGGGGGGGGTGATTTGTAACCATGTCCGAACAAAGCTGTCTTCGAAGTAAAACAGCAACAGGGCTAGTTCGTGCTATACAATGTATAATATCTGCCAGAGAAATATGGTGGTCAGTGAAAAGAGGGAAGGATGAAAGAGAATGAAAATGTCAGACGTACATAGCCTACAGGATACATGTATTATATTAAATGAGATGCACATACCCTTCTCGCCCGAACTTGCTTACTCTGCGCATGTTTGCACGAGGGCATGTGTGATTTGAGCCCTCTTGCGTAGAGAAAAGTCTTCCGGCAATAAGGAAAACCAGCGCACTGCCAACGTATAGTCATTTTGTGGGAGGCTACCTCAGTCAAACCTCAGAGACTGAAGATTTCATTTGGTATGTGCCAGGAAAGAAATCTGAAGAAAAATGCAGAGCATAAAATAACAGTTGTTGAGTTCTTTGGAAACGCCACAAATTAGATGATGCTTTGATGACGGGAACCAGAATCCTAGCACACCGGGCATCCCCGCAAGTGCTTCTCTCCTCGCTCCAAGAATGATTCATTTGAGAGTTTTCCTACTCATGGCCCCATGGCCAGCTGGTTCCATAATTTATCGGGTACTCCGGCCTTGTCGCACATCCTACCCTTTCAGTTCACCGTCTGCATCCCGCCTCAATCATTCTCGTCGGAGGGAGGGGGGGGGGCACCTCATTCTGCACGCATGCCAATTTGTCAGTCTGTCTGTAAACGCGTAAATTACATGCTTAAATGCCTGGGCATCACTTTTGATCGTACACTCTCCTTCAGCAAACACGTCGATAATAACGGTCCAGCAGACCGGGAGAGGACCATTGTTGACAGAGTCATGTCAAACGCCAATATACAGCAGAGTGTTTAGGTTGCAATAGTGCAGCTAGTGGTCCTCCCTGCTCTCAACTATGGCTATATTTCCCAATTCTCTGAACATTCTTAAAATTTATTACGTTAGCTCCAGAACCTCTGATCGCAGGCCACGATGAATACATGTATATTGCCAAGTTCATGGGGAGATCACAAAAAGGGCGAAGTGCAGCATTAACTTTTTTTTAAGTACCGTCGCAGCCACCGACCCTACGGGAATCCGGCGCGAAGGATTGACATCAAGTTTACTCATACTCATAGGTATAACATCCTTCCTGCAGAGCTGGGCTGATTACAATATCGCGCCGACGTCAGTTTGAACGCCGGCCTGTACCTTCGGTAATCCTACAAACCGTTGGCAAATTATACTATAAAATTTATAGCCTACACAAATCTACACTGTCCGATTGACGTAGGCATGCTGGCTGTAGTGTGCTCATTCTCAGATGTAATTGGGTGATGGAGACGTTTTCTCATATCCAGTTTTAATCACCCCCCCCCCCCACCCCGCCTTTGGGTGTAGGTGTCAGACGGGGGCTCCGATTCTCTGACTGTTAACGGAACACATTTGAAATTAGGCCTAAACAAATGAAGGAAAGTTAGGCACTGCAGCACTAATATTTTGTTACCCCTCCCTGCTCCCCTGTTACACGGTATTCATCATTCTCGTAAAATAAGCAGTAGCGACTTGGTAAACATACAAGCATAGCTAGATCTTTATTCTCCACCCACCAGTTATTAGATACTTATTCTCATAGACATCAAATGCATTCAAAATTAAACTGTCAGACGTTTGCCTCTTGTCACGGGCAAATAAAACAATACATGTATAAGCATAGGTAGATCTCTGTTCTTTACCCACCTGCGTATTAGATAGGCCTACCTGTTATAATTCGCATAGACATCAAATACTGTATTGAAACTTAAAATATCAGACATTTGCCTCTGGTCACGAGCACTGGAAACAATACGCCAAATCATTTGTTGGATGAACTACGAGTGGCTAATGTGGTACTGCGTGGGTTCAATAGTAACTCCCTTAAGGATACACAGGATTAACAAACACAGGGTTCTGCTGGCAATCTTATTTATTCAAAAAGCCTAACAAAGGTATCACTACCAAACAAAAAAAAGAAGCCAAGAAAAAGAAGCCCAGAAAAAGAAGCCCAACCAGCCATAAGCCAAAGTCTCTCCGGGTCCTGCGCTACCGATACATGCCTTATGGGGCGGGGTGGCGATGGCAAGCGTCGGCAGGCCTCTGAGCTGCTACGGGCCCGGGTTGCTGGGCTGGGTTCACTGTGCTGTCGGCTCTTGTCTCTGCGTCTATGATGGAGTGTGTTGACCACTCGAACCGCATCTTATTTATGAGCCCGCGCGGACGTCCGAGAGAGCTATTACGTAGCCCGTGTTGCACAAGTGAAAGGCTCGGACATGGAGTCCAGCCCGACAACATAACCGGTTAGGGTCCTAACACAATCGAATTTACAGTACGGTTAAAAGGGTGCACACAAAAGTCAATTAGGTATCCCAGTAAACTGCAGAAATTACTCTAACGACCCCTCCAGCAATAATTGAATAAATTTGACCCAGGTTGGATTTATCGGGGATAACATGCGTCTAACTCGTGGTTTACTTTAAATCCGAGATCCTCTTATTAATCATTTCAATAGGACACGTGCATCAAAGTACAACGAAATTGGTACCATTATAAAGTGGAAACTTGCTGCTAAAATTCTAACTGACTACTTATACCAGAAACTCGGTAGTAGTTTTAATATAAATTTTCAAAGTGTCAGGACTAACAACATTCGACAATTTTGTGCGGGATACTTTCGTCCATTAATACGACGTATCTCCATTGATAACAAACGTTATCATGAGTACCCATTTTGTACCGATAGGGTATTGTCTACTCTCAAAAATGAATTCGGGTTCCCGTCTTTCTGTCGGTGGATAACAACGAGTGAGCGAGTTGTAAGAAACTTAAAGCCATGATATAAGAGTTGGAAGCCCCGTGGTCAACATTTCCAACTGACCAATCAAAATGCGCGCTTTTCACCGTGATGTGAATAACGGGTCCCGCGCTAGTATTACAAGGGAAATAATCCAATTAATGGTACTCGGCCAAGTGTCCATAAACTACTATGAGTGGCCGTCCCTCACTCACGCACCAGAGTTACCATGAAAGCACATTAAAAATAGAAAGTCGTTCATCCTCTCACACATTAATGTTAACAAAGGTATCAGCATCATCACTATGAATAGCCTACCTATCTGCCAGTATCACCACCACGAATAGGCTGTTGGTCTTTCAACAGATCGTTTCAAATTAATTGACCACGTTAATACACTTGTCGACAATTGAAATTTAAGCATGACAGGATAATATTAACAAACAAAACGAAAATGATAGCAAATTAGATACTTACACGACAACTTTGACCACTTTCGACCATATCAATTGGCCTGAACACATCCATGAATGGAAGTTCTTACTGACACAATAATAGGGAGTCTTTGTTTCTAAGTGGTCAAGCCAGATCTAGACCTATAAGCCACGGAGATTAAAGTGTGAAGTGTTAGGAAATAATCCGCGCAATAACAAATCCGCTGTTTCCCCTGGGTCTACAGAAGGCCTATGGACTTCGTGGCACTTACTGCTTAATCGTATATATTATCCTTTCTGCCACGGGCGCCGCCTAATTGTAAGCTCGATCTCTGTAACAGAAGAACGGATAATAGAACGGAAGAACAACTATTGATGAATACCAAGAACAATCAACTGAAGTGTATGTGTTCGCAAGACCATTAGCATCGATTAGGCACTAATAGTAAGGGGGATAACATTGTTAGTTAGTAATACCTAGCCAGCAATCGTAGATCGTACGGAAATCCAAATGTCTAGGAATGAGCATTGAAGTCAAGTTTTCTCATAGAAATGAAATTGTTCCCATGTAGATTCGCTGATTATGACATCGCATCGACGTCGATTTTATGCAGGATTCCCACCCTTACGATAATCCTACAAACATGTGGAAATTCTATACAAATCTACGTTGGATTGACGTAAGGATGCTGATTGGGATATAACTGTATCGGTCACATTAAAATTTGGTTCTGGTTCGAGTGTAGCAATTATGGTCTGGTAGTAGGCCAACACGAAGTAGAGTTGTTGTCTTTGACACTGTCCTAGTACCGGTAGCTGCAGTGTGTGGCAATCCTAGTTACAATGATATAAAGGTAAATATATGTATACGAGTCAGAGGAGAAGTAGTAGCCAGCTGTTAATAAGTGTAGTGGCAGTCGTAATAACAAGGAAAGTAGTACGGTGCATATAACGCGTGTTTCAGTAGCAGTCCCATGAGTAGGGCCTAGTAGATCCGGTCGAAATAGTATTCGGTTAGGGATATAACACTACATTATACAGCTTATCAATTTTATGGCCTGCCCAATAAGGCAGTAGGTGCAAAAGTGGCTCATTTATAGGGTAGGCCAATGAATTGACTGGATAGAAGAAGACTAATGCTCGCTGAAAGCGATTCCTAAGATTGCACGGTTCTTTTCTGGTCAAAAATGACTTATCAGCCTCATAGTTCTTCTACTGAATGGATGTAATTATATGCATGTAGCTTCTGAACGATTCCACATCTTCCACTAATGCAAGTTCTTTCCTTCCCTCTTGTTTATTTATTCTATTTCCTTTAGTTGAGAGCGGACGACACGTCAAAATAAATATGAACTGAACAAGATTTGAAATTTATTGAACAGAATTATATTATAAATCATAGCCTACGTATTTCCAAGTACCTGTAGCTTTAATGCATGGTACAGGCAGCTTATTCGCTGAAAAGACGTCAGTGCACAAATTCGTGCAAATAAAATCGTTCTTGTGCATTAATAACTCGAAATGCGAGAAACATATTCAGTTCGATTCTATTACTATGATTGCTCAGTGGTACAAGTACCGGTAGCTAATAATATAATCATTGCATCAGGACATATAGGCCTAATGTGACGTTTATATGAGTTCGAGTTCGGACTCATTACCGTACTCAACATGTAGCCTACACCAACAGGATTTGTTTGTTTATAGACCTACCTAGTACATTTCATTATTGGTACACAGTCCACAGCCCGGTCATAACCGGCATTTACGTCCCACTGAGTCTCAACTGCTCAGTAGGAAAGCGACAGGTGTGCATACATGGAGAAAATCATGTACCTGCTGGTTTGGATGTGTATCACCAATGCTAGTTTTCTCTCCCACCCACCCTCAATAATTCAATACACAAAATGCAAGTTAAACAGTACTAGGGGAGCGGAAAGGGCACTATACTTACAAGGTATTGGAATAGGTAAGTTATGTCTATTTAATATTGTACTCCCGAGTTGTGCATGATTTGTTTTCTATTGCATAGCCTACTGTAGTATCCGGATCGAAAACACAATGAGGAAACTTCTTTACCTCTGGTATTTTTCTTAAGTTCAAATTACTGTAATTATTTCAAACCGGCAGTTCACTAATGTGTACGGTAGTTCCAAAAAGGAAACCCACGCACTCTGTACAGAATTGTAGTATTATTGTTAGGTCTTGTCTTATTGGGCTTGCTCTGAAACAGTATCAAGCAGGTATCACAACCGGGGGGGGGGAGAGGGGGGGTTGGGATACACGCCCCGCAGATACAGGCCTGCCAACTAAGTGACTATCCTAATGAGGGACACGTCAACCCATACCGTATACATGTATAGGCAAACCGAAACTGTCAGTTATAATTTCGATAAACAGGAGAAAAGTTATATACAAAACGCCGTAAAAGTGGGTTTTCATGTCTACGGAAACGGCAAAGGAAACGTCAAAACCCATTCAAGAAGTGAAATAGAAATAATGTTTTCATGTGTACGGAAGCGCTGCCGTTTCCGTTTCCGTACGTTATGGGAACACTCTTTCTTTTCAATGCTTAATGAATTTTTGACGGTTGCCTTGCCGTTACTGTTTCTGTACACATGAAGCCACAGTTTCATGCCATTCATAGATCATGTAATCTACTCTGCGTATTTACTATTGAAACTTGCATATTAATAATGTTACCACTGTCTTGCACTTTACTAGACTGGCTTTCGTCCTCAAACCTGGCCGGAATTTTTGTAAGTGAAAAAAAAATAGATTTCTTGTGTCCCTCCAATACCCAATAAAGCGGACAATTCTGTGAATTTAAGGGGTTGTGCAGATCTACAGACATCACTTGTTTCGCTAGCAGAAGACTCAATAAACCATCACTAAGTTGATTAAATTATTTATTGTTTATAATCAAAGGTAATCATCACAGATGTTGAACAAAGCGGAGGAAGTAAAGCAGCTATGTAACAAAACAAAAAAAAAACAACAGGAAAGCTAAAAAATCTTCACTACATTACAATGTGGCAGTGAACTTTGGGTATCTCTTTCTCTCTCTCTTAATATATGTTGTTCTTCTCAATCTACAGGCACAAAAAATTTATTTACATGCAAAAAAGCATTAATATAATGAGCACATTAAATTGGTTAAAAATCACAATGGAAAATAAACCCTGGAACTCTTTGTGCATTGAAACAAAACAAAAAAAAAAGAGAAAAATAATTCCCAAAATGACTGCATGCAATGCTTTCCTTGACAGTTCCCTGTTCTCCTACATAAATCATTTATCACAACAAGTATGATATCAAAATCAGCTGTGCATGACAAATTTACATGTATTCAAAGAGAAAAATATTTTGTTTTTCTCTTCTGGAATAAACATGAACTAAGAGGCCTGCTTGTTTCTGATGGTTACAGGCAGCTGTGAATTTGAATACAAAAAATAACCATGAAAATTCAATCAGGGACTCCTGAGTTCTGAAAATATAGACAATCTTCCAGACTTCCATCAGAAAAGTATTTTTGCCACAATTTGTTTGTCTTGAATAGGTGAATGATAAGCGAAATCACATAACCACAACCCCATGTATTATAAATGAAGGATGAAAAGAAAAACCATACTACCAATGAATTTTTCACATTCATAATAATGCCTGCATGCCATACTGCATTTTAGATCCTCTTCAATGATCATGGCACAAATATGAAACAGAATTGTCATTATCTATGTCGTGAACACTTTAAAATAATATCAAACAATTAAACTAGAAATGTGAATATTACACGTCTATTTGATAACACTGTACCACTAAACGGTGCCACATCAAAATGCACAGCCTCCAATCAGTTCAACGTGTTCAGTACTTATAAGAAATATCACATTGCAGTCTTACCTATTAGCAGCAATAAATTTAAAATTGAAACAGAATTCCTGTTCACAAAATTGTGCTTAAATATGTGCTTTGTCACCAGATAATACTTATTCAAATTTTATCTGAATAAATGATGGTATGGAGCAAAGACATCTCTGTCATATATAAAAGACACAAATAAAAAAGTTGACATTTGCCAGATATTGTATGTTATATACAAAATATTATAAAGCAGGTAAAAAAGGGGTTGATAAATAAGGGTTGAAGGATTTTATAAATGTAGCAATACACAACAAATAAAAGAAATATAAATCTGCCTGACTGATGAGAATACAGGAGCCATAAATAAAAAAGGTTCGCAACAACAAAAGATAATTTATATATAGCAAACTGTATGCTTTCAGTATTGAGAAGCAACAAGAAGAGCCAGTGAAATCACAGTCTTTAAATGAATAAATGCAATAACTGTTTTCCAGCCTGGCGTAATGACATCAAAACATTATACATAACTACTAAAATGTACCGAATGTCTAAAAACATTTCTTCAAAAAAAAAAAGAAAGAAAGAAAGAAAAGCTACAAAGTCACAGGTTTCCCTGGGTAAAGTTAACATAAAAAAAGTGAAAATATATGAAAGTTTGATCATATTGGTCATCGGTCATCAGTTTTGAAAATTGGCCTCTGACAACAAAAATTGATATGATCAAAATGGAAGCAAATGTTTTGTTTTTTTTCCGTTTAAACTTTATGACTTTTTGTATGTCAAGGGTCCTTTCCATGAAATAAAAGTAATACATACAAAAATATTGCACATAATGAAGTTTAAATTAAAATAATAATATAATATTGCACTAGTCCCTTTCTGTTCAAACATTTTGTATAATCTGTCCACTTAAAGCAATGAGATCTTCAGTACTGCTATCAAAGTAGTAACAACCATATATATTTTTTCTGATACAATAAAATATTACTTAGCAGGTTTGAGGTGGTCATAAAATTAAGCTTGTGCTTGTGAGAAGTAAAAGAATAGTAATGAGCTGCAATGAAACTTCATCCACATATATATTCAATATATTCCTAGGCGTATTCAATATATTCCTAGGCATTACTAAACCAGCATGTGATTTTGTTTCTTCTACTTTAGACATTTGAAAAAAAAAAAAAATACAGAAAGAATCAATATCATACTTTACCATATGGGAGAATAATTAGTATCAGGCAAAAAACAATGATTAAATTCTTGTGAGAAAATGAAAAATTGCTAACAGACATACTAATTATGCCCAAAATTTGATGGTTATTTCAAAAAGGTAGGTAAAACATGAAAATAAAACATGACAAGAAAAAAAAAAAAAAAGAGACGGATGTGGATAAATATATCCAATAAAGATATTGCTGCAAAAATTATGCCACATAAAAAAAAAATGAAAATTTTGACAGAAAAGAAACAAAGTAAAGCTATGAAGATGGTATCTCAGTTTATTATCAATGATTGAGAGATTGACAGATTTAAAGTAGGCCTTCTCAAATTTTTTATTTTTTTGTTTTTACAAAAAACCACACAGTTCGGATAATATCATAACATATCTGTGGCTCCTGGAGCTGCCTTGGATAAGTCTGCTTATGCCTTGCACCCTCTCCTCACTTTCTCAAATGCATTATCTCATGAATGTTGGTTTGCTACGCATACCGGTACTGTTCCTCTTATTAGGGAAAAGTGCGCTGAATTGAATGCTCTTGAGAGGCAGTCAAATAAAAACCATAAAAACTGAAAAAGAACTAAACGAATTTTTAAAAAAAGGAATATATTTTTCGAAATGTAAATGCCTTGGTAATAATCAACGATCGCGTAATGATCTGGATATCTGGATGTACAAAAAAAATACTGGGACTTATACTTCTAGCCATAGTTTAGTCAGTACCAAACACTGGCAAACCCTGAAATGTATTATAGTATTGATAAAAGAATAGCCCCTTGCACTTCTCCTACAACTGCAAGGCTCCATGAAGCTATGGTGAAGGCAGGGTATCAAGGAGCAAATTGACAACTGAAAAATATATTCAACCCTGATGTACTAATATTATAGACTTGACCAACACGGGGTGGCCTGCTTCATTTCTGTAGCCTAGTGAACAATTATACGTTTAAATTTTGAATTGATATTAATCTCTTTCTCATTATTTCTGCCAAACTTGTCATCCCTGTACTAGCACCAAAATTTTTGACACGGAGACACGACAGGAAAAAAAAAAATGACCTGTTTTGCTCAACATGATAAAAAAATCATGTAAAATTGCTCTCACAAATACTTGTCATCATCTCTCCACTACTTCCTTTATTTTTGAAAAGCCTATGCATCATACTCCTCCTTCTCATTTATTAAGACCCTAGATGACATGCAAAATACAAAATGTTGATATCCTCTGGATGAATCATCTCTTCTACATGCAAAGATTTCAAGATGACTTCACTTACTTTGAAAGCAATGTTTATCAGATCTCATTCGAAAATTTATATAAACGCAGTAAAAAACAACAAACTGGAAGCTGAATGGTCTCTTAACTCCTCCATTTCCTTACTTTTCCTTTCTGAATGTTGGTATGGCATCCACTTTGCTTACCATACAAAATACTCATTTTAAATCTCTCAGCTGGTCAAGGACTGGAAGAAAGGAAATTTTATATCACTGAAAGCTCAATTTTGTACTGATTTTAATAGACAATCAGTAAAGCATTTTATAAATATATAAAAAGGTAATTGAGATTTGAAACAATAGCAAGCCTTAAGAAAAACATGAACACTGGACATGAGAATGCTGTGTATAAAATACTTCACAAGCTTTAAATAAACTTCACAAACTTTCTCTACATTCTCCTCTACAGGACGAGCCTCAACAACTAGGAGGTCAGTTTCATACCATGCCTAAGTCCACTTGGACTCCAAAACGACTAGTTTGGTAAAACGACCAGCAAGTATATTGTCTTCTGTGCAAAACACAGTGACCCAGAACCATATTATTAAAGTCAGGCATGCTGAAAGAGCTCAAATGTTCAGAATCAAAGCACAATTTTGGATCAGTATCTCAGTTTCACCTTCTTGTGGCTCTGGCATGATAAACAACTAATCCTTTCAATTCTGTACATTTGTATGTATAATAGGGTACAATACAGGATAAAGGAGAGATATTTAAACAAGATTGTCAGAGCTGTGAGATGGATTATGCCAGGTAACTGTACGACCTGATCTAGCTGGGACATAACTAGGGGGAACAAAGTCCCTGGGCGGGGGCGGAAGACAGTCACTCTTGGTAGTAGCCTCAAGTAGGGAGGGTCTGCGGTAGGAGGGGGTGATAGGCTTTGTGTTGTTGCTGTCCAGATTAACAGTCAGTGGATGGGTGTTCTCAGTTGCAATGGCTGAACTAGGTTGCTTGGAGATGGAGTTGACTTTAGACTGATCCTCCCTCTGCTTCTGTAAAGTCTGCCTTAGAGTTCTTCGTTTCTGGAGACAGAAAGAATGCAACTCAGTCAGTATCCACTATCTGACAACATTTTGTGTAATCTCTGATGGCTCAAGTTTCCCAAGTTGCAAGAATTTAAAAAAAATACATGTACGTGGCTCCTATCATTTAACAATACATAAAAAAAATTCGCTGCCTAAATTATGTAGTGATTTCCTTTTCCAATTGATGTAATTCAAAGAATGGCGAGGTGTTATGATCCAACTTTTCTAAAATTCCTCATATCTAAAATATCTTTGTTTTTAGCTACAAAATATCTTTGTTTTTAGCTACAAAATATCTTTGTTTTTAGCTACAGCTGAATGAAAATCAAAACAATCATTTCAATAATGCTTGAAGAAAAGTGCACAAACAGTTGCAGTTGACTTTAACATGCACAATAAGGAGAACCACTTGCACTTCACAAGAGTAGTTATACTCACCTTTAATGTGGATATTATTCAAATCTATTTTAAAACATGTTATGCCACACCACTTTTGTTTTTGTGCCATATTAAATAAAGGATTCAACACATTCATTCAACTAGCTCTTCACTAACTAATTCCACTACTAAAAGCTGCAGTGCAATCAGCGCATAATTCCTATTTGCTTAGAAAGCATAAATACTTTTACTCATTACAGTGAGCACCACTGCTTGAAAGGTGATCCTCTTAAAAATTAGAAAGAAATGATGTCATGCCACTATACATGTATGTTAGTCTAGGGGACAAATGCAATGAATTTCTTTATTGTATTAGTGAGTTAATAATGCCCTGATATGTTTGAATTTACTATACTCAAACAGCATTGCATATACAATTATTACATTATGTTTCACATCTGTAAGAGAAGTTGAAAAGATTTTCAATGAAAAACAGTGCAAAGGAAAAAAACAGCAATCACACAACTGATGGTGGAACCACACACCAAGATGGACAGGTTATTTCCTAGTTACATAAGATAAGTGTCTGCATCTTTGTCAATTTTACAATTTCCTTACTTGCTTAATTTTCTTTTCATACTGTTTCAGTTTTTTGCCTGATGGTCTTTTTGACTGTAATCTTGTTTTGTCTTTTGTTTTCCTTTGTGTTTTATTTGTATCTATTTTCTATTTTTTCTTACGCGAGACTTTGCAATATACGATCTTTCCTCCTTGCCACAGTTTTTCTCTGATGGTTAGAATGGAGTGTTTCTCTGTCTTTACTCTTTCCCTAGATCATGAAACAGCTGAATTTGGATGTTAAATCATGAATGCACAAAAAGACCAACGTATAGAAAATTGTGACCATTGAGTCTATAAAAGTGACAATGCAAGTGAAGAAAATACAAAAATGATTGGGTTAGAATTTCATTTGCTTATTATGACAAACTAAATTAGTCTAAATAAATATAAAGCAAATAAAACTGAATAAAATAAAACAAAAGTAAAAAATCCTGCCCAAGCACCAACATAGATTTCATAGAGTGAACTCAGCTGATGTTTACATAAGTACAAAATCAATACTGAACATTGAAAATTGAGTAAACAAACAAAAAATCTGCACAGGTCAATCCGGAATAATGAATGCAAGCAAAGTGATGCTTACATGTACCACCTTACTCATTCATAATTTTTCGAATGCTGTTAAGGAATGCGTCCATTTAAACTTGAATAATTTTTAATTTTTTTTCTGGATGGGTTAGGACAAATAAGTGAGGCCCTATTATCAACCCAAAAAAGTCTGGACAACTGCACATATTTCTAATAAATCTGACATATAAATCATATCATATTACTAAGCTTTAAGTGACATGTAGTTTGAGTGCATTTAAATAGCTGTCAAACAAATTTTGAGCATTGAACTAGCTTTAAGGGACATGTAATTTGAATGCATTTAAATAGCTGCCAAACAAATTTTTAGCACTGAACTAACTGATTAACAAACTACCATTACTTTGAAGGCCACAGGGTAAACTATCTTAGTTTTCAGAAAATTTTCAGGGGCATCAAAAAAATTGAATTATAACTTGCTTTGTCAGACTTTAAATAGTTATGATATTATTTTAAAAAATTTAACCTTTATAGTTTTCAGAAACCCTCAATTTTTATCACAATCTGCAGGCTATTAAGGGCTACAATCATATTGAACATGTCAAACTTTTTTTTAAAAGTCGAGGTATGATATTTCACTGCTCGGCACTAGATTTCTTATGCAAAGAAATCCTGTTTCATGAAACAAAAAGGCAGGGATTAAAATATAAACAAATAAGCCATCAGACTGGTCGGTCACTATTGGAAATGTCAGAAATATTTAATGTTATGCACTAGAAATGCATTGGAATAATCTTTTATTTAAGCACCACAATGCCCCTCATAAATGAAAGAAAAAAAACGCACGATGTCCTTCACCCTATAAAAGTCTTTGATTAGTCTTCACCCCACAAGGTTACAAAATGCAAATAGCTCTGGCTATAATTTTGGCATGAATGAAATCCTAATGAAATCTGGAGCCAGTTATATTGCACAAAGGTAAGGAGAACAAAAAATATCTATGGCCCGGAAATCTGTAATTTTTTCGTTAAAAAAATTTTTTAACTAAAACTGCAGCACAATATAGTCTCTTAGTCTGACTTAAAATCTTGAGAAAACTGTTTTTGCCATAAAGAAAAGAGTCAGTTTATCTCTTATGAAAGGATATTTTCATGGAACAAATTCATTTTTTTTTTTTTACACCCCCTTCCTCTCCCCCCTTTATTTCAACACACCTGTATACTCTGTTGTTTGATCTGACTGCCATTCCTAATAGTATCCCTTACCATTGAAAGGTTTGTAACATCTAACACATGCTTCCACACCGATTTTTAACGCTGTACTCTCAAATTTCAAAGATTAAGCCTATCATTTGACTTGATCAATAACACTGCTAGGCTAACCATTTGAAATATTTGGAATATTATAACTATTGTTAATAGATTTAATAAAAATTTGTTCCAAGTTCAAACTTGAATGAGATACAATTTTGTTCTCTTCTATAACCTTGGATAAACACTATATTAAAGGAGCTCTTTGCACAATGTAACCTTCACAATGCAGTATGTTAGCACCAAACTCATGCCCATCCCCATGCCTAAAACTGATTCCCTACTTGATCTCTACATCTCCTGAGCCACGAAGGGCATGGAGATATTGCCATGTTTCTCGCAGTTTCTTTCTCTTCTGTTGATTCAATGACAAAAGGAGAGAATATGACATTAGATGCATAGATATGATGTATAAAATAAAGAACAGCTCTCATATTCCTCTCTAATAAACAACCAAGTGGACACAACATACATAAAAAAAATAATTCTTTTCATCTACATGGATGTGCCAGCTTCAGCAATGACTGAATTCAATGAGCCTATAGAAGTTGTGTTCACAATCAGTATTACCTGCTCTAAATGAGTTTCAGTACTTTTATTATTACAAACATCTGACTAGCTAAACCACCTGTAGACCTATCTATTACAGAGTCAAAGGCTGCTGGTTAATATTGATGTCTGACCTATTTAAATGATTCTGTCCAGTTACAGTACTTGGCACATATCATATTCTGTAACATGAGACCACATATGTAACAAAGCTAGTTAAGCTGTGAAGCGCTAGAACTTCAGAGGACAATATTGTGTTTTACACAGTATAAGCAAAAACTGGTCACATGAAAAATATAATAAAAATATCTAAAATCTATGTATGAAGATGAGGGCATTTGTTCTGAACAATCATTTCTTCACAAAATTTCTCATTATCGGTTCATCAATTTCTTCCATACCCCCTAGGCAATTCTGGTCAGAGCCTTTGAGAGTTGATTTATAAATGATACTATGTTGTTTAAGAATGCTACTGATAATACAAAATGAGAAATACATACAGTAAAACTTGGATAGGGTTTGTATGACCACTGCATAACTTCTATTCTTAGCAAGGTCAAAGGGAAACTACTCTACACATGAGAAAAGTGCAGATTGTCATTTTCCCTTAGGTAAACACATGCCAACCCCCAAACTCTATCTGCAAGCCATTGGCTATACGTTCACACAAAGGACTGATAGTATGTGTTCTGAGTCTTGTGCCACTGTGGGTTATCGCCCATCAACACAGCCAACCCATTGCACCACCCTAACCTGTCATTTACAATGGCTATGCTTGCACACTGGCCACCAATCTTCAGCCAAATCCCAATATGTCAGCTGTGAATTATTTTGCTCAGTGTGTTGCAAAAGGTTAGAATGAAAATCGGTGCTACACCAGAGGTGTGCTTCATTTTCCAGCATTGTAAACAGGTACTCTTTGCTTATGAGCAAAATATCAGCATATATAATTAATATAAATGAAATGGGGATTATAAATTATTTCGCTATACCCGGGGTCTTGCTCAATCTGAAGCTGTCGTATTTAAGGTCTACTAGAGAAACAGCCGAGGCTGAAGAGAACACTAAATACACAACTTACAGTGTTCAACAAATATGTAACAACAAAGGGAAGTTAATAATAGTAATAGTACAGTGACACACAACAAACAGCAATTCTATCAAATTCTTATTTGATTATTTAAAATTCTCCAAAAATGTGTGAATATGACTTAAAAGCCCATTAAAATCCAATAAAACAGGAACAAAATGACAACAAAAGAAACACGGTGAAACCACACTGATGAAAGTATGAAAAAATAAGACACACATCTAGTACTGACACAAAATAGAGATCAAATACATTTAAATGCTGAAATATAAATATCTGTGTGACAAGAGAAAACACTGAAGAATACACCTTTCACAACAATAACATTATCTACCTCAATGTTGCCTCGCCATCTGTCAGCAGCATTTCTTGCAAGTTCAAGCTCCTTTTCCTTCAAGCCGCGGTGACGTTTGTATGCGATTTCTATGAAAATCAGGAGAACGCCTGCAACAATTCCTCCGGCTACCATCATAAAAACTCCTGAAATTAAGAAATACAGGAAATTAGCCATGTTTAACTTGATGATTATGATAAATATCAAAATTCATAGGCCTTGAACAAGATTTCTAGTTTATTGTTCATATTAATTCTACAATGGTTTTGTTCTGTCTTCTAGACATATAATAGGTGAAGTTTTCACACTTCTCATGCAAACTGAAAAGAACAGCCTGTCAAGACAGTTTCAGCATTTCAAAATATGATAAAGAGAAAGGAAAACTATTTCTGATAATGAAAAATGATATCACCACATGCTAAGCTGAATTCAAAATCAGAAAATTTGAAAACAAACATGAAGTCTCACGAATCATTTACAGCATTATGTAGATTATGACATAAAAGTAACCAAACATTATGCTAGTTCATGGGAATGATAATACACTGCATTAATTGTGCTTCTGATAATGACCACATACCTGCCATATTAGTCAATCCTAAAGTAGCTGGGGCAGAGTTACTTTCTGGACAAGATGACTTGCTGTCAACAAGGATCCAACGGTTATCCAGCTGCTCCATAAATCCACCTGATGAAGAAATGGATGACAGAAGTCCTCAAGCATGACATGTTGTGATTTATATACAAAGTAAAACTTTACATCCCTATCAACAGGAAAAGGTCTAAATTACGTAAGTCAAGCCATGGTTACAGGCAGAGTGCAGTTAGGAACAATGTATCATATCAATAGTGACCACTGGCCAAATTAAGTACAACTGGCCATTTCATGACATGGTTTGTTGTTTTATGCCTTTCTTTTAGGAGGTTCACTGCTTTTGGCATTTACACCTCACTTTTCTCATTTTTACTTTTCTTGTTAATGTTTTTGTGACAGGGTTTTTCTTTCTTTTTGTCTTTTAAATTTTACCCATGCAGCGGTTTTGTTAGGCCTGCTCTGTCACAAATCCCAGACTGGGAGATGTAATAAGTTATGACAGGACAACAATCACGAACAAACAAGTTTAACACTTAACAGAACAATCCATCAGACTCACACATTTATTAAACATAATTATACAGATAATAGCGCAATTACAGACATTATATTATTGAAATTAACTGCCGTACAACGGCCTTATTCTCACATACACTCTCCCTCGGATCCACAACCCGGTAGTTACTCCTAAAGGCACTTCGGCCTCAGCCTCTCCCCTCAGGGTCTTAATAGCACATTAATAATTCACTGGCACCGCAGTCTCTCAATATCACCTTCCTATTGTCATACACCTTAGCATTCCCCTAGCACCTCAGCAGGGCAATAACACATTATCATTTCAATAGTACATTATTAGTTCACTAGCCCATCAACATGGCAATAGTACATTATCACATTCACGCTCATATCTACGTCCCTGTCCGTGGCCTGACTGCCACGACTTTATGTGCCTCTACTGTCCTGCACTGACAGCCTCACTTCTGGCCTATGTGTGGCCTCCGGCCCTATGCTGGCCTATCACCGTAGGCGGCGCTCTTTGGCCCGACCTCGGCACCTACAAGAATAACATTACATTGGTATAATACCCTACCATTTCTATTCACTCCACCTCTCCTTACAACCCATGAAGCGTACACACACTAGTTCACCTTTCACTCACCACACATCTTACGGTAACACACCTCCATCGGAGTACACACTACTCACTCGCGCTACAAATCCATGAACTCACTTTCATCTATCGCTCATGGCGCACATTGCTATATCCAATATCAAGGACTTCCACATTCCTCACATATACTTATTTACATCATGGTAATAGACGAATATAATATAATACATCAATCATAATTATCAATCAACGTTCTACCTACCAGTCATCACTGGAAAAACTCTCTCACTGGTCTCTCGACTGCTCCCCTTATGTCCGCCCGCTGGGCTCTTACTAGCGTCCGTTCAGTAGGACCTTCTAACTTGCAGTGATAGTAATACAGCGCTTTCGCCTCATTCAGACCCCCACCACTCATAACATGCACGCTTTCCTTACTTGTCTTCGTGCGTTAATTTTACTCTCTTCCTTTCCCGTCTTTCCCTACCTGTCTGCCGTGAGCCCTTCTTACTCTACACCCGCTCTGTAGCAATCCCCTTAATTGCACTCACTCCACTCGTGACATCATCCCCCACCCCAAAAAAATTAATGCAATTAATTTCAAATCGCATCAAGATGACTGTCAACGAGTGAGCGTGAGCAATACCTACACTAAAAAAATGACCTAGCAGTTCCCCTAGTATATAAAATACCGAAATCAGGGGAAAATATGGGGATCAATATGCCCTGCAATATGCATATATGTGTCACATCATGAATAGCTAACTAAACACAATATCTAATACAGAATCAAAAACCCGTCAACCTATCAACCATTCTTCATATCATATTTATAATGTCAATATTTTAAAGTCGACTCATTCACACAGATCCTGTCAATGTTCCTGTCCTCCGATGTATAAGCTCCTGAACTCTTCCCCTAGGCTCGACTAAGGTAGTCGGCGATATGATTGCTGGTTCCTGGAATTGGTTGAATAACGAAGGTATACGGCTGCAAAGCCAATGCCCATCTAGACAAGCGTGGGCTGGACGAACGATTCTTCGACAAAAATGTCAGTGGCTTGTGGTCTGTCTGGATACAAAATTCTCGTCCCATGAGATAACGTCCTAATTTCTGGACGGACCACACAATGGCAAGACACTCACGCTCTATCACAGAATACTTTCTTTCTCTCTGCAATAACTTCCTACTGACATAACATACAGGATGGAGACATTCGTTCTTCTCCTGTAGAAGACAAGCGCCGACACCAGAGTCCGACGCATCCGTTCTGAGGATAAAATTAGATCGAAAATCGGGTAATATCAGAATGGGTGACGATGATAATGCTGTCACCAAATTATCAAATGCTGTCTGACACTCAGACGTCCACTGGACCTTATCGGGTTGTCCCTTCTTAGTAAGGTCAGTAAGAGAAGATGACAAGGAGGAAAAATTTGGAATGAACTTTCTGTAATAATTTAAAATTCCCACTAAGCTTCTGACTTGTTTCTTTGTTTTAGGGATTTGCAACCCTACTAACTTGTCAATTTTTGTTACTTCAGGTCTCTGAACACCTCTACCCACGATATGTCCTAAGAACACTATCTCCGGACATGCCAAATCCATCTTTGCGGCTTTAGCAGTTAACCCAAAATGACGTAATCGTTGAAAAATTACTGTTAGTGTCTGAATATGATCAGACCATGTCGACGTATGACATGCTATATCGTCAAAGAATGACACGACATTAGGTATGTCCTTCAACACTAGTCTCATTAATCGTGCAAACGTCGCTGGCGCGTTTACCAACCCAAATGGCATGACCTTAAATTGGAATAATCCAATGGGCGTTTGGAACGCCGTGTATTGTTTAGACTCCTCAGTAAGAGGGATTTCCCAATAACCTTTCGTTAAATCTATCTTGGAAAACCACGTGGACCCGGCCAATGAAGCTATTAATTCCTCCTGAAACGGAATAGGCTCCCTATCGCCTACCGTAATAGTGTTCAATCTTCGAAAATCAATACAGAACCGCACCGATCCATCAAGTTTTTTCACGAGGACGATGGGTGATGAATACGGCGATGTTGATGGTTCTATCACATCTAACTTCAACATTGACTCAACTTCCTTTATGACTCTATCTCTCGAAGAAAAAGGCAGCGGATACGGTCTAAGAAATACTGGCTTATCCGAAGTCAACTTTATTTGGTGCTGGATCACCGTAGTGCGACCCGGCAAATCCGTAACAACATCCGGGAATGACGCTAACAGGGTCTTAAGTTCCCTACTCCTTGAACTCGTAAGGTCAGGGTTAATTTTTACGTCCCTGTAACCTTGCGTCGGAGTTAACTCCGGCAATTGAATTTGTAACTCTTCCTGTGCCTCGGTGTCGCTTACGTCACAGTCCAACTGGTCTACGACCCCCGTACAAGCAATAGAGAAGACAGTCTCCTCTGGTCTTGTCTGTGCACACAGATATTGTGGTCTCTCATAAAATCTCTGTAGCATATTAACATGGAAAACCTTACTCGTTCCATCAATGTGGATAGCGTAATCTACCTTTGAAACAACTCGCTCAATAACATAAGGGCCTTTCCATGTCATCAATAACTTATTATGGTCCGTAGGTAACAACAATAGGACCTTGTCTCCTGGCTTAAAAATTCTCAGTTTGGAACCTCTATCTTTATAGTCTTTTGCTCTTTTCGAAGCGATACCAGAAGCTTCTTCTGCTATAGTGCGCGCTGAAGATAATCTTTCTCTTAAATCAACAAGGTACTGAAACACCGAAATCTGCTCATCGTCTCCCGATGATGGCGACGTCATCATGTCCCGAAGAACATCAGTTGGGCCCCTCGGACTACGACCATACATCATTTCGAACGGCGAGAATCCCGTTGACTCCTGCCGTACCTCTCTGTACGCGAATAACACTGCAGGGATATATCTATCCCAATCTTTAGGGCGATCAGCAGCTACCTTACGCAGCATCGACTTTAACGTCGAGTTCAATCTCTCGCACATGCCATTAGCCTGCGGATGATAAGGGGTGGTAGTGATGGGTTGTATGCTGAATAAGCGGAACAATTCCTTCATCATCTCCGACGTAAATTGCGCGCCCCTATCAGACAGAATTTGCTCTGGTATTCCTACCCTAGCGAAAATTGCAAACAACGCTTCCGCGACTGCCTCAGACGTTATGGTCCGCAGAGGAACCGCCTCCGGCCATCTCGTAGCATTACATATGACCGTTAAGAAAAATCGATTCCTCCTATCGGTCGCTGGGTGAATGGGGCCAACAAGGTCTATCGAGACCTTTTTAAACGGTTCCGAGACCGTGGGGATCTTCTGAAGAGGAGCCTGGGGTGTACGACCCTTATGCGTCGTCTTTTGGCACGCACTGCACGTCTTACAATAGACTTGCACATCTCTGTGGATCGATGGCCAGTAAAAATTTTTAAGAACCCTTTCTTTGGTTCTAGCTATCCCCATATGACCCGCTAATGGGACATCGTGTGCCAAATGCAATACTGTTGCGATCAGCAACGCTGGCACAACGACCTGCTTTAAAATGGAGGCCACCGTTACATACTTACGGAACAGAATGCCCGCCTGAACAACAAAGGAAGACGAGCCGTTCTTATATTTCCTCGTTTTCTCGGTTCGCGCTTCCCTAAAACATGGGTTTAATGATGGGTCCTCCCTTTGTAATCTCGCCAAGCGCTCTGGCGTGATATCTAGGTTGACCGCTGGCGTCGCCAAAGGTCTAATCTTATCTTTATCAGCTACCTGTCGACATGTTTCGACCGCGGCGCAAAAGTCAATACCTTTTGATTGCGACCATGCTTGCACGTTCTCATCGGAAGGGGAAACTACCCGTGATACATTCCCAATGATGAGCTGGGCGCCTGGAAAACAACCAACGACTGCTTCGACTTCCCCGCTAAGGAAAGGTGTATCTATCACTATTCTTGCCATGGGTAATTTCTCAATGGCCCCCGAAAATTGGATGCACGGGACAGTCTCACCTGTAAGCTGTGAATCCCGAATGCAGTCTCTATGCACTCCCACAACGGTAGATCCTGTATCTCGTAAAACCGAGACCGGTTCGTCCCCAACAAACCCCGGATAAACCCTAAGACCACCTCCTGTATGACATGAATTTATAACGGGGATCTTTCTCCCACAAGGTAAAACACCGGAAGATAATAACTTCTCACAACTGGGACACTTAGAATACTGTCCGCCTCCGTTGTCCGATGTAACACACGCAGCCGCATGATGAAATTTATTTGGGGAACATGGACTGGAGCTACTGTCCACGTTCGCCGCTATCCTACCTGCAGGGCAATTCACGCTGATGTGATCTGCTCTTCCGCAGTTCCAACACTTCGCGGCCCTACACTCGCGTGAAAAGTGACCCACGCGTCCGCAAGTCCAACACTCCGCTCTCTGTGCTGCACTAGGCCTGGGTCCCCGTGACCCATCGCGACCGGAACTAAAGTCCCTATGCCGTCGGTCATCGGCAAAGGTCACAAATCGCCCCCGGCCATTACCGCGACCTAGCCCTCCTGCTCGGTCAAACTTACCGGATCCATATGCAGGTGATTGGTGATAGCCCCTACGCTGCCCCTGGGCTTGCCCACTATAGGCACCACGCTGACGCGACCTGTCCTTAAGTCCTGCCGGCGACCCCTCAACCACGGCGACGTACCCAGCATCTTGGACGTACGCCCTGGCGACTGGTTTGGACGGATGGGCCGTACGGTATGCTTCCGCCAACTTAGACGCCTCCTGCACCGTCGCGGGTTCGTTTTCTTTCAGGAAAGCCACCAGATCTTTATGGCACGACGCGTACAGCTGGTCACGGATCATTAGGTCTTTCAGTTTAGCAAAATCCGCGCCCACATGCGCCAAGTCTACCCAGTTCGCGAAATATTCCGTTAGTCTCGCGACGAAGGCAGCAAAGTCCTCCCTGGTATCCGCACGTGCTCGCCTAAACTGCTCCCGGAAATATTCCTCGGTACGCGCAAATCGGCGAAGCAGCAAAGCCTTCAGCTTATCGTAATCTTGCACGTCTTCGCGCTGTAGCTCTTTAAAGTAGGTTAACGCTCGCCCCTGCAATAGAGACGCCAGGTACGTGGACCATAATTCCTTATTTTCCCCCCATTGCAATTGTGCGTTCAGTTCGAACCTGTAAAGGAAGGCGTCTATGTCGTCCTTCCGGTCGTCGAACGTAGGGAGCTTAATCCTAACGCCACCTTTATTGTGTACCTGCCGCTCAACTGTTTCTGTTGGCGTATTCTTTTTGATTTCCAACTCGGCGATTCTTATTCGCGCCTCTCTCTCCTGTTGCTTATCCCTAGCCTCTATCTCCCGCTCCTGGGCTTCTATCTCCTTTAACTTTAACTCCCTCTCCTGCTCCTGAGCCTTAGCCTCTCTTTCTTGTTGCTGAGCCTTAGCCTCTCTTTCTTGTTGCTGAGCCTTAGCCTCTCTTTCCTCTTCTCTCTGTCGCTCTTGAGCCTCTTTTTCTCGCTCTCTATCCTTAGCACGCTCATCGCGCAAATCCGCCTGTTGTTCTTTAATCCAGCCGCGTAGCTCCTCTCCCTCCAGGCCAAGTTCCTTACCCAACTTCATTAGTTGTTGGAGTTTCGCCATTTCACAGATTTATGGTTATGGTATGTATTATAAAAACGCCTAACCTGTCGGTATGATCACTAACGACATGACCAGAGACCTGAGATCACACCAGATATAACAATACCCAATTGTCTCAAATACAATTCAGAAATTTACCTACTTCCTAACTAATTCTATATTCATTAATTGTATAGCACTATTAATAATAAAAGAAAATAGAAACGACAAGAATGAAGAAATTCAGTAGAAGGACCACAAGTACGTCAAGGACAACGAACCAGACTAGGACAAAGCTTCTACAAAAAAAAACTATAATGGAAAAAAAAAATGCAACCTACTACGCCGATTACACTACAAGGTACGAACAAGAACAGAGTCTGAAAAAAAAGAACGTATCTACAGAAAGGTAAGAGAGGGACAAGAGAGACGTCTTCCTAAAACAACGAGGAAGATGGAACGGCACAATCTAAACAAAAATACAGGTCCCTATAGAACTGTTCACTGTGATGAACGAAGTTCCAAATTTAGCCCACCTCCCGAAGAGGATAAACTACGCTCACCACAGCAAACCCGCGCCACCGCCCGTATAATCAATTACAACGAAAACAGCAAAAACAGAGAAAACGACAGAAGAAAAGACAGCCCTCAATCCAGGGCACAAATTTTTCACTTAACTTTCACCCTTGATTTCAATTTCTCCCCTTCCTCGGAGCTCTGGCTGCTTGACCTCTACAGGCTGGCACACACACTCTGCAGAAATTTAAGTACACATTAATACATATTCATCAAAATACATGCATCAATACATATTCATAAACATACATAAATCATATCATCATGAAATTTCCATTCATCCCACGAACAAGGACAACAGCACGAATTCCTAGCACAACAGAAAAACAACTAGATATAACGAATACACAATGTCAAAATGACCACAGGTAAACAGGACGAGCCCCCAGTGTCACAAATCCCAGACTGGGAGATGTAATAAGTTATGACAGGACAACAATCACGAACAAACAAGTTTAACACTTAACAGAACAATCCATCAGACTCACACATTTATTAAACATAATTATACAGATAATAGCGCAATTACAGACATTATATTATTGAAATTAACTGCCGTACAACGGCCTTATTCTCACATACACTCTCCCTCGGATCCACAACCCGGTAGTTACTCCTAAAGGCACTTCGGCCTCAGCCTCTCCCCTCAGGGTCTTAATAGCACATTAATAATTCACTGGCACCGCAGTCTCTCAATATCACCTTCCTATTGTCATACACCTTAGCATTCCCCTAGCACCTCAGCAGGGCAATAACACATTATCATTTCAATAGTACATTATTAGTTCACTAGCCCATCAACATGGCAATAGTACATTATCACATTCACGCTCATATCTACGTCCCTGTCCGTGGCCTGACTGCCACGACTTTATGTGCCTCTACTGTCCTGCACTGACAGCCTCACTTCTGGCCTATGTGTGGCCTCCGGCCCTATGCTGGCCTATTACCGTAGGCGGCGCTCTTTGGCCCGACCTCGGCACCTACAAGAATAACATTACATTGGTATAATACCCTACCATTTCTATTCACTCCACCTCTCCTTACAACCCATGAAGCGTACACACACTAGTTCACCTTTCACTCACCACACATCTTACGGTAACACACCTCCATCGGAGTACACACTACTCACTCGCGCTACAAATCCATGAACTCACTTTCATCTATCGCTCATGGCGCACATTGCTATATCCAATATCAAGGACTTCCACATTCCTCACATATACTTATTTACATCATGGTAATAGACGAATATAATATAATACATCAATCATAATTATCAATCAACGTTCTACCTACCAGTCATCACTGGAAAAACTCTCTCACTGGTCTCTCGACTGCTCCCCTTATGTCCGCCCGCTGGGCTCTTACTAGCGTCCGTTCAGTAGGACCTTCTAACTTGCAGTGATAGTAATACAGCGCTTTCGCCTCATTCAGACCCCCACCACTCATAACATGCACACTTTCCTTACTTGTCTTCGTGCGTTAATTTTACTCTCTTCCTTTCCCGTCCTTCCCTACCTGTCTGCCGTGAGCCCTTCTTACTCTACACCCGCTCTGTAGCAATCCCCTTAATTGCACTCACTCCACTCGTGACATGCTCTTCTTGATTTTTAACTGTCAAGATATCTTTAATGTGAGCAATGCGCACATGACCCCATGAGTTTTTCATCCTTATTTGAGAAGACTAGGTGCCCAATCCCACCTACCCAGGATCAGGGACAGGAATTTCCCCCCCAAATCCCAACATGTCTACATCTACCGGGAACCAAACCCAGTACCTTCAGCATGAGAGGCGAGCACCTTGCCACTAGACCAAAGTGTTTCCTGCCTGAGTGACTGTTCATTTTAAATCACTGCAAAGTCACAACTGTTCAAATTTCCAGATGTTCATTTTTTCCTGAATTTCAATATGCCCTGTGTCCACTCTCATCGCTGTCAACACACACTTCCGCTAATTAATGCAAAGAAAGACTGTAATATTTACATGTTTGCTTTCATTTCTACATGCTACTTAGGTGCCATACAGTTATAAATACTTTCTTTAACTCTGGTGAAAAGGCAGTAAAGAGATCACAGCACAGACAAAAACTAATACGAGTTGGGAATGGGGCAGCAAATGAATAATTACTGACAAATTCAGCTAAAAACAATTCCACCACTTTGCAAATAAAAAGCAGTGAAAATCAAATGATCTTAAATCAACACCGCTTAATCTACTCTCACAAGTCCACCCTCTTACTGAATTAGGAAAGGGGCACTTGTGTAATTTTGAAAAATAATGAAAAATAAAATAAAATACTTAGAACATGAATTTCTGATTTTACTTCTCCGTTTCTGCACCACTGTCACTATTTTCATTCCATAATCTATATCATTTGGAGTCCTTGTTACACCCCCTACGCCCCAGATAAACTGTACACGTAACAGTATTTGAAATACCATGTTTACGAACACAAACTTGCAAAATTTGTCAAAGGAAGCAGAAAGCAGATATTTTTGTCTAAAATTTCACAAGGACAAAAATCAAAGTATCATCTAAAGCCAAATATACTGCATTATTTCTGGTCTCAAGAAGCCCAGCTGCTATGAACATTTGAAAACACTATACAGAACACAGTACTTCATAGTGCACTAGGCTGGATTCCTGCAGTTTTTACAGCACTTTAAGGTGCGTTCGCCAGTATTAGGTTAAGACAGTAACAAAAAACAATAATGACTGTGATAAAATTATTCAGTTTACAGAAAAGCTGAAAAATACGGTGGTTGATGCAAAATAACCATTTGGTGACGGGAATGTCAAGACATCAAATATCTAAGTCAAGGCACATTTCCAATAGTTACTCACTCTCATGCATATCCAGCACTGCCATTGAAACTTCGTGTGTCCAGGGACTGTTTTTAGGCAGACCTATTCCAAGTCCTGAACGGCCAAAGAGGTCACCGGCTGTGGTCAAATCACAGTCACTGGCAGCTTCATATTCCAAGCGAGGAGAGTCCCATATAAAGGCTTGAAGATCCCTTTATGGTCAAATGAAAGTACAAAATGAAAGACCAATTAACAGTAATTTGTCATCATATGTTTATTCAATTTTTTTCCATTCACTGATAAAAACATCCACATGAATCTATAAATTGCTATTATTTTTCAAGGGATCCTTAAAACAAGGCCAATCACACCCAAATTTGTTTCCAATTTGTCACCATGAGGTAAGTCCTGTGGCAGTATCACTGGTACAGATTGGCCACTCAATTCACTTATACAGTCAGTTTGCCAGCCTGATATACATAACCTCAGTCATTGCATCATTTGTGACACATTGGACACTTTAAAAAAAACAACTTATTTACTTGATGGCTTTTCTTGCACATCTGATGAATGACAGACATGTCCACAATCATAATAGACTCTATATCCATGGAAAACTGATCAATAAAAGACAAAATAGATTCTTCCTCGATTTGCCAAAGAATTGGTTCAAACCAGCTTGATGTCAGTTGGCAGCATTTATTTGGAATAACACAAAAGTTTGCGCAAAAAAAAAAAATAGGTTCCACGATATTAATCCAATTTCTTTCCCTTAAAACACAATACCGCTATGCCCCAAAAAATATCCTTACTTGCAACAAAAAACTGCTCATTTTCAAAACAATTTTACATCAGATATGATCAAGGTATACAAAGCTTTTTCAATGAAAATATTTGAAATTCCCATGACTTTTGATCACTTGGAGTAGTACTCATTCCCCATATTCTGATCATCTCATTGATTCTGTACATGTCACTTACATGCGTTCATCCCCTAGCTTACCCTTTACGAATATCTTCAATGGCAGCTTCTGCTGTATAGTATGTTTCCTGTTTGTCCATGTTCCTGTACATGGTAGACAACTCCACCTGTCTTTTGAAATACATTTCCACAGCACTACCTTTCACTGTAGCATACTTGAATTTCTCATTGGGATTACGAAGCTGTGGAAACGAATGTAATAGTTAAAATACCTTGCACTATTTGCTGAGACGGCTTTTTTTTACAGTACCTACTTCTTTAATGAGTAACCAATAAACCTGAAAAAACACTGCTGAAACTTAAAATCTCTATATATAAGTGAAAAAAAAATATTTTTAAATTGATATTTCATTCCAGCACTGTGCAGTGCAGCAGGAAGAAGATAAATAAAAAATGAACCAAAAACTTTTTTGTCATATGAATGTCTTTTCCCTTTGATTCCCAGTGTGGCAATGTTGCAATTGACCAGGCTGACTGATACCACACATCGGGCTGAACATCTGAGAATTTTAAAGTTTTACTTCATGGCACACAAAAAAAAATAAAGAAGAAAATTGAATCATTACATTGATTTTATTAATTAATTTAATTAAATTTAGTACCCTACATAAATATTCTTCATCATTAAGTAATTTACATGCTTAATTTTAGACTGCAAGGGTAAATACATAATTTTGCTCTCGGACCAACTCTTACTTGCAGATTGACTGGATAGGTGAAAGACATGATTACTGATGATTCTTTCCAAGTTTTTAGTTTGCAATGTGATTATTAAATTAATCATTTTTCATTAACAGACCCTGGGATCATCAATGCCAGAAATGAGAGCCTCTGGTCTGTCCAACACAAGGAAAGCTGCCAGGTTGGCAGTGTAAGATGCAACGATGATCATTGCAAAGCCAGCCCACACCATTCCAAGCACACGTGCACTGAAACTTCTGGGTGTGCCTATGTGAGAGAGAGAAAAATATGGCAAAAAATAGGATGAAACAGAATACTAAAGTATGATGTTTCCACTATGTGGGAAATGAAACATAGATCACATTTTACCTGTGTCACACACAAGTAACAATTGTAAGTCCTGAAATTTTTAATATTTACAATAATATCAAAAGTTTGCCGGGTGTGACCAATGGTTTGTAATCTGAACTGAAAATAGGCCTCTCTCTCTCTTTGAATGCTGTCTTCCAAATTGTGTGCGTACCTTTCATCTTACACTCTGCGTAACTACATCATATCATATGATACAATATCTTTAACACTTTATTGCCTGAGGGGTTTTTCACTTTGCTAACTTCTGTCAACTTGCGTGTAGCCCATGCTGTAAACAAAGCCGGAAATACTATTGATCAGAAACAATCAGAAATGGCTGAAGAATATAAGGGAAATCACTCTAAAACATCAAAACAGAGAGATACCCGTGCTTGCTGCCAACCGGCGACAGCAGGCAGAAAGGGTAATGCTGGAAGCATCGCTCATGAGTGACATCAGACAAGAAAGTGTTAAAGAATATAAAACCAGTTATTAGATCCTGTCGTCAACTACATTTTATTTTGTTTCATAAGCGGATTGAATATCCAGTTACATGTGCTGACACAGATTGCTTAGAACTCTATTTTAGACGTGAACATTTCATATGCATCAGTCATATTTCCACGAGATAAATATACACTGGAAATTGTTTCATTTCAATCTCTGCAAATTTAAACTCACCTTCACCAATGCCACTATTCAACAAGACTCCCCATGAAAACCACATAGCACTAGACAGATTAAGTGCATCTTCTTCTGTGTCATCACTCTTGGCCAGCTTGAATCTGCCAAAGGGGGAGAAGCGATCCAGTAGGTACAGGACTAGAGCCACTACGTGTACAGAGAGACCAACCAAGATCCACAGTGTATCTTGAAATGGTTGCAAGAAGGAAGCCAGGCTTGAATCTTTTTGAGTCTGTGAAACAGGCAAAATGAAAATGTGACTACCCCTAGCATATTTCGCAGGAAAAAAAAAGTGTTCAACTTGTTATGCAAATTACCATACTTGTACCACAAATTTGCGTTTTCTCGCCCAAAGCCTTTAAAATCAGGCACATTCTTATTCTCTCTTTTTTTTTTTTTATCTAAAAAGAGCAAATTATGAACAAACGTGAAATCAGAGATACTGAAAATTTTTTGACTAATTGATTATTTTTCTGTCCATTTATGTATCACAGATTCATACTTTTTATATCTAATACTGCGCTGACTCACATCGAATACGATATACCTTTCTAACAAGAATATTAAGGCCTTGATACTTGAAGGGTTTTGTGAAGTCAATGTCATTAGCTCTCTCAGGATTGATGGTCAAAGGTGCCACAATAAGGTCGGCTTCCTGCCTCATCAATTCTCCCATCATTCCGTTCCAGAATTTCTTGTCAGATCCATTATGCTGTGGACCAAATTTTCAAAATGAAATTTTTTTTGAATAAAAGAAACTTTACAAATATTATGGTCTGGTCATAGATAAAAACACAGAAAAAGATTATATCATCACAATTTAGAAACTAAAATATCATTACCGAGTCAACTTTCCAAAGGACAAACACAACAACCATCACTGACCAACATAGTCACAGAAAACTGATAGTTGCAGAAATTAAATCTCTCAACAGTAATATCCAAAATGATTCAATACTGGGACAAAAGATAATACAGATTTCAAGTCATAAGCTGGCTTCACAAGGCCAGGATAGTTTAAAATAATCATCTGTACATAAGCTGCTCCTCAAGTTGTCCATATATAGCCGTGAATTACACTTTATCATGTTTCATTAACTTCTTTTGATAATATATTACTTGCAGCCCTTTATTCGAGAGCTCACATGTGTGATGATTTTGTAACAATTGTTTAAGACACAAGAATCAAATTGGAGTTGGGTTTGTTTTTTTTCATTCCATCAAAAACAGGAGGAGAGTCAAATGCCATACTAAACCTTGTCTAAATCAGTGCAATATCATTCTATGAATGCAAAAATACTGAAATGCCAAGCATATTTATTCTGGTTTGACTGGGTTCAGTAATATCTTGCACACTTTAGAGTTGCATGGTTCAGAGACTTGCTTCTGTGTTATGCATGCAGCTAATGGAATAAAAATTATCCTTATTTATGACACTGAATAAATACGTGCCAAACCTTTTCAAAGGATCCAAACAGCCCGTCTTTGCTCAGATGTATGGTAAAATTAAACTGCACCTTCTCTGCTATTTTAGCCAGCATATCCATGCAGTAGCCCATGCAGCAGTGGTCTGCAGATAGTAAAATACAACAACATGAAATGCTGAACAATAAGAAATAAAGGTTAGGACATAATGTTCTGCTTTTACTTTCCTTTGCTCTGTATTGTTACCTCTTTATTGAATGGCCTATTCATGCACTGAATGTTTGAGAATATAACCTGTGACTACAGCATGCTTGAGCTCATACTCAAGTAAGTGATACTGTAATACCGTTGCTATGCTAACTTCAGTAGTAACTTGCTACATTCTACATCCTACGTCTGGTGTTCATGCACCTTTACCATGTGTTCCGTTTCGGCAGGGGAAGGCATGGACAGCAGGAGCGACTGGTCTACAGTGTCCATCTTTAGGTAGTGGCAGAACCTCTACAAATGGCTTCTCTTTCAATGTAACAATCTGATGAGGGGATAGAAATGTTGGTTTAATACAGTTTGCAGCAAAGTCACTTTTGGCAAGAATGAACTCATATTGATCTAAAAAAAAGAAAGAAAAAAGCATGATCAGAGAGAATTTTGCCATGATTGGTGAGATATCTGTATATGCCCAAATCAATTTATTTTGCACTGGTCATGATGGTGTGCATGATATGCTAATTGTACAAACTGCATATTGTTACTGTGCTAACATAACAGCCTGAGGCTTCAGACAAACTTGCATTGACCTTTCATGTTCTTTTTGAGGTAAAGCCAACGTTGTCTTATAAATGAAAAAAACAGAAGCCCCTCTGAACTGACAAGATAATATTTCATCCTGATGACTAGTTTTATATTTGTTTTTCTCAAAACTTTGAAAAGTTGAATTTGTCATTATGTTAGCACAATGATGATAATGTTTTCACTGTGCATCCCCATAATAGAACTCAATGGTAGAATGTGCACTTGGTGAGTGACATAGCACACTTTGAAAGAGACTGAAGATAGGAAGGAATGAAATTAATATTAATAGAGATGAAAATGCTAGTCCATATTGCATCTACTGTCAATCAGTGTCCACGACTTATGCTGTTTCTTCAATTGTAATCACCTGCAATGTTCACATTAATGTGGATAGTCTATCACATCATTCACCCTGATCTCCAGTTATATCATTAAGTATTTTTTTGCCACTTTACATTGTTCTTAATACATTTGAGGTTCTTCAGTGTTTGGGGGTGCTACTTGGTACCTTAATAACCATATTATTCACATCAATTCTTTTTGTAAGCAGGATCATAAATTTATTTTCTTGGTCACATTATTCTAGCTTATACTTCTTTTAGTTTCCATTTTTACTCAAACAGTTGAAATAAAACACACTGGTGGTCAGTGGTGCATGAGATCACAGTGACAAACTTGAATACATGTGTGCAAAATTAGCACCACCATAATACTAACTTCTCTGGACTAACAGGACAAACTAAAAACACCATAGGTTAGTGTAAAACAAATCATATATGATACTGATAGCAGCTGTGTTCTTAAAACACTTCAAAATAATTACCGTGAGATTGCGTGAGATTTTTTCGCCTTTGGGTTTCACACGAGTGTTGCCTGGCCATGTCAAATTATTTCCCTTCATTCGCAAACCCAGGCTCTGTTCAAATACAAAATGAAAACGAACAATGTTGATAAACATAAAATACAGATGCCAGAAGAATCAATTAATTTTGTTTACAAGAGAACTGTGGACATTGTTTTAAATAACCTCCAATACTTTGATTTAAAATTCACTTCATTGTTAACCTAGTAATTTCTTGATGGCTGGAAGTTGTCCATGTTATCAAATTTCAATAACACACAAAATGAATATAAAGACACCAGGAAAGCAAATGGCAGAGATGTGACTCAGTATTGTTTTTTATTATTATAATATATGAATTTCAAAATAACCAGTGATAAGAAGGAAATCTGTTTTTGCAGTTCAGATGGGAAGACTGGTATATACACATGACTATTGATGCCTGTGCCTTTGCAAGTAATGGCATCATGAACTTTCCTGAATGAAATAAAACAAAGTTGTGACCACAAACTCCATGATCATGCAAAACTTTAAATACCTGAAATTTTAAATCAAATGAAACATAATTAAGATTAACTCTGTTGTGTTTCACTGTCCATCTTTGTAGCGTCTTGCAGGCCACATCTTTGCGGGGACGATCGATAATGTCTCCCTCCTACGTATTGTTCACCAGCGCTTAGCACCCCATCCCGTGGCTAATTTTTTCCTTTAATGTCTCGCAGTGTGTCGACCTAGGTCTGACCTGTTTTGGTAATTGTAGGATATTCCTGAATGTTCCATGGTATTGGAGAGAAAGATGTTTACACTAGGTTTGCCTTGAGATGATGTAACCCATTGACGTGCTGTTGTATGATTGGGTGGTTTGTGTGTCTCCCGGACGTACGAGATCGATCTCGGGCTAATGCAAAATTTAAGTCGACTCAAGTGTTTTCTGTGCGAATGTATATAAATATGAGAGCCATGTGAGTATGTGTGGTGAGTATTCAGCATTTGTGTGTGCAAGATCTAGTTGTATGTTTAGATTCGTATGCCTTCCCCGCAGGCGTAAGTAGGTTGTGAGATATCACGCTTTTCATCTTACAGTTATTAAACTTTGGTATTTAGTGTTCGACGGATTCCGTGTTTCATTTTCACAACAGTTGTGACAGTTTCATGTTTTAAAAGGAGCACTTCATATAACCTCTCTGCCCCTATTATAACGTACTGCAATTTACCTCAACTGTTACAATCTTTATGACTATTTGGTACTGACCTTATCTTTGTGTCCATACAGACCAACAGACATAGATCTCCTGTTTCCATTGATGTTCATGATTTCATACATAGGGTTCAGTCTGTCTCCATTATCATCAAAGCTCACTTGACCAGTCTCGCCATTCATCTTTGCGCTAATTAATGTCCTTGGAAGAGAACAGTGTAATTGAAAGATTAATCTCCATCTGTGCAAGCTCATTGTAGTACAAAACAGCTTTGTTATTACAATTTCTACCATAAACCTCTAACCTTATCTGCATTTCTTTGAACAATCAATGGCTATTTGTTTCAAACTTTGAAGTCCTTGAAAGATTCCATCAATCAATTAAATGAAAAACCTTCTTCAGAACTCATTGTGATCGAATTAACTTGTTAATATACATAATATTAAATACTGAAACCTATATGTGAGGAAGGATTATAACAAAGACTTCAAAGTTAATTAATATTCATACTAGTTGAGTGTTGTGCTAGATGTGACATTACAATATGTAATCCCAACAAATGTTATCTATAGAAAGTACTCACTCGTAAACTTTTTCTCCATCCACCCATTTATCAAGGTCTGTGCAGTTTGTTGGTGGGTTGGAAATATTCTCTGTGGCTAGCAGTTTAGTAAATGCTTGACCAATGACCTCCACTGCATCAGTGATATGATTGATCTCATTTGTTCCATTCACAAGATGAACACCAAGAAATCCTGTATGTGAAGGAAGGCATTATATTATAAATTTTCTCAGTCTGTTTTAACATCATGGAAATAAAGATTAATGGTAAATTTATTAGCAAAAGCACAACTCATGTTTCCAATAGTAGCATACATTCCATTCAATAGACTTACAGATCAGATTCATCTTGTTTGTTCATTGACATCTCCCCCCCCCCCCCCCCCCCACCACCACCACCCAAAATGATAACAAGAGTATTTCAAATTTTGCAAAAATCTTACTATTATGGAGCTAGGCAGTGAACATGCAAGCACCTAAAATTTCGTGACTACATGATCAAAAATTAGGAAACTTGGTGTATTGCTTCAATTTTTTATGATAAGTTACGTGGACACACTCGTTTTGGACAAAATTCACTCTTTTAATATTATTTATTCACCATTTTTTCGAACCACAAAACAAGACACGCAATTTCATCCAGAGAGTCGGAAAGTATGACCGGAAGTTGTGATCTACGCCACTCGTGATCTACGCCACTCTTTACACACTGCAGGCCGAAAGTCAACTTTATCACATCTGGCTGTGGTCTAACAAAATGATCTATTAGTCTTTGCATCAAATCCAAGAGTCGTTATTGACGTGACCAAGATCTTGATATGCAGCTGGGCTTGATACAAGAGAAATTTGCAAGATTGAACTTGCCCGCGTCAGCTAGTATTTATAATAAAGCATGCATCATTAACAGCTGGATACTGTTAGTGCTTTAAGTCAAATTTTTAAAAATTATAAAAAAAGATTTTTGCATCCCATAAGAATGAGGCACTATTTTATCCAAGTGTGTCATCTTACAATTATTACAAACAAAAAGTATTCTGCTTCTGAAACTTTCAACTTTTATAATCAATATTTGAAAATTTACATAAACCCATGCCAAGCGAATTTTTAGCAAAGCACTACTTCATGATTTTGACAATTTGCCATGAGTTGTTATAATCTTCTTAAATTTACAAGGTGATTTGGTTTTCCATTGCCCTTTTTTCTGCATTAACATTATTAACCCATACCCTGCGCGCTACCCGTAAAGCCCGCTGCCCCGTCAGTGACCTTACTCACGGAGAATCTTATCTGGGGTCACTGACCCATGCCGCTAGACGATGACCACATACGCTGTCCACGTGGTTCGGTTTTTATTGATCGGTATGAAAACATTCGCTGCCATGCCTTATCACACTTGATAATGAATTAACCAGCAAAACCTTAGTCTGTCAGTCTCTAACCAATGATCTGACTTATGATTCCAAACTGACAGCTGTAGTTTTCGTGAGAACGAAGCATGATAACTAGCCACGCCCTCCCAAGCCCTACACAAATGGTTTCATCCTGATTGACACATACTAATAAACCAATGTGGGCATTTGGGGCAAAGATTATTTCAGAGCTTGTTTCTGATTGGTTCTTAGATACAGACAACTCCAGATGGTGGTCAGCTTGTGAGAAAATGAGATAATATTGCAAATTTGTTGAGCAACAGTTCGCATGTCGATGTTACATCTTTTGAAAATGTGGGGAGAGCTTTTGAAAGCTTAGTCTTTGTGATTCCGACCAGTGGTTCACTGGTTAACATGTCCATGTCACAATGCGTTTGATTTAGAAGAGATACAGTGAACAATAACACGGTGGTTACGTCTCAAAAAGGTCAGTGACCCGACGCCTGAAAATAGGGCTTGCGCATGGCGTGGTCAGCTTGACCTGGGCGACTTTTGCCGCCCGTGCGGCGTGAGCGCTTGCAAGTCAATACCGACTATTGCCGCCCCGCGCAGGGTGAGGGTTAACAACATTTTGTGAAATTTTGCCTTTATACTCAGACCTGGATCTATATTAAATACGTTCCATTAGCTTTAGAAAACTTTCCTCATACAATAGACATGACAAATTTCTCAGAATGATTCTTACCCACGGGAATGTTGAATGCATCAAATGCCTGTTCAGATACAATCCACGCCCAGCCTTCCCCTGTCATTCCCAGTTGTTCAGCATCACGGTAAATGAACTCTGCATCTTCAGTTCTGAAAATGAAAACATGCACTGCGTCTCATTAGATGAAACAAACTGTAGTTACATGTTGAACACAAATGCTGTGAATAGTTATTATATAAGAATTAAAAGAATGAAATAACAAAAACTCTTGCGGGGAAAAGATCATCTTGTGTAAAACAAAAAATATTTACATATAATCCAAAACTAGTGCCATATTTATGAAGTACTAACTGAGTTAAATTCATTTGTGAACAAAAAACATGGATGTTTCAAAAGGAAGGTACGTACAGCACGATGCTTTCACTTCACACACTGGTAATAAGTTGATTATCTTGTATGCTAAACTGACAGGACAAGGCTAAACTGCTAGACAATTAAACACAAATTCAAAAGAAATCAAGTTGATTTAAAATGGAACTTACGATGCAGCGAGAAGGATAACTCTTGATGTGCACTTGAGAATGGGCTCCAATGTAGCTGTGTAGTTTTTCTCCCCTGGCGCATATTTGATTGATGGCTCTATCTATATTCATTAGATTACACAAAAAATAAAAAATAATAAAAGAGTGAAATCAAATGAAAGGACAAAAGCTCACACAAAATATTTGTCACCTAAGGAAGGAGAAAAAAGACAAAACTGCCCAGAAAACAAGCTGCAATACTTTTTCAGCAATTAAGGGACAATGTAGGCTTATATTGTGGAAACAATGAATTTCAAATGATTGCACTTGCTATCTACCATTATATCTTTCAATTGCAAACAGTTTAACTGTCTTAGACATAGAGTAAATCTAATCATTTACAAAAATGACATGCCTCCAAATAGAGCTGAGCAAATTTTACAAGCAGCATCTCTATGGTAATAAAATATCAATACGGGTGTCTAAACTGATTCCGGAACATATAAAGCTAAGAGTAATATATGTAAATTTAATATCTTTTCACTCTGTTAGACAAATTAGAACATTTCTCATAAGAGAAACCCAAGTAAATATTCAAACAGAGACAGTTCAGTTATAATTATCAAGTCCATGCTCTCACTTACCGTGTTCATGTTTATAAGGAAAATTGGGAAAGGGTAAAATGAACTGAAACTAATATACTATGAGGCTGGTAATTCGCACACTTACTTTGATGTCCTCCTCTGCAAGTGTTTGGAATTTGCTTAGCATAGCTCTCCCTTCTTCATCTGCACTATACACAAATATGACTTTGTGCCAGGAGAGGTTTTTCAAAAGCTCAACCCACACAACAGCTTGGTGGGAATATGGTGGTACAGTGCGCAGGAACATGTTGTGAACATTCTGTAAAAGTAGACCAGGCACTTAATAACATCTCTTCTTATGGTATATCCTGCAATCAAGACTTTAAATTCTGTCTCAAATATTACCATTTTTGTTCCACTGTTTTCATCAAAACTGCTGCCACAGCCGTCTCCAAATCTAGGATTGTTTCTGCTATCTTACGTAATATATTCCATCGTTTGCTTTTCCAGGGTGAGGTGTCTAAATCTCGGTGACTGATCTTTTGGCTCATTTCATTTCTAAAGTAAGGGTAACGTAAATTTAAATGTTTATACAATACAATATGATACAATCATGACGTATGTTAGGAAATTTTACATATTATATATCTAATTACAGATTAAAAACCCAAGTTTCATCGACAGTCTATCTGCTCTAATCCCCACAAATTTTTCACTGGAAGCAAAAATTTCCATGAAGGGACAAATATCACTGGAGACTTATTATTCTCAATGTAGTCTGCACATCTGAAACTTTTTAAGTGAGAGATATGTGGACCTTAAATCCAGCTGGGTCATTATCCTTAAAAATCCTGATCTTTACAGAAAATAATATTTCTGATTTTCTAATCCAAACTTCAAACTCAGCTCTACCTAAGTCATTCAGTGATTATAGCAAAATGAATTATGATATTAGAGATTCAAAAATGCTCACCACGTCTGAAAATGCAGAGTCTCTTGCCGATATTCCCACTACAGGAATATTGTAATAGCCGCATGTATATGACACAGAAATAGGTGAGTGATCTGTTGAATTTGGATGTGAGGCTACAACTGTGAACACATGCTTGAGCAATAGCTTATTACAGATATCCAAAGCTGAACGTATTGGGTTGCTATCCATGAGAATGGTTGTAGGCTCAAAGCGAAGATGAGTGTGGAGGAAGTTGCGGTTCAGATGATTCACTGCTTGCTTAAACTCATACTCCATTTTCTCTGAACTGAGTGAGGCTCCAATAGTGATGATCTGGTTAAAATAAATAGGACATTGACATGGAAATGAAACAGGTATAAAAGCTATGCTTCAGTTCATATCAAGTGACCTGAAGATGACAGAGTCATGAACAATAGAGACTTAAACTCACAATGATTGAACAGAAGTGAAACAGATGGAGGTATAGAAAACTCACTATCAAAATAATAATTCACAGTCACACTCTGATTTCTTTGGAAAAAAACAAATAAAAGTAACTAATAAAACATTAAAAGGGAAGGCAGATTAAAAGAGAGAAGCCAACAAAGGACGAGCATACAACAACTTTAATCCAAGAAATGGATGGGGAGAAAGAAACGAAGGGAGAAAAAAGGGAAGACGTACAGAAGGCAGAAAATATCTGAATAGGCCGAATGGAATGGGGAAGGAAAATATCAGAAGGAGGAAAAATGGACCAAGAAAGTGGAGACAAAAGGGAAAAGGTTCACCATTGAAAATAGGAAGGATGTACAAAGAAGACAGAAACTGAGAAAGGAAAATAATTCACAGGAGATGCATGGATGTCAAAGACAGGTCAAGAAAGAATCAGAATATAACAAAATTAAAATTTATCACATTGATCATATAAATAAAAAGAAAAAGTACCTGATCTGAGGCATCCACAGTGCAAGAACAAGACATGATGAAAATCATGCACAATAATCCTGACCATTGCCACCTTGCCATTTTGCAATCAGCAGTATTCACTCTGTTGGTGGATGACAAATAATAAAAAACATTCGCAGCTGCCAAATTCTCTCTTTATTAATAATTAGTGATTAAACGGCTACATAGTGATTTTAAATGAAAACTCTTATTACAGCAATGTAGTCTTGGTCTCCATTAGACATATTGTTATACACCACTCCTTTGGATTAGGCGCTATATAAATGATCTTCATTATTATTATTATTATCCTATTCTCAGATTTACATGTCCTCGTCCACTTTAGTGTAGGCTACTGATTAATTGGTGCAATATTGTCATATCTAGTATTACGTTAGATGGTCCACGCTCCAGGCTCTCATCAATAGCCTTGCCAAAGCCTGTGACAAATTCATGCTAAGGATCAGTGTCTCAAAAACTGTAGTTTTGACACAAGGCTTGAGAAACCCCAACCCAATCATGCTGAATGGCTCTCCTCTGGAGCAAGTGGGAAAATTCTGCTACCTAGGCTCAACCATCAGTGGTAGCACAGACATAACAACTGAAATAAATGCCAGAATAGGAAAGGCGGCCACAGCTTTTGGCAAACTCTCAAAAAGGGTGTGGAACAATAGCAAGCTGACCATCAAAACAAAGGCACTCGTGTACCAAACTTGCGTCCTAAGCACCCTGCTGTATGGCTCAGAGACATGGACCACCTACTCCAAACATGAAAGATCCCTCAACTCCTTCCACCTGCGGTGCCTACGCAAAATTCTCAAGATCAAGTGGCAAGACAGGATCTCAAATATCGAAGTTCTGAGCCGAGCCAACATTCCATCAACTCAGGCTCTCCTAGGCAAAAAAAGACTGCGGTGGCTTGGACATCTCCACCGTATGGAAAATGATCGCATCCCCAGACAAATTCTCTACGGGGAACTTGCTACTGGCAACCGACCCAGAGGTAGGCCACATCTGCGATTCAAAGACACTTGCAAGGTCACGATGAAAGCATTCAACATCGACCCCAATGAATGGGAGAACCTTGCAAATGATCGAAGCAGATGGAGACAAAAATTGCGCAGTGGCACGCTCGCAATAGACTTCAAGGCAAAAGAAACATACCTGACAAAACGACAGAGGCGGAATGAAAACACTCGCCAAAGTGAACCCAAAAGACTGACCTGCAATCACTGCCATCGCACTCTCGGGTCAAACATTGGTAGAATAAGCCACGAGAGAAGCTGTCAGTCAAAGTGAAAGTGAATATTCTAGCTGCTAAGACCGTCTGTAAAGACGCTAAAGGCCATATATATTGAGAATATGCATAAAGCGGTAGCCTACAACATTTCTCTCCAACCAAATGTTAGCATAAAATTTATCAGGGCGATGTGGATGTTATGTTTGCATTCATTTAGGTGATGTATATAATATAATCTAATGTTTTGTTAGCATAAAATTGATTGAGGTGATGTACACCTAGATCTGGGTTTACGAATAATTGCCTTTTAAAAGGAACATGTTGCTGAACGCATCTCATAAATTGACCGAAAGCTAATGCTACATCTGAAGTAGTCACTCAGTCAGAGCAGCAACCTGACTTTTGATGCTGAGCAATTCGTTCAAGTCACAACGATCACTAATTTAAATTATAAATGATTACTGTTTGTGTCCATAATGGTGGAGTTGTCGTTCTTGGCAGTGGCTGCAACTACTCACACAATGCCTCAAGGATCCTGTTGAACTCACTCTCGTCACTGTTGTTACTCTCAACAATAGAGTCAGGGCGGCAGTGCCTCACGATCCTAAGCCATTGTATTGATATTCACCCAAACATGGAAATCCGGGTAACACGATGACAAAAAGACACACAGCACAGCGTTAACAATGCAATTGGGGCCAGTGAGAGAAAAAGCTCAGGATTCAGGAACTGTGCCAGTAATACGTTTAGCATAACTGCGCCTCGATTTGAGTCAATCTATACCATCAACAACTTGGCCGCTGTATGCAAGAGAGAGCACTACATTACACGCGCACAGATGGCGCATTGCAAAGGCGGAGTTCGTCCACTAACAGTATTCCCCGCTCTTAGCCGCCAGCAGACATTATACCCGATATTTAATTCTCTCTCCCACGACGGTCGATATGACATTTAAATGCGACCTAAATTTGTGCTGCTGTGCCGATGTGCAGTACAATGGGGGGGGGGGGGGAGTATGAGGGGGGTGATCTAACAAGTCTAGATAGTGAAGCAAAATAAAATGATACAAATTAATGTTCCTTCTTAACTTCATCTTAATATCGTCGCCAATAAATTCACCCTGTAGGGCTACGATAATAGGTACTTCTAGCCGACTCTCAGTTTTTTTCTTTTTCTTTTTTGTTTGTTTTGTTTAAAAGAATATACCCCCCCCCCAACTTCACCACCCCACACCCACCCCCAGCCTTGGATTAACCATTAAACAAAATGAGCACGTGTGCTTAGAGCATTAAGGGAGAAGGGGGCACCGCCCTGCCATGCCCTTAACTCTTTCACTGCCATATACCGTGCTAAACGTTAATATTAATTGTTATCTTAGTTTTCTTTTTGTGACTTTCCTCTTTATCTGTCGTGTCCAACTTGACTTTGCGTTGCTATGTTAGCAAAGAATCTTTCGAATGGTGAATGACTTAGTTTAGTCAAAAAGGATTTTAAGTTTTCAAAATTAATTTTTATGTCACTTTCATCACTCGTTTGGGTCTTACTGTAGGGGAAAGGCTGGTAAATTGAACCGGTTGCTAAATTGGACCGACGGCTTTGCTCCTTTCTCGAAATCAAGTTGACATCGCTTTCCAGTTCACTTGATTCTATCCCTTCGTAAACATCTGCGTGCAAAATGGCAACCACCAGTTCGAGCGGTAAGAATTTTTTCTGAATTTTATTTATTTTAGGCCAATTTGCAGTTACTGTTGATCAGATTTGGACAAGTGCCATAACCTAAACATGAAAGAAGTTCAAAAAGTGCCAGTAAAACTAGATAACATGTCTCTTAAGGCTTATAAATAACATAAATTTGTGCTCTGTGAAGAGCCCGCCAAAAGAAGAATTTGACATTTATGTGCGTCTCCCATTGTTGGTAAATTGAACCTGCAGAATGATTCTAAATTGAACCACACGTGGTTCAATTTACCAGCACTGGTTCAATTTAACCACATCTTTGCTATAAGTTTATTTTGAAAACACACAGGCAGAGAATGTGTTTCACATCTTTATCTAGACCTATAGTTTCTAATTTTAAGTGAAAATTATTTTTAAAGATCGAGATTAAGTCGGCAAATTAAGATTTAGATTTAGATAGATTATGTGCATCAACACATTTTTTTCCCTTTTATTCCTTTAGGCCTGCCTCTTTAGACTTTAGAATCTAGATTAGATCAAGATCTGGATTCTAAATGCCAGTTGTAAATCAATAAAACTGGGGCCACTGCATTACATTAATAAATTGTACAGGTAAATATTGTGAAAGTTAATTAATGCTTGAAGTTCTTGTCTGATATAGATCTTCTTTCTTTTCTTTTGAACAGCTTCTGCCTCTAGAGGATCATATAACAAGTGGAAACCTGAAGACATGGAAAAAGCCCTGAATGCTATGGCTAACTCCACAAGCGGCTTGAATGAGATAAGTCGCACCTTCGGCATTCCAAAGGCGACCCTCTTAAGACACCACCGGGGAACCAATAAGTTCAGCAATGGAAATGTTCAGGGAAATGGGCGCAGACCAGTGCTGTCAGACCAGATGGAAAAAGAGTTGGTTGACCACATTAAGCAACTTGAAGCCATGTTATTTGGCATCACCAAACATGATCTCCAAAGACTGGCTTTTGAGTTTGCCGCCAGAAATCATTTAACCAACAATTTCAACAAGGACGACAAGAAAGCTGGCCGGGCTTGGTTTGAAGGCTTCATGAGGCGACATCGATGTTTGTCTCTCAGAACACCAGAATCTACTTCGATTAGCAGAGCCTCTGGTTTCAACAGGGAATCTGTTGCCCGATTTTTTTCCATAATAGAAGATCAGGTTGACAAGCACTGTTTTGATGGCCAGCGAATTTTCAACATGGATGAAACCGCTGTATCGACAGTGCAAAAGAGAAATACAAAAATTTTAAGTCAGAGGGGAAAGAAGCAAGTGGGAACAATCTCAAGTGCAGAACGTGGAGCTAACACAACAGTTGTCATATGTATGAGCGCCTCTGGAACTTTCATCCCACCAATGCTCGTCTTTAAGCGAATAAGAATGTCCGATACTCTCAGAGTTGGAGCTCCTGATGGCAGCTTATGTTGCAGCCAAGCCAAAGGTTGGATGGACACGTCACTATTTATAGAGTGGTTGAAACACTTTATCAGCAATGCAAAACCGTCCCAGGAAAAGCCAGTGCTCCTCATCCTTGACGGGCATAAATCGCACACTACAAGCATTGAAGCCATTGAACTGGCCCAAAGCAATGGAGTTGTCATGGTAAGTTTACCTCCTCACTGCACCCACAAACTTCAGCCCCTGGATGTGGGATATTTCAAGGCCTTTCAAACGTATTACAACATGGCAATTGAAAGGAAACTGAGGTCTCGCCCTGGATATGGTGTCCTCAGCTCTGACGTCTCATCCCTTGTGAACGAAGCCTTCTCAAAGGCCTCAGTGGTGGAGACAGCCAAAAATGCCTTCAAAAAGTGTGGAATCTGGCCTGTGAATAGAAACATTTTCACAGATCTGGACTTTGTGGCCAACACCATAGTTCATACTTCGGAAACTGGACAGACGCAAGGTTCTTCACCTCTGCCTCAGAGTCCATCTTTGCAGCTGACAGCTCCGTCTCAGGGCCCTTCATCCTCACAGCCGACAGCTCGGCTTCATGGTCCTTCACCTTCACAGTTGACAGTTCCACCTCGAAATCCACCTCCACCTCTAGATCCTTCACCTTCACAGCTGACAGCTCCTCATCAAGATCATTCAACCTCACAGTCGACAGCAGCTCCAGCTCAAGATCCTTCAACATCACAGCCGACGGCTCCACCTCAGTCGACAGCCCCACCTCAGCCGACAGCCCCACCTCAGGGTCCTTCGCCTTCACAGCTGACATGCATCTCACCTGACAGTACTGACACTGTTATTCAAACAAAAATGGACGGTCGCTGCCTTTTTAGAAGTTTAGCAATAGCTGACTCTCCAGCCTTGAAAATATGTGAGAGAGACCTTCATGGTGAGCCTTCCAGCAAGCTGCTGCAGCTCAGCGAAAAGAGTTCTGCTGACTTTTTACGAGCATCAACCATGTCATACATTATTAACAATATTTCACATTTTGCCGATCTTGTCAAGGATATAGCTGTATTGAATGCTGATCTTCCAGAACACTTACAAGTATCGAGCCTGGAGGACAGAATTGAACTTGTCTCAACCTACACAGTGTGTAGGAGAGCTAGAACTACATGTTGCAGCTAAGGTCATTCAAAAGAATATAACTGTGGTCAACTCTGACAATCAGGTTATAAATAAGTACTTGTATTCTGGCAGTGACAATACATCTGATTGTGACAGCCAGGTGGGTGTCACTGTCAGATTTACACGGTTAGGGCCATATGTTGGCCATTATGACTTTATCACTAAAAACCCACCACAAAGCGCGCCAAGATCCTATTTACCTATACAAGAAATATCCCCCTTACCCAAAAAAGGTTTGAACGCCTCTTCGGGTATTAAAAAACGCAAAACCCAGGTCTCTGAGCATTTGACAGGCAGTCCATATGTTAATTCACTTAAACTAAAGTTGCACGAGAAGTCTGAGAATCTTAATGGTAAGAAAAAGAAAGTAGGAAACAATTCTAAAGCTGATGTGGGTGGAAAACTAAAAAAGAAAGAAAACAAAAAACCCTGTTCTACTTCCAGGCAACCCAAAGCCAAGAGGCAACCAGCAGACAATGATTGGTTCTGCTTTATATGTCAAAATGACACAAAAGAGTCTATGATCCAATGCAGACTGTGCAAAAAATGGGTACATGTCCAATGCTCCAGTGCAACTGATTCATGTGTGATGTATGTTTGTGACTTTTGTGAAGACTGATTTTTTTTTTCCTTTTCTTCACACAGTCTGGAAAGAGAGTGCCAGTCCTGTGATAGATCAGATCTAATCGTAATAGTAATATGTTTGTAACGTTTTATTTTTGTTAATCTAAGAAATATTTTAATGGGCCACTACTAGGCCTACAATGATACTGTTTTTTATGTGTAGAACCGTCATTTATAAAGGTTTGTTTTATTTTAAAATGATTGATTATATGGTAGGCTAATTTAGTAATTTGATAACCCTCACTTCATAAAGATTGAATCAATCGCTAGGCTTTATTGTACTCTTTGACTTATTTTTCTGGCATCATTTTTCAATGGCTTGTTTTTTTATAAATGACTGATTCTTGTAATTTGATAACCACTCAGTTCATAATAAAGATAATAAAAATACTGTACTTTATTCAAAATCTTTTGGCTCTTTGGTTTCTGTATGGGGCTGAACTGTCTTTTGTGTGCTGTTTTAAAATTTGCCATCCTTTTTCTTCTTTATGCATGCCTGCATATTTTTTTATGCAACCCACTTCATGTAAATTTCTGCATAGTGTGCTTTTTATTTTGTGAACTGCAAAACACTTCACTTCACACAGTGTGCTGTGAGGCTATTTTTTGTCTAAAAGAGATTTCTCTTAGCAATGGTCATTGCTTCTAAATTGAACCAGCTAGGATGACAAATTGAACCACTGGTTCAAATTGAAAACACGCGTGGTTCAATTTAACTGCACCTGTTGATAAATTGGACCACTTTGACAGAAACGGATTTCTTCAAATATCTCGGGAATCTTGCCTGATGTATCCTCGGGTCTCAGCCCATTTGAAGTTCTTTGTATTTGTTGTATTTAAGTAAAAGTAAGGAGTATAAGCACCATTCTGTCTCGACCTGCAGCTTGTCAAAGCTAAAAGGTTCAATTTACCAGCCTTTCCCCTATTTGTACGGCCCAGCAAATTCCAAGGGATGAACACCAAAAAAAGGGGGGGGGGTAAATTGTTCGGCTCTGTTTAGGGTATCATAATATATGGTCTTAATCTAGCCTTGATCCACCCTCTCAACTCACCTACCCACTCTACAACATACACTTATAATGTTGCAGAATCTATACTTCGTAGTCTAATGTAGCCTACCCTAGGGTATTGTTTTGCACAAGTTAACGAGCGTAGTAATAATATGGTGTTTTATATGATAATATTATCACGACCATAGATATACTACTTCGTGTAGTATCTATGATCACGACAGTGCAGACTTGGCTAAAAAAAACAAGTGGGAGTGGGGAGTCATTAATTATGAGCAAACTTATAAGATAAGATAAGATAAATTTTATTCGTCCTTGTACAAGGAAATTTGTTTTGATCATTGAATACATAACAATACAGTTACAGAAGCAGAAAGTATGATACATAGCGCGCACACACACATATATACACACACACTGATAAATTAACTAAATTAACAAAATTAACAGTGCACACAATATGCTTCCCTAACTAAAACACATTGACCTGGTTTTTGCCTCATATTTGGGCATTATGTGCCTCAAATTGTCTTTTTTAAATTTTTTATATATTATTTCTTTTCGACTTCCTTGCGTAACAAGATGGTTGCGTTTGTGGGTTTTACTTGCTAGTAATGTTACTGCAGCTCGGCAGTAATTGTCATGCATGCTGCAACATTCACACAGTTAATTCGTGCCAGGGCGGTAAAGTTCACACGGTCAAAAGAAGCATATGTGTCTATTGTAGGGCACAAAAGACTTTCATTTGTACCTGCTCTCGACTGTAGGAATTAAGAGACGCGGTATTATAACAGTATATCAATTAACAAGAAGACAAACATTTATTTACAGACAAGGAACGTCACATAGTATCTAGTAATCATACAAATCAGATGGAGATATTTAGAGCAAACCTAGCATATTAAACATAGATAATCAAGAGTAAGGATAATGAATTAGGAAACCTGGAGTGTGCGAAATGAGAGGGTGGCAGAGAGAAAGAGAGAGTGAAAGAGAGAGAGAGAGAGAGAGAGAGAGAACAGTTATATTATCTAGAGCTTTAGTGTGGGCTACTGATTAATTGGTGCCATATTGAGAATATGCACTTATAAAGCGGTAGCCTACAAGTAACAACATTTCTCTCCAACCAAATGTTAGCATAAAATTTATCAGGGTGATGTGGATGTTATGTTTGCATTCCCTCACAGTCCCACACTGTGATTGGAGCACGGTTTGCTCTGACTTCTACGGTACGTGTTTCATAAAATACAACATACTCTATACTCATTCATAACACGTACGCTCCATACTTGAAATCTGCTGTCGTTTAGAGGGCGGGACATACATCTGCCTATTTTTGTAACTGACATGCGAACGTGCTTGAAATGATGATTGTTGTAAGCACTGACATACTGACATGACCGTCGTGTTATCATTATTCTATTATTTTGTTGTTATTCAAACGGATGTGTTCCGAGTGGGTTCTGTGACTGTGACTGCGTGCACTGTGTCATTAATTCTTATGGGATGGAAATAGCCGAAATGAGAAAACGGCACACACTAAAAATTGACGTACTCAAAGAAGTTGTGCTTCTCAAATCTCGCTTGAATACACCACTACCGAAAGAAGATGGTGCAAGTACTTTCGAAGAAATTGTGCAGTGTTGACTTCCTACTCGATTCTTCCAACTGTATAGGTCTGGATGTAACTGCTAATGTCGCAATTCAGATCATGGATTTGCTTAGCATATTTTTTGAAAGCGGAAGGCATTATGTAGGGCCTACACGTATTTTTTTATCTGTATTAATGACCTCATTTTCATCATGAACACGCTTTTAGTCACATGGTATCTGCTGGGGGAAGTCTTATCTAAAAAGTTCATAAACCAGCCCGTTCAAAGGCCTATTTTAAACGAACTACACGTAGTTTTATTAATCATGTTTCCTGTAACATAAATTAATACAGATGCCAAGAATTTAAAGCTACAGTAACTGGCTATCTGACCCTGTGGTCGGGGTCTTCTATCAAAAGCAAGCACAATTTTAAAGAAAGAGAGAAAATCAAACAACTGGTCAGGAAGAAAACGGGGGGGGGGGGAGGGGGGGGGGTGGGATTTATGATTTCATATCCTTCCCAACCCAGTCTTTTCACACACACCTTTTTTTTCCCTCCACCAAAAAAAAAAAATTGTCTCATATGAAAGTCCACCTAGCAATAGTGGACACAAACGAAATGACAAAAACACGGACAATTGATAAAACATTTGAATTGCTTTATTTAAGTGTTATAACGTAAAATCATTAGAATATGTATCTGCGCGAGACTTCAGCAAAGTCGAATTAAAATGCACTCATAAGAAATGTATAGGCCTGCAGTAAACATCCCCGCAAGCAAAAATTAAGACAATTATTTATTCATTCTTCAAGAATACTTCACCGGTGTAAAAATTATTACATTTGTGTAAATATTTATAATCTTGAAATGTATGTTTACAGTAAACGCATCTTTAAGCAGAAAGACATCCATTATATATTTCATCCTTAAATTAAAGAACACCTAAAATCAAGCAGGAAGACATAATCATTTATTAAAATTATCCTCTGGCAAACAATTACAGTTTTGTTTCATGTCATTTCTGATGTAAGACCATTAAATAAAAATTATATGTCTATATGAAGGGCAAAATCAGATTAAATAATATGCACTTTTAAGATGCAATATCAAAAGAGGAAGACGTTATGGATATTCCATAGATTTGACTGAAGAATTTCTAAAACTGTATGATTTCATCATTATTAATACAATTTTTTGATGGTCAGGTGATGCAGTGTTAAATGCAATGGTAAAAATTTGAAATGCATTTCTTTAAGCAAAGCATGCACCCACAAATGCCACTGAACAATATAACATTCACATTATAGATCAACTGTCAAATTTCAGTATTTGTGACCGATGCAAAAATTCACGTTCTTCTGTTTTCAGAGCCTTTTCTTTTGAAATTTTGCACCCTCAAGCATTGGCTGAATGTTACAGTAATACAGTACAGTCTTCTACCTACAAAGAAAAAAAGAAGGTGCCTTCCTTCAAAGATTTTGCTGTTATTCATTTGTTTATATTGAGATTATTCTAATTTGTTTGACAATTACAGGCTCTTTCCCTCCAGTCTGCTCTCTTTGACAAAATTGGCATTTGAAAAATACAGAACTGTTTGCATTTAATTAAAACACAAATAGAATGGCAAAATATCATATCTGAAAATCAAAACCAGTTTTGGTGCATTTGTAAACACTTATAGTATATGTCATCATCATCCCAGTACCCTCTGGTGCCTTTAGAAATATTAACAGACAATGCAACAAAAATAATAATTGAAAATAAACAATATTATTATTATCAATAACCTTTAAATAATATTATATAATGTTAAAAAATTCTCATGTCAAGATATCACAACTTCTTCCTCAGGTTTTAATACTGCATGAATTTCAGATTTGGAGTGCAAATCATAACATCAGGTCATCAGCAACAAAATTTGAAATCAGGGAATTAAAGATTCAAATACAAATTTGGTCATTAACTGATTACTAATCAGGCAAGTTTACGCCTGTTCTGATTATTATGCCACTTTATCCCATTACCGAATCGTCCAGATTGTTATAAAATGTTATACCACTACTGAAACATTTTGATTATTGTACAACATTATGCAGCAGCTGAAACATCACTCATCTGTTCCATAGCCAAAGCAAAACCATGTGGGTAAAAAAATCACTAGGTTATGAAAAAGTTTTGCATTTGATTAAAACTGTACAAAAGTGCCTGAAAAATAAAGGACATACATAATTTTATTTAGCTTTTTTATAAAAAATATTCTGTATAGGTTATGCTGCAGTGCTGGCAATAATTTCTGGACTGTCTGGATGGAATGCACAGAGAAGTTCGGAATATAATATATAATATGCTAAAAAAACGAACTTACTATGGCACAAAGCATCATATAAAAAACACAAAACAAAACAAAAGTTCAGCATATAATTATGTTTTTAAATAAAAAATCTAACGATGGCACAAAGCACGATATAAAAAAACAACAAAAACAACCTGAGACACAAAGCATCATATATATTATCTATATATATATTTGGACAACTTGGAGCAGTCCTTCCCTATGCATAGAAAAACGGCTAAACATAGAAAGTCCAAACTTTCTGTGCTCATTAGTTAAAAAATCTACTAGGTTTTTACACATTCATTTTGAAGATATAATGTGTGGAAATGTACAAACTGAAGTTATGAAGTCATTTGTTTTGTTACCAGTTCCAATCATCTTTTTAAAACACCATTTTCAACATTTCCAAATAGGTTTTCCCCTGAGGCCGTGTTTTGGTTTAACAGTTTGGTCACCTAAGGCTCAGGAACCGCATCACACTCAGGCTTCAAAACTTTGCACCGCAGCATATTATCAATGAGAAATTAACATGGGCTATATTAGAAATTATGAAATGTTCAGGCTTCTACGTTTCGTTTTTCATTGTTTCGCCATCATTTAGATCTATTTCGAGTCATGGTTCACCATTTTAAGGTTTCGTTATCACTTCCTGCGATGTGTTCACTATCAAACACACTAACCCGTGCGCAAATCATGCTATTGTACGGGATGCGCAGGGTGTCAACTCACAAAGGCAGAGCAGTAAGACTTATTTAAAAACAAACAAACAAAAATAAAATAAATAAATAGGAACAGGCAAGATGAAGCAGGTCCATAATAATCACCCAGAACTGAAACTAATATTCAAACCGAATTATCCCGGGCAGGGCCGGGGACCTCAGCTAGTTATATTATAAAGAAAAACAACAAAAAAACCCCACAAACAATCAAGATGATGGCATCAAAAAACAACAACAAGAGCAACAAAATTCTAGATCGAATGCACAAAGTGTCACATATTCTAAGGCACAAAGCATCAAGTCAAAAAAAAAACAACAACAAAAAGCCTGTGGCACAAAGCATCATATCAAAGAAGACCTTCTTGGCAACATTTTCATGGCATCTGGAATGTCAGCAACAACAATAAAATATCACCTAATATGCATCTATCATAAAGTTCCACTACCAAGTAATGCTCCATTCTCTCCTGACAATTTCTGTTTGTGTTACCAAGGAATTACGTGAAGACGCTTTCTGCTTGTGCTGATCCATAAAGTAATACAGTCTGCATCTAACTGGACATTATAACAGTTTATTATGGTTCCATGATGAAAGTATTGGCATTGTTTCTGGTTGAAGAAATAATTTCAATAGTCCTAAACACTTTTATTTGATAGCAAAGCCAGGATATTTTCAGGAAGATCTGTTCCAGGCCCACATTTAAAGTTCACTTAATCTTTTTTTTTTTTGAAGAGAATGTTTGTGAACTGGCACTTTTTGAGCTGCATGGTAATCTACTCCAAGTAAAGTCTTGAACAGATGTCACTGAAGGTTGATATCTCTTTGGTGTTTTGTTAATTAATGTACTGGTGTACAATATCCACAGTGAGACTACATTGTCATACTCTGCTGCCATTAGCTAAGACAATGCAATGAATGGCCTGAAAGTGCGACATTCTCTCCTGGATTTAACCAATGCCTAACAGGAGATTCCCCCACACAATAGTTCTAGAATCATGTTCTTTCCAAAGTGAAACTTTTGTAAAAAGGCACATGGCAAATTACAATATTATAGTCTCCAGTCAAAGAACAGAGGCTACAAGAACTGAAATGACACTGGCTGGTTTTACCTTTAACTCTTTCAGGTCATCAGTGTTAGGGGCTTTGGTCAAGTCTGAACGTAATTAATTTTTCAGAAAAACGCTACAGAAAAAAAAATATTGATAGTAAAGTAAAATCTTATAATCCAAACAAAAGAGAATTGATTGTAGAATACGTCCAAACGCCTTTTTACTGGTACAGATAAATCGGTGATACCTCCTGAAAGAATTAATACAATTGATATTCACATGTATGTGTTCTTATCTCACATCTAAAACATCCTGTGCATAATTTCTTCTGTAAATGTGAAATACAAGAGTTGGCAAAAATACAGAAATTTGCCTTAATAATAATAATACATGTATTACAAATAAACGGCTGTGGATGGTATTGTTTGATCAAAAGCATTTAATTTGATTATAATGAACACATATTTGAAAATCACTTTTTGTTAAAAAGGTTCTCTTCTTCTTATATTGAGGAATCTTACTAATCTTAGACATTCCATGCTCATCATTTTATATTGCTTTTCTCCAGTAACTCAAGCTTAAATAAAGTACCCAAAACAACCATGAAAGGCACAAAGTGGTTATGTTATCATGTCGACCTGCCATTAAACCCAAACTCAGATGCAAAACTCCATTAATTCATAATGCATGTCTCATGCAAAGACCCACAAGTATCATATCAAAATATTGGGTACACTTGCAGTGAAGGAAATTTTCTTTCAGCAGGTTGTTTGTTTTGAAAAGTAACTCCAGAAAAGAACTGTTACGGGAATGTCATGATGACATAAGGCTGTGCGGCTTTGAAATATTACATCCCATTGCTACAGTTTTCATATGTTTAAACAAATTCCAAAAATGTTTAATACAATGCTTTGAAAAATACATTACATGTGAAATCTTGTCATATATCTGTAAATATTTAAAACTTGAAATATATAATGGCTGACAATTAAATAATTTAAATCACAGCAACAAGCAAAAATGAAATTTAAGAACAACTGAATGTGAAATATGGCCATTGCAGGAGGTATATCTCTCATTTCAAACTCATTGCGACTTTTAATACTTTTCATTGTAATCTGCCAGTAAGTGGCTCCATTTTTCTTTGTTAAACTTTGGAACATACTGTGTAGTCTTATCATCTTTATCTGAATCATAAGGTTCTAAACCAACCAGTTTCTTAGCTAGATCAGATTTTGCGATTTCTGGAAGCTCAGAGATAACACTAGGATCTTCCGTACTTCCTTCTTTCAAGTTAGAACCGAATACATGTATGTCAGTGGACGCCCAATGCCCAGTCAAGATAAGGTTATTATAAGCATTGGCTTTCACTTCTAAATCAGCAGGTGTTGCCCAAGCTGCAGGAGTCATGCATACAAATACGCAAAATCTCCATCGACCTGGATTAGCTCGACCTTTCAAAGGCCGAGCATTTGCATGAATGAGCCTTGAGTCCCACAATACAATACCTCCTTTGGGACAAGTCACACGACCGCGAACACAACCTCTGCTTGAGAACCAATCCAGGTCTTCATCAGTAACCTTTTTGCAACGCAAAACTTGCCTCATATCATGAAAATCATCAAAATGATTGTGGGACCCTTCTATCACTTCAAATGTCCAATCACCCTCTTCACAGTGCTCCAAGTAGACAGCACCTTGATAACCATGCAGGCCTTCCCTTTCAGCAGTTTGGTCACAATGTAACCAGGACTTTCCAGGTGACCAAAAATCTTCTTTTCCATCCTCTGGAGGACGTCCAATGGCAACGGCATCCATACTGGTTAACAGTTTTTCTGTTTCCCATACCTGAAAACAAAATTAATATATATCAAAGTCAGATGGCACTGAAATAGAATAATGATAGAAATTAAGATCTAAAGGACTTTTGAAAACTGCATAATGTCCTAAATAGAAAAACAACAAAATGAAAAAAAAGTATAGGTCTTCCAATTAACTGAAAGAAAAAAACACTGGTAAATTTTAATCAATATCAAGCTCCCAATACATCCTGAATTTCAATCCTGCTTGCACCATAATACACCTCTCTATTGCTGTGAGTGAAAGTGAAACATTTGTCTAGGCCTGACTTGTTGAGTCTGTACCATATGAATATATTTTATCGGTCAAATCCTTTCATATGTACAAGCTTATAGCACAATTTTTATCTGTAAAGACCTGCCATCAGCATTCCAGGAAACAATCAAAGAAATGAACAACAAAATTCATTATTCGGCTTGACGTATTTAATCTGGCTGATATTGATTCCAGGTAACATTTCTTCACTATTACCTGTAAAAATAACATCACAGCTACAAGATTATTTTATTTGTTTGCTCTCCTGAAAAGAAATCTTTTGTCTAACCTGACAAAACACTGGATATGCGCTCAGCCGCACTCTCCAGGCTGGTTCTCTGTGGCCAATTCTGTAACGATTTATCAATGAATGATTTGTCTGTGGCCAGGTATCTGCAGGGAAAGTGTCGAGCCACTGACGAAAGGATGCAATATGCTCGTCACATTCTGCTTCTGTCAGAACCCCAGGAACGACAGTGTAACCTTTCACTTCTAGCTCATCTCTGTTCTTCTGTGTAAACATTTCGTTTCTCTGAAAAGACAGGATACAAAATTACACAGTCAAATACAACACAGAGCTTTGGTGATAACTGGAAGTAATGTTTGATGCAGTCCCTGGAAGGAAAATTTCTTTAATACTAACGGTACTGTACATGACATAATGATTTAAAAATTCATGATGTGTTTCATAAAATCTAACAATTGAATTAGATCTAGTTCTGTTAAATTTCTCTCAGGGGAACTGCCTCATGGACCTGAAAGTCCAAAACTGGCCATTTTTGGGTCAAATATATATATGATACCGAGGCCTACAACCTGGAAGTTATAGATTGCAGTTTCAATTTCATTACATTTATTTCCTATCATCATTCATAAACTATATCCTCTGAAAATAACTTTTAAAACAAACAAAAATCGCTTTAACAGCTATTAATACTTAACTGCATAACATCCCTAACTTGTTCACAAATGACAGCCCATGCTGTAGTATTGGCCTATTAAAATTTCATCCTTGGCAATTTCCATTCATGTAGGCCTACTCTATTAAGCTTATCCACTATGTGATTGAATTTGTAAGCAGTCTCTTTGATAGGCTGACATGAAGTGTTGATGAGGATGAATGAGCAGCACTGATTTAGTGGTTTGTTTTTTATGTTTTGACACGTTTTCTGCATGATTACTACGGTATTGAGACAGTTAGCTCAATGTGTGGGTATAAAATTCAATATTGAAAGATAGCACTGTGGACAAATATGAATTAAGCCATGTTGAATATTGTTTTTTCCTTCGAAAATTATCATCAAACATTTCCGCATGTTTATTATCATTTAACCTTAGAAAAATGCATGGTTCTTCGATCATGTACCAGTACAAGCAAAAATACACCTATTATATGCTACCAGTTTTGTGCCAAGTCAAAAATTGGCAAAAAGACATTTGTAGCAAAGCCTCATGTAAGAAATAATATATCCAAACGATACAATATAACGCCAAGAAAAAGGTTTTCTGTGGTTTCTATAATAGTTTTGTGCAGACCTGTTCTAGTTGATCAGGACCGTGGCTCATATATTAGGCCTATACTCCTAGCTATTATTATCTTATCCAAACACGTACTGTGCATTTGAGAAGATGAGTGAAAGCCTAACATTATGATCCCTGTTTGACAGTCTAATGTGTATATCTAATCTTTAGGCCTACCTTGAAATGCTCCCCTTTCTCACAAGACGAATAATGTCGACTGATCAGGTTGTCAATTTTTTCACAGAAGTTTGGCACCTGAGACTGAGAGCGAGTGTGCTAGATCAAGGTATAAAGCAAAAACTTTGATAAAAAATTGCACAAAAAGTGGAATGAATATCACAAAAGGAAATTTCACCCCTGAATCAGACTCGAATAATAAATTCACCCTAATGCAAACATCCCGAACAATAGGCCTACTGCACTAATAATTTTATTCTTCTTGTCCTTGTTCCTGGTGGTTTTCCAGAAATTCATCCCAGTAGTACATCACTCTGGTTTTTCCGTGTGAAGATCACATTATATTTCCCCCTACAGCCTGAAGAAATTACGTTGAAATCGACGAACAAATCAATTAAGACGTAGGCCTATAGTATAAGCTCCTTGATCAAGACGCACATCAAGGAGGCACATGCAAATAATTATTTGTCAGTATTGAGAACAAAACACAACACACCCCTGCAAAAAACTCGCTGTAGTATGAGTCGTATGAAAAATAATGTACCGTAGAATTTCGGATCACCTTGACCTGGCTTAGGCTATGCTAGATCATGCGATCCTTATCAAGAACCAATTAGGCTAAGTGAGTAATCCAAAAAAGCCAAGCCATAAAAATAATGATAAAGAAAAAAAAATAAAAATTAAACGATTTTATTTTTAGAATGTTTATCTCTATATTTCATTTCGTTATAAAATGCGTGGAGTGGAATGGGCATGACTTTTGAAAAACTAAATGAACTATTTGTTTCGCTTTCTGAGCTTACATTTTTTGATATTAGTTACTGAAAATACTCAAGAGAGAATGGATAATATGTAGATCTAGGCATAGATCTATAACAGTCTGTGAAATACCCCAGCACTGGCCTAACTGTCTAGCAGTCAACAGCAGCGTCGTAACAGTGATATTAGGGACGATAAAATGCCCGGTGGTCGCAGAATATTTTCCAGAATCCAGTCTGGTGGCGCTTATTCCTCATCAGGAAAGAGTGGTGGTTCAGGTGGCGGGTGGGTTCCTTTTTGTATTGCATTTCAATTTGGCATTTAAATTGCTAATTCCATTTTCCTCGATGAATTAGATCTAGATCTAGTAAGGGGATCAGAGTTTCTCTCCTTTGTTTACAAGAACAAATTGAAACGGTCTCAACTTGGCTATGCATCCAAACCTTGCAGAGTCCAAGCTCTCATCTGGTCTTCAATGAAGGACGAAAAGAGTTCCTGGCAAAATGATACTAATTACTATCATCCTAGTGGCTATTCTTACGGCAGTTTGTTATTCAACTTAATGCTGGGCCTACTTGGGGCGCTTTTTCGGTTGTTCCCACCCCAGTTAATTACTTACGTAGGCTATATTAGTCGATTGTCAGATTGATATGTAACGACGTGAGGGTCTAGTCAGTTTGTATCATCGAGGCCGTAGGCCGATGTTCGTCTGGGCAGTAGTCCAATAAATGCCAAGTCCTGAGAATTTCAAATAAACATCACAACATCACCTCAGACTACTTTATACATGGTGAGAAATTGAGTGAAACAGATGAGGCTAAATATTTAGGAGTTACATTGGACAGAAAACTTACATGGAACCAACATATTAATAGCACATGTAACAAAGCAAACGGTATACTAGCATTTCTGAAAAGGAACATCTCTAACTGTGATAGGAAAGTAAAAGAAAAATGCTATAACACCTTCGTGAGGCCCTCCCTAGAGTATGGCTGCAGTGTCTGGGACCCCCACTGTCGAATAAATATAGAACAACTGGAAAGGGTCCAGAGGAGAGCTGCTCGCTTTGTGACAAATGAGTATGCTAGAAGTAGTAGTGTCAATAAAATGATGAGAGACCTCGAGTGGACACCACTAGAAGAAAGAAGAGCAAAAAACAAAGTAAAACTATTTTACAAGGGCAGGGAAGGAAATACCAATATCCCATTGAACCACCTCACCATTAAGACCAGAGGCAACAGAAAGAATAACATAAAATATAACATCCCCAACTCACGGATTAACAGCCATCTTTACTCTTTTTACCCTAGTGTCATCAGGATGTGGAACAACCTCCCGGCAGAAGTCCAAAAACTATCGTCTGCAACGGCTTTTGGCAATGAATTGAAGAACATAATTATCCGTTGCAGCTACCATTGTATTTAAAGTGCGGGTCTATTTTTGTGCACAATCTTGGTGCCAAGAGATATTTTTAACCAGAGATATGTATATAACAAAAGAATTTACACAACGATATATTTTAAATGGTCTTAATATATATGCTGTTTTAGCCTGTTTTAGCCTCAGAGCAGTGGCATCGAGTCGCACATGGTGCAGTTGAGGAATCGTCTGAGTAAATAGACGAATCAACTCCATGAGAAGAAGAAGAAGAAGAAGATTGATATATCAGGGAAAGCCGCCGGGGTAGCTATGTATTGTTTTCACTCGGACTGGAACGCATTCGGAAGTCCTTCCGTTAACTAAGGAGGATCAGTTGGGAAACTGATGCTGTAAGGTTGGCCTTTTCTGGCACACGATGTTCAAAATGTTACAGAGCCAATGTATTTATGCCCTACGTCATCATTTTGCGACTGCCGTAAGAATAGCCACAGCCTACTATCATTGATAGGCCTACACATCTAGATTAGCTCCAGACTAGATCTAGGATTCTAGAATCTATCTAAATTGCTGTGTTAACCCCCATGCTGCATGAAGTGTCAAAATACGACATCGACTTCCCAGGCGTTCACTCATCTGTCACTGTCTGTGCATGGGCGTGTAAACACTGCAGTGTCAAACTGACCACAAAGCGTGGAAGCTGTATTTTCACGTATCAGGTCACTGTCCTCTTTGAGACGTAATTCTACCGTCTCATTTCTTACCGTATCTCAACTATCTCATCTATTGCTAAATCAAAGGCATTGTGACATGGACATGTTAACCCTTTCGTGTTTCTGTTCTGGCTATTTGTGAAGTGAGATATTGCAAATGTGCAAAAACTTTATGCCTATAGTTTAGATAGTAGACAACAGTTAAAACAAAATCGGCAGTTTGTTTTCGGTTTATTAGGCTTGAAAAACGCCAGTTTCCAGAGAGGTAACCCTAAATCACTATCAAGGAGAACAAATGTAATGTGCCTGTATAGCCACAAAAGGCTAAAATTGTAAAAATGCCCTTGCTTGCTCTGTTTTTGACTGAGAATGAGAATGAGTGATTGCTCAGGCCTAGGAGTAGGAACCCTCACAGCATGGATATGCGGGTGAATGTGGCCTAATTCTCAGAGATACAATAATGAATGATATGAATGTGGACGGGTAGTACAGATTCTGGTGTCCTGCTGATCTCACTACTATGCACTGTATGACACAATGCCGTGAACTACGCTGTCGGCAGTCACTAACGTCTTGTCTGCTGCCACCTGGTTTCGGAGCAGCGAGTTTATACTTTTATAGGCCTATCACGCTCTCTCCCTACCTCAGTAGTGCTGCCGCTCCAATGTAAGCCAATACTACTGGGCGGAACGAAGCACACTCTGCTCGGGTTTTTTTTTTTCTCTGGGTGGGGTGTGGGTTAGTACAGCAATTTGACTTGGCCTAGAGCAAATCACAGTGGATTGGCAATTTTCTATTCAGTTTAACAGTAGGGTTATTTGGATCTAGATAGTCTGTTAACAAAGAGAAAGAGGCAAAAAATATGGAATTCCTGTTTTCCTTTGGTTTACGGCTATTTTCCTTTTAGCCATTTTCATTTTTAAAATCATTCTCCACGGTAAATGAAAAACCCAGTAGACTGTTTAAAAGTGAATGGCTGTCTAGTGTCGAACCTTCTTTTTTATCATAGACATGGAGCAGACGATCGAGATGGAAATGTTGTGCCTTTGGCTTCTATGGTAGTACTTCCTAAACACAGCCACCTGCCAGATATACCAGGGGATGGCAACCTGTACTTTGAGTGTATGTTATTTGTATTTGGTGTGATCATGATGTGCCTACAGTACATCAATCTCTACAAGACAGTATGGTGGCTACCACAGTCTCATGCTCAATATGCTTTGGTAAGGCTAAAGATATTTACTTAAAAATATTTGATAGTCTTGGAAATTCAGAATAGTTTTATACTCCAGAAGTTAGCTTAAAAAAAAAAAAAAAAGATATAGCTGGCCAAATTTGCAATGTCATTACCAGTTCAGTACTTCTGCCTCACTCTTTATCCATAAAGTCACTGGATTAGTGCAGGGGCAAATCTTGTTAGTTAAAACATTTAACTCAACATTCTTTCATCCTTTTGTTCCACCTTGCTCCACCCTTCTCATTAAGTTTTTACTTTGACACTTTAATGTACAATTTTCTGTTTCAGAATTTTTATTTGATAGATTTCTATCTTGTGGGCCTGATATCCTTAATTCTGGTCTCTCGTTTCCTGACATGTTTTGTTCAAGAGGTGAGTAATAAATTTATTATTTGCCTTGTTAATAATAATATTGTAGGGCATTGAACTTGATGCTGTAATTTGAGCTTCTGCTATGATTAGACTTTTAGTGCACAAGTAAAACTTAATTTGTCAGAAACCACTTCACCAGATAACATGTGGATCATGTAAAAATTGACAAGCCTTACATTGAATTCTGAACCAGCCTTGTTCAACATTTGTGAGAGAACTGTGACACTGCTTTTTAACAGTTTTCATGACATTACCCCTTAAAGGGAATGTGATCATAAGTTTTCTCTGTATTATGCACTGTAAGTTACATACATTTAATTTATGTATAATAGCATGGGTTTTGCACTACTGGCCATCATGTGGACGAGTTCGCTCAATGCAGGACGAGGGTTAAGACCTGAGGTGTCTATAGATTCAAATGAGGTTGAACTCTCCTGCTCTGATAACTTGGTCAACCAGTTTTGAGAGTAGACTTTGCAAAGTTTAAAAAAGATGTACCAAATTTGATGATCACTGACTAGTGATAAGGAAAACATATAATGCCTTCAAAATTGCTTTCTTTGTCCAAGAAAATGTCTCAATGACTTCTGCCATGATAGGAATGACATACCTGAAAATATGCCATAATTTTCAGTCATTTTTTTTGTGTGTGTGTTTTGGCTCCATTTCTGAATCTTTCCCTGCAGTTGTTTTTGTTGCCATTAAAAAATTCAAAATACCCAGTACTGTGAGCTTTTAGATGACACCATCATGCTAAACCTGGCAATATTCATCTAGAATAAATAAATTGAAATCGTTCAGCAGGCTAGTTCAGAATAAACATTAGGATTGACCATTTAAACAAGCACAGGCCCTTATAGTATGTCACTGCAGACAAGAGCCATAGCTTACACAACTTGGAATGTGGAACTATAATAACAGACTTGTATCTCAAGGTGCAGGAAAGGCTGTGGCATGGGCTTCTATGGTTAGTGAATTCTCCTCGAGACAGGTTAATAAGGGAATAGCATACTATTTTTTTACGAAGACATCGTTTTAAAAATTTGATCTCATTATTTCGAAAAAATACACATTGTTTATGTTCATTGACATACGACTTTTTTGCCCATGAAACATTGGAGAACAGAGTGAACAAAAACTAGGACATTTAACCACATATATCAAGTTGCGTTAATAAAGCTAATTTACAGATAAAAATAGTTGTTCTTACAGCACCCAGCGCAATAAACTCTTCTGCATTTTATTTGTATAGCTTCCAAAGCCCATTCAGTTGTCTGTTGTGATCTTCCACTATTCAGTGTCTCTGAGTTTATAACTTTATAAACAAGCAATGCAAGTGTGAAAAGAAAGCAATATTTTCATGATCAATGTGCTGAGCGAGTTGGGTTGTTTTTTATGATTGACTCATTGGCATTTAGCATACCAAATGACAGTCAGAGAACAATGTCTTTCACAGGTTCAGATTACAAAAGTTCTGTTCTGGTTCATGCAGAGCGTGAAGATAATATTGCTTCTCAGCACTCTTGTTGGAACTTGCTATACAGGCTATCATGTGATTCTTGAACATGGTCCAAAAACCTGCTTATTTTTATGTTACCCGTAAGTATCTTGAAACATTTGCCCAATGTTTTCAGATGTATTATGCATATTTTCTCATCCAATTCTTAAGATAAACTTGTGAGATTGCAGCTTTCACTGTGGGCGTTTAAAACAGTCTCCGAACATCAGTTTATGAGTACGATACCTGTAGTTCAACTTAATTCTAACATAACCTTAAAAATATTCTTAATTCTGGGCCCAAGTATTTCTAATTTAAAGATACGTAATTGGCACCTGTTTTATCTAAAAATTGAAAAGCATGTAAAAGAAATGAGTCAGATAAGTATTCATGAAATTTCATGTAAAGTTTTTAGATACTTGTAGATAGGTTCTCATTGTGCATTGTCTTGAGAATAACATTGATTACCTAGGTAGCACAAGAGTGTGAATATTCTTCATTACTTGTAGTGTTGTTCTGCAAATATGAGTTCGGCAAACTGAGCTTGCCCCTGTTTCATAGGACGCATTCTGGCATAATTACTTACACAGTAGTTATTCAGTCAATGGATCCCCCATAGATGCCTTTTTTTCTATGGTAAATTTGTGAAGTTTCAGTGGACAGTGACTTCAATTAGTACTCTTCTTTTCCCACTTTTCTTTTTACATTTTACTTTTACATTTCAGAGCTGTGATATACCTGATACTATTTGGGTTTGCCATAAAACCCTTATATCAAAGACATCAAGCCTGGCCTAGACCTGCCCTAGGGATAGACAGACAGGCCGGACCTCAGAGGTTTAAAGTCAAGGTAAGTATGATTGTTCTTGTCAAAATTTATACCATAACAAAACTCCGTGACTGCGGTGGTGAGTTCTTTGTCATGAACAGGACTTCGCATCACAGACGGTTCCTATTTTCACATTGGAATTCAAGTATCATCTGTTCCATTCTAATTTTTCTTAAAAGTTTTTTTTAAATTTTGCTTTTTTGTCCCCATGTTAGGCCATTTATATGGTATAGGTGAACATTTAATTTGTTAAGCCAGACATGTAACTTGTGTTAACGACATGTATAATGACATTCTGTTCTCCATTGTTTTCCTACTCAGTTTCCATTATTTTTATTTACTAACCATAAGCTAATAATGAATTCCACAAGATATTTGTTTTCCAGCTCTTAGAGTTACTACTTAAAACAGCTTGACCAAAGTAACAGAATATCTCTCTAATTATTACATCAAATAAAAACAAAGACCAACAACAAAGTCATTCCTTTTTTATCAGATTTCCCTGATGAAAAACCTGTCAACAGACACCCTTATGCTGCATTTCCCCTAGTTTTACATCGGAATTAATTCTTATTCATAGAATGGCTTATCAAGTAAGCAGATCCTGCCAATCCAGTGGAAATCTACATTGGATTGACATGGTGCAACGGGCTGGGCCAGTTTTTGTCGTGTCGCATGGAAATCTCAACCAGCGTCAAAGTCAAAAGTTTCCCTTAGTTCAAACTTCTGACTGTCAACGCTATTATATGAATATGATGAATATTTTCTATATTTCATCATGATCCGCATAATTGGATGATACCATTTTGTTAGACATAGTAGGGATGACAGGTTAGATAAACAAGCGAAACTGACTTGAAAAAATGGTCAGTGGGAGCAATCGAGTAAACAAACGGGCTTTGCTGTGCCACAAAAGTGGCCTTGAGTAGGCAAAGCGAGGAACAAAACAGTTGCCTGGCGTACTCCCCAGGTTGAAAGACCAGCGTTAAAGACACTTGAGTTGCTTACATTGCCACATCCCTGATTGTGGTACTTCTTTTGATGGTCATCATTGATGGGCATTTTAGGGAATGACAATGGACTAGTATTGTTGCAGGATGTGTGGTATATTATGTAACTTGTATTAATTCTAGTTTATAAAACCAGTTCACTGTTCACATCTTGAAATTTTATTTATTCAATACTTTCTGCATTGAAAAGGATGATGCTCCCCTTGGTCACACTTGCACTTTGACACCTGACATTGTGAGGGAAGAGGTGGATACTCTAAAAAGAGACTTCAACAGCAGATTGAAACAGATTCTTTTCAACTCACTCACAACATCTTTCTATGCCACAGGTGTGCCTGTTTGGTTTTCTCAGGTAAGACAAACAGTTGTGGTTCCTTTGCTACATAACTTCATTTTGATGTCTAATTCCAAAATCAAGAAAAAATGATTGGTGATATTTCTGCTTTTAAACTTCAATTTTCTCACAGGTACTCTTGAGGCTTTTGAGTGCGGCAGACCCTTGACCTTAGTATTGCTTGTCCTTACTCCAGTAATTAAAGTATATTTTCCATAAACTGTAGCATATCCCATAAAGTAATGTACTGAAAAAAAAAAAAAGCAAAAAAATGTTCATTATCATTTGTTGGAAGATGTGTTGCATTAAAAGGAAAGAGATCTAAAATCAGGGTAAGTCAACATAATTTAGCTGCATTTTTTTTTCTATTCCTATAGTAAAAACTTAATCAGCATAAAGCCTGATTTCAAAACCACTTCTTAACTGTGTTTGAAACAAAAAAGAAATATCCATCTGCCCCATAGTAGATCATTATCTTTCTAAGTACTTTGTATCGAACATAAAACAAGTGTGCATGTATTGATGCCATAATAGAAAAGTTGAAAAATCATAGTGAGATATGATAAATTAATACAACTTATTGAAGCACACGAAAAGAGTTTTTTGAAGGGTCTTATTCCATCCTCAAATGGAATTATTGCTGTCTTCCTGTAGATCAAACAAATTTTTTACAGCTGTATAATTGTATTGTTATTTTTGCATAGCAAGTAAACCTTAGAATCAGGCTTACTTACCCGGGGATTTGCATGTACTGATAAAAATTCATATCGTATATCCATATATAACCTAACCGCAAAATCTTTGTAGCTTTCACATTATTAAATGCATAAATTCAGTATTCAAATAAGGGAACATAGCATACATTTCATGAGTGAGTTAGATAAACGGTACTTAACACTGTTCTACTTCACCAGAGTGGTACCAGTGAAAAGGCTTGTCATTGAAGCAGTTACAAATAGTGACACACAGGACTCTCATTAAACTTCAAGATCACTATGAAGTTTGAAACTGATCACAATAAAGTTTGAATCACCCTTAACCCCAGGCGCGCACTAGCCTTTTTTGGTCAGGCAACTACATGACCGACGTACTTGGATGGTGACTTGAGGAATTTCAGTGAGAACTGTTCAAGTTCATGGACTGTTCTTCCTCTTTCATCAAAATAAACAGACCAAAAACAATGGCACCAAACAAGTCCAAAAAATGAGACAAAAATATCACTGAAATTCGACAAGACACCATCCAAGTACGTTGGTCATGTAGTTGCCTGACCAAAATAGGCTAGTGCGCGCCTGGGGTAAATAAGCCAGCTTGGCCCAAGAGTGATCAGATAAATAAAGCATAAAAAAGCATAAGGCATTATGAAGAAATTTAAAGGCATAATCTAGGTTAATCTCTCAAACATTCAAATCAGATATTGTCTGTCGGCTATTGGAATCTCATTAAAACTAGTCTTTGAGGCTGTTGTTCGGGGAGCTTAGTGTTTTACATAGAAAGCTTTAGCTGAGCAGTGAACACAACTCCGTATTTTCTTTATTTAGCTTTGTAATTTGACTACGGTCCCCTAGCAACAGCAGCTTGTGGCTAGTTTTAACAAGATTCCAGCAGTTGACCAACGATGTGCATCTTCCCACAGTGTTTAATATATGATTTAACTCTTTCGGGATGTATCCCCGATTTATCAGTGCCAGTGAAAAACGGGTTTGGGCGTATCGCTTATTTATATTGTATTCTACATTCAATTCTCTTTTATTTGATGTATTACATTTTACTTTACTATCAATACTTATTTTTTCTGTAAGCGTATTTCTGAACCATGCTGTTTTTCCCCAAGGTGGGGAAAAAATTTATTACGTCCACACTTGACCGAAGCCCCTAACACTGACATCCTGAAAGAGTTAAATGGTGCAAGTGGTCTTTATCGAAATATCCTATAGATGTTTCAGAATTGTTTGCTTGACATTGGAGACCACTTTAATGATTGTGGTTTAGGGAATTTATTTGTACACATTTTTTAAAGATTAAACACATCAAGTGTTTTTGCATCTTACTCCATCTGAACTGTAAAAAGTGTTATTATACCTTAATGAAGTTTAGTCAGTAGGAAACAGTTCTCACTCTGAAATTTATTGTTGTCTTCTATCGGCTATATCAATCTAAGTGATGGATTAACAGTGTGAGAGTGTTTTTAACAGCAATGTATACAATCATCACTAATGAGTCTGACTTAATCTTTAATGCTAACTAACTGTGCTTTGATGGCTATGCATGATCAGAATGCACACAGTAACTGCGATGCTTGCTGGGTAAGTGTGTATTCAGAATTCATACTGGTCTAATCGTGTTGTTAGAAGTGTTGTTAAGTTATTGTTCACCGTTTTTGGTTGGATTCAGTACTTGTCCACTTTTAATTGCTATATTGGATATCTTTAGTGTGACAATATTTTTCACAGCTGGCTCTTGCAGCATGCATTCTTTTTTCCTTTCAAAATGAAATTTACTTATGATTCATTATATTTAATGCACAGATGGCAAAATTAGAAAGACTCAACACTTTTTTGTTCTTGCTTATGTTGTTGTTGTGTTAAAGGCACAAAACTTAACACAATTTTTTTAACATGCCAAACAAAATTTGCCTTATTTATTTAAGTTGATGGCATCTATGACACCTGAAGGGTAGCAGAGAGCATATATTGCCCTAGATAACAACATTATAAGAAATTTTTGTTTACAGGCAAAGAAGTATAGCAGATGTCCTTAGCTTTCTTTAGTTTAGTATCAACAGGCTGTCAGGCTTTCACAATCATGACCTCACTTTTCCTGTTCATTCACTCTGTGACTACTTGTAAGTTGTTAAGTCAGCTAAGTTCCCAACACTGTATTACCAAAGCCAGCGAAACAGGCCTTCCGAAAAAAGATACTTCATTGGGTTTTTTTCAGATAAGTGCAAGCTTCAAATATAATTATATTTCAGGGCTGTGAGATTATTTCTTGCAATTCAAAACCTATTGGTGTGGCATAGTTGCGCCTCACCGGCAGTACAAAGGTTGAAATATAAATATAAATTCATAGAAAATGAAGAAGGCTATTGGCAGCGACTGAGTGTGACACAGAGAGATGTATATAATATCAAAATTTAAAAGCTAATTTCTTCATTCCTGTTAGGGAAATATAGCAAAATTCATTTTGGTTCAAGAAAAAATAAATCCAGATTTAACCATTGATGGGTACTATATGTAGTTTAGAATTGATTTTGGAAAAGTTCATGCTTTGTGCCATGTGTCTATTTTACCATAACTATTATGATTTGTTGATGTGATATTTTCTTGAAAAAACATGTAAAATGCCCCTGCAATTGTAATTTGTAATTTGTGGTCGTCTTTGTGTTGCATAATTACTTTATTTGTCTGTTGTTGTTTTTTTAAATCAACTAAATATCTATCATTCAAATTGTGGTAACCCATAATTTAAGATCTGATTTCTCAGAAGCCACACAAATAAATGAGACTGTTCTGTCCAGCAGTAAAGTTTATCATGAAATTGTCAAACAACAAAAATCCAATTTTTAGCAAGACAATTTTAGATGGAAATAATATGTTTCATAAAATGTTTGCTTAAACTTGTAATGGAACATTACTATGAAACATTAAAGCCTTTCAACAAGCCATATACACTGTCATACCAGATGATACCACACTAAGACATAGATAATACAGTTTTGGCAATTACCCAGCCAGCAACCCTATGGAAATCTGATATGTAGGATTGATGTCGTTTGCTCATAGGAATGACATCATCCCTACCTAGATCCGCTGGTTACAGCATCGCAGCAACGTCAGTATTGATGTAGCATTGCTGTCTGGGTGGTCATCAAACACCAAATCTTCAATTCAAATCATTACCTTAGTGAGCTCTGTGGTACTCAACTTGTATTGACCAGATGTTTTGCATGCATGGACCAACATTTTCAACCACATTTAACACCAAAAAGAAAAGGGAAGAGATGAAGGAGAGTTCCCTAGTGCACCTGTTTGTTTTCTGACGAGTCAGTGGATTCATTGACACTTTTACCATGACGATAATCCCAAAGAGGTGAAAATTGTACAGTATAGTGAACAAACTGTAATTGGATTGAGAAAGGTAGCACATTTACAACAGCAATTTCCACGCATCATTCTTACAAAATGCATGTGATATCAAACATTCAGTTTTCAGTAGAAACAGAGAGTATAGATGTATAGAGAGGTTTCACTATTGGTCGATTTGCACGGCAAGACACGGGAGGCTCTGCGAAACCATTTTTAGCATGGAGCGGAAAGTAGGTTGCTGCGGTAAACAATATCTGTTTGTGCATTTCCATGGGGCATAAGGGCTTACAAATGGCCCTGAATAGTTTCAATCAGTCCAAAGATATGAACAAACCACAGTGAACAGATATGCACACTACCTTTGGTGAAGGCGGTCTCTTTCAATTCTTCAATTTCTTGTTTACTGCAGCGATCTAGTTTCGCGATTTGGCGGAAGTGAGATCTCTCTATAAATACATACTCTCTGGTAGAAAGGAATGGGTTGTCATGGAGACAAAGATTCTGGTTTTAAACAGATTTGTTCAAATTAACATCTGGCTTTAGGTTACATGTTTTTTCCCCTTCATGTCAGACTCGTTGACACATGGTTGTTGTAGAACATTTTTGTTTTTATTGATTCAATGTTGCATGTTTGTAGAAGACTTTTGATCTGTTGTTGTGATCACATTTGAAGCATATTACTGTGGTGGGAGGTATTCCATATCAGCTTATGTGTGCCATCAGTTACTGGATCAAGGATTCTTTACCTTGTAGACATTTTGTTCATTTACTTATTGTAAGCTCACTAATACAGTTTGTGCTGTTATATTGTTGGAAATGTTTTGGTAGGAACTGTTCCTTCTATTACAGCTTTCCATTAAAAAAAATATGAAGGGCCAATGTGGCTTCAAGCTACAGTTAAAAATTATTTCAAAGGCTAAAAATATCCACAGAAAGGACTAACTTCGCAGGGGGAGGTTGCTGGCTTTGTCCTCCTGCAGCTACTTGTTACTAGAGGGTTCCTAAAGCAGAGTCCTTGAGTTGTACTCATAATTTTTCAGATAATATAAAAGGAAATGTCCATACTGAAGCATGTCCCATATTGTGCATGTTTTCTGTGACAGATACCACAAGTTTTGCATGTCGGTCTTTTGGCCAGAGTGGCTGGAAGTCTGTGATTGTTTACTTTAATAATTATGTTTGTTATGGCTATGTGGAGAAAATTTATTGTGATCCTTGTCAGTCGCCAATTTAAAATCTTCAGACAAGGGATAGACTTATTACTTGAACTCAAGCTCTTATCTGTTATCATGCATCTAGAGAATATAGTTTTGTGCTGCCTGAGGATACAGAAGTTTAAGGATAAAAAAGAGAGTAACGCAGGGATTTGACATGATTTTCTCCAGACTCCCACTTGTGGATGAGAATAATATGTAATCATAACATTAACAATTTAATTAACCCATGAAGCCACTTCACTGGTATACCGGTAACATGCTATGGTGTCTGTATCCGTATTCCCCAGTAGATTGATGGGGAATGCCTTCAAATTCGTTACGGTAAGCTCAGGAAGCCAGTGATAGTTTCAGAGAAAATCAGAATGTCTGGCTGCAAAGGGTTTAACTTGTTCACATCATCCTGCACCTGTTGGGTGTGGGCTGTTTTACAACCCCTTGATTCACCGTGTGCCTGCAAAGTACGGCCATTTGCACACCTGTTCATGGCACCCTGCACCCCCCGGGATAACATGCAATTTCATAGCACATGCTGTTTTTGTTTTTTAGTGTGTTGTAAACATACAGTTGTCATTATTCTTCTCTAACTATGCTTTCCAAGGATACCCAATATAAACAGATTTTATATGAATTTTCAAAAAACCCTAAAATAGGGCATACACATGTAATAGCCACTGGAAACAAGGAATGTACAATGGGCATGCAAGAGCTGTGATCCCCACGATGTGAAAAGGATAAGCTATCAGTACTTGAGATCTTAGATAAGTCAGGAGTCCCCAGAATGGTGGATAAGACAGTCCCTAGGTCAGTAAACTATAGAAGGTTGATCAGTGGTTGACTATAAGCATTTGGCATCAGAAGATGGCATCTGTGAACAAAGCAAGATGACTTTGGGATCAAGTGATAAGCATTTGGGGCCAGAAGATGACAATTTAAAGAAGCAGAAGAAAAAAATACTCCCCGTGGCTAAGTTGTTTTTTTTTCTTGGAAGTGTTAATGTGGGATGATGAAATTCTTGTGTCATATCTTGCTGTAAATGCCATTCCAGATTTTAAGCATTTTCATTATTTTTTATGTAGATTTATGTTGATAAAATATTAATTAATTTTTTTCGGCCTTAGAGTTGAGAAAAGATCAAGAATTTCCTAGAGGCGATGGCACTAAAAAATGTTAGGAATTCCCAAAATAGGTGTTGAGGCTGAGGGTAAACAGTTTCTTGGTTGGAAAAATATGTATGAAAAAATCCTTGATAATATGAAAAATTTATTTCCAGTAAACAACCAGTTGAATAATTCAACAAAAAGCTGAATGTGCATGTCAAAGCTGCTATGAAATGACCAGACTGTTGCAGACTGTATTTAATGCTCTTTTTATGTGAACAGCTGCCATTGAATGCTGCAACAAGGGCTGAATTCCCCTGTCTAGCTTTTCTTAGAAATACAGTTAGGTTGCAGACTTACATGAATGCTCCTGTCAATTTACATAAATGCTCTTGCCATAAGAACCAAAGATACTAGATACAATAAGATGAGACAGCTACCATGTTTAGCATGCATAGACTTCACACCACTAACTAGCCGTGAATGCACAGAGGTCATGAACAATGTCGTATTTTACAAAGAAAATGTAGGGAAAATATTGAATTTTGTCCATTGTTCCGGTATCGCTGTAGGCCTTGATAGAAGTCACTTATTTTGTAATTATAACTTCGATTGCTGTAGGAAAACGTTGGCTATTTATTTAACTTTTTTTTTTTTAAAGTCTCAATAGCACTGTAACAGATCCACATCATTAATTTATCATATCAAGAAGCATTTTTTGTCATGCAGTGCGCCATGGGCACCCCCAGTCAGTGTGCAAATTGTGTGCTTTTAGAGATGCAAAGAAGTGAATGTCTCACCTTATTGTATCTAGTATCTCTGGTCTTATGTACTTCTTAGTTCTAGCCAAGAAATTGGAAGGTGAAGTAAGGAACTCTAGGTTTGGTTATGGCAAAATTGCGCAGGGAGAAAATATTACACAACAATAAAGGGTCACTGAACCTTAGATGGTGATGTCTGATGGAGGCCCCAGAAGCATTCTTTAAAGCCGCTTGTTTACCCTCTGCAGAACACCTTGTACTATGACTCATGGTGGATGTGGCAACATGTGAGCCTGACCTGGTTGAGCGCTCTCCTGATGTTGACATCTCATTTCTTGCCCCCACATTATCTTCACCTGCTCCACAAAAGTGCTCGGCATCTTGGACGATGGCAGAGAATGGAAGCTAGGCATGCCCATGTGCCATACAATGCGTAAGTGAAGTTGTGTGAAACAGCGCATGTTTGTTCACTGAGTGTGGGTTTGTCTTCTATACAAATCAAATAGTTTTCTTTGAAAAATTGGTTGTTTTTTTTTGTTTTTTTTTCACATTATCATAACATACCATTATATCACACTTACTTAAATATTTCTTTACTACTAAAGAAGGACTGTCTGCGGAACTTTTCTTGAACTCCTCTTGGCCAAACAAGGACAGCAGTACTATATCATGCCTAATCTCAGAAAGCACACCATTTCACCATTAAAAAAGTACAGCTGTAAACCCTTAGGTCCAAGGTAGATACTGATCATGTATCATTTGTGGTGAATTAGGACATTTTAGCTTTTGGCAGTTGCCATTGTTATATTGTGAACCACAGTTTGATTGAGCCACTTGGTGGAACGTCATAGTAGTAGTAGACTGTTCATGTAGAAAAGAGGTTGAGGGGAGAGGGGGAAAGGAAGGTTAGAGAGAGAGAGAGCAGGTTTGTCCTGTGTGATGCTGGGTACCTCTGCTACTATCCACATAAATGAACAAATGTAGATAAACAACTAAGACTTGACAGCGAATTGTATTAGAACGATTGTGAAGATATGTGAAGCTGTTTTCTGTCCTGTGTCCTAATGTGCATTGGAATAAAGAGACATTTCATGTGCACAACAGTGCTGCACTTTGTAGTTGGAGAGGCAGATGTTATTCTCTCATCACCAAGAGTATTGAAAGAGAGCATAAACTGAAATATGCAGAGATGTAGTAGAGTAATCATAAAAGTCTTGGCTTTTGTTGTCAAATGAGAACACAAGTTGGTAGCTTGACAGTTAGTACTGTGTACCATGTATAATTGTGTACTGTGCTATCTGGTGTAAAATTCAGTATGGTTGTCTATCTTAATCTTCCAGATGGTCAGAACTTCAAGTCTGGCCCCAGGGAGCTTTGGTCAAACATGTGAGAGGTTTATTTAAAGCCGAGGGCATCAATGTCACAGCAGAGCCAGGCAATAGCCTTCACAGTAGATTTTATGTGAGTATTTTACCTGCATGTTCAAATTTGTTCCCATTTTTCTGTATGAACTTTTCAATTTCCAGCTAGTTATACAATGCTTCCTCTCAAGGCTAATTTGGGGAAATTTGTATATTTTGCTTAAATAGGACCGATTGAACTCCATCATGCATTAGGAATTATGTTGAGCCATAAATTTTTTAGCTTTTCTTTTAAAAAAAAGTACTTGATTGTGGTACAATTTGGCCCCTTTCTTTCACCTGATTTTTTCTTCGAATCTTTTTTCCTTTTCCTACCCAAGGCTGCAGTCTAAATGACAGTTTGAAACAAAAATTATTAAATCATTAAATCAGTTTTCATAAGTGCCAATGGAACTAACCTAATCTCATTTGTGTTGACCTTTTCTGTTTATTCAGGTTTCGGGCAATCGTTTAAAAATGTTGTTATGATGGTAAAATGGAGGCCTTTTTTTTTTTGTGCTCACTTTGAATAGTGCAGAGTCTGAGAGATTGACACGCATTCGGTTTGATGCAATTTACCTCTCCATTTTTGAGTACACAGTATCTGAGACCGGTAGCAAGGCTAATTTGGGGAAGTTTGTAGGTCAAAGAGAGAGATAGAAAAGGGTGAAAGCACGGGTTTTTCATAGGTAACGCCACACACCTCATCACTTGTCGTAAATGATCTTATTTTGTTGGCAGAGAAGCTTGAACTTATTTTTCTCTTTTGTTTTCTTCCACAGCTAATGTTTCATCAGCCCATGCGAATCATGAACTGGCTGGTATGTCTAACTGGTCTGGTGGTTGGCTATCAGTTTTTCCGTCTAGTCCAGAGTTCAGAATGGAGCCACATTGTTTCTTTAGCTCTGCTGCTGTTTTGCAATTTTTACACACTTTTTAAACTCATGCGTGACTGGTTTATTATGGGTAAAGTCTACAAGGACCACGATTATGGGATATCCAATTAATGGCCTTGGGTTTAAATGAAAATAAGGAACATTTTAAATTTAAAGGTGTCATAATAATTTTTATGAAAAACAGAGTGACAGGTCGTGCAATTTTAAAGCATGCAAACTTCACATCCAGTATTTCTAGGTTTGGGAAATCCATTCTGAATGCAAACAAAGTTTTAATCTCTTCTTTGCTACATGTTTTTCCACACTGTATGAGGATACTTTCATCTAGGCTGCAGTTCTGCAGTTTTAGTTCCCGGCAGTAATTTTTATGGCCATGTGTGTGTAGCTGTTGCTAATACAAAATCTTTCTTTCTGTTTGTCTTGGAATACTGTTTTTTGTTTTCTTTCTTTGGTCTCTGCACCATTTTTAACCTCTAGTCTGATTGGATTTATGTTGGCATTTTTTTTTTTTTTGTGTGTGTGATCAGGCTTCCAATGTTGCTGGGGCACTGCCTCTTTTTGAGGGTTTACCCACTGTCAACTGTGTCATTAGCATGGCTTATCGTAGCGCGTGTGCTGCGTGTTTTAATGATCTGTATATGTATGCATCGTCGTACTATCTACATAATTTGACCAATGCTGCCAGCAATTTTGCCTTTGGCAGTGCATCACATGCAGTAGGCAGTATAGGATTAATAGTTGTGAAAGTAACTGATCTGATTTTGATTTATTTCACTAAATTGTGAGCTGAACTAGACATCCACAGAAGTGGACAAAAGTGCCTCACTGTAATTTGTTTCCAACAATTACCCAGTTGAGTGTCATGGTTTAAATAACATTTCAACATACTTTGTGTTCATAGTGGTTTAAATAAAAAATAAATAACATTACATCATAGTATGTGTTCATAGTGGTTTGTAATTGTGTTTGCAGATTTAGTGTTTTTAACAAGCAGGCCTAAGTACAGACGGCCAGGCTGTAGGGATTGAAATTGGCTGCTTCAGGCAAAGCGAGAGTTAACCAGTATTTTATCATGGTCCTTCAAGTAAAAGCTTTGAGTCAGCACAATTGGCTGATTATCCAGAATTTCAGACAACTGCATAAAATAAATTAACATTAAAGCATTTGAAAGACCTTACCACATTTTTATCAACATATATTTAGTTTTCTTTGAATTTGCCACCATGAGCAGATTTTAACATATTGTTATTATTTGGTGTTGTTTGGTGTGAAAAATATTTGGTTTAATCAAAAGGAGCAAGAGATGTCTGTGTGTATTTTCAAAAAAAAATTATCATTTAGTTGTGTCACTTGCCTGATTGAAAGTGCTGTAATTAAAATTTTAAAAATTTTACAGGGGGACAAAAACATTCCCTTTGTTTCAAGCATCTTATGCTGCTGTGCAAAGGCAGAGCGACGATTGTGCTCATTTCATAATTTTGAGAAAAACACCAAAAACGTGTAGCACAGCCGTTATGTAAATGCTTTCATTTATGAGTTTGCCACACTAGAAACTACTATTTTGGCAGCAGATATGTCTATCTGCCTTTGACACAAAAGAATTATGTGTGAGACGAGCTCAAAGTCAAAAAGACAAAGTAGAAATGGCCATGCCGTTAGTTACATAGCCCTGCCTTTGCATAGCAGTATAGTTGTATATATTAATAAAATGTATCATTTTCCTGTAATTATTGGTTTATCTCTCAGGGCATAAAACCGACTGATTTTTAATACAACCTGAGAATTGATTCCAAAGATGAGAAAGTATGAATTGCCAGATTTTGAAACTAGAACAAGATCAAATTTCAGTGTTTGTGATTGCAGAGGGATGCATTGTAGTTGGGGAATGCTATGTCATGTTCATGCGATGATGCAAGATTATAACTGTGGGGTTTATAAATGTGGAGATGGAGGCTGTGACAAAAGAGAAAGAAAAGGTGAGAGGAAGTAGCAATGCCTATCGCAATAGACAGTATGCTTTCTACATGTCGTCACTGTTCCCCAAGACTGTGGTAACTCACAATTTTGAAAAAATTGATTGTACATATGTTATAATATATAACATATTCAAGTACATTCCCAGCCGCATTGAATGATCTTGGTTCTAGACTTGTATGCTGAAAAATAATCGAATAGCAGACTTTCAAAAGGTCATCTTCACTGGACGTAATTAAAACAGGTTTTTTGCTTCTCCTGAAATGTAGTGAAAACCAATTACTGCAGTCTTAGGGAATGGTGATCATATAGTGATTGATGTTTGTGATGTTTTGTTTTAATTGTGAGAGAGAAGAAAATGATGAAGCAGAAAGAAGACACAAAGAGAGAGAGAGAGAAGAAGAAGTCCAGAGAGTTTAACTGAACAAATCAGTTTCATTGTTTTGTGTTAATGTCATTAGTCTGCAGAGAAACAAAAATCAAGAGCAAAAGAAACTCCAATAACTCAGTAATATGGATGTTCCAAATGACATGTACAGTGGATTTCTGTTGATGTTTTTAATTGCTAATTACAGTTTTCAAAATACATGTGTACATACTGTATTGTACAAAACCACACAGGTACATTTGTTGTTTCATTTCTTTAAATTTCTGTTTGTAATGTTGGCATTCCTGTCATCTCCGGAGGAGGTATCATACTTAACTTGGAACAGCCTAGTCAGATGCTGGCAGACAAAAAGTGCACACCATATTTACCTATATTAACAAGAAATTGAATTAAACGTCAGTAGAAATTATTATGCCCAGTCCAGAATAAAGAAAAAATAATCGATTCCAGAATAGGTCGGCCGTGCGTGATCGTGAATTGTCGTACAGTGTACTTATATTTTTGTAATATTGCTGGTAAAACCTACTAATGAAGTAATATGTAAGAAAATAATTAATAGGCATTTGTTTCAACAGATTTATACTGACGACTTGCAAAGAGCAGTAATCGTAATACAAAAAAATGTACATGGACAGTGTATCTTAGTGTATGAAAACCAGAATTTTGCCACCATGGCAGGTTAAAGGGCAAGATTAGGCGGTCATATTTATACGCTTCCCATCTCCTCCCCCCATATTGTTATCAACCAATGACTGAATATGGTGGACATGGGTCTGGAAATTTAAGGATATCTAGGTCAGTAATGTAGGGCGTTGGCTCGGTGAAGAAAGTCCAGTATCCAGGGGGATAATCTGGTTGAGGCACAGACCCGTCAGAATGTTCTACCTGCCACATCACCAGGTAGTGGGCTTTGCCGGGCTCGGCTGTTACAACAAGGAGCATTCGTACCTTAAATGGAATGGAGCAAAATCAAAGTTAAAGTGGAAAAAAAAAATCCCGGTAGACTTCACCTACCAGCAAGTAATTTCATTCCAACGCCTTCCTTTACTGTATCATACCCACCTTCCGTGCACATAATACAATTAGCCTAAATTAGTCATCTGATTTTGGCATTGTTTAAATCAACTTAAGAGATTTGCATAAAACTCCGAACACTGATTTCCCTCGAAAAGGGCCCTTAATGGTGGCGACTTTCTTACAAATTTGTATGAGGCTTTAGTAATAAAGTGCATGCAATTATTTAATACATTTATAATACATGCGATGGATGCTTCCTGCTTTAAGTCCTTCATTTTTTGGGTGTTTTTCAACTGGACAATAACACTCCCGCACATAATAACGAGCCATTGAAAATTATAGAGACAAAGGCCGATTGTGCATTGAATCAAGTCTGTTTTGTCTCAGTGCTCGAGGCCTTTCTTTCCGGAAGCTGAATCAAAACAGCACTGTTTTGACGCCCCGAACCAGTGAGGCAGACTTAGTTCCGTCTCTTCAATACGCGAGGTCTCGTTAAACTCCACAGTTAACGTGCCGCTCTAAAACCGAGACACAACGGTCTTGACTCAGTGGGCTACCCCACTGCACCAGCTAAAAAGTCTCACCTGTCGATTGTTATAGAAATACTCCCATATCTGGACTGGAACCGACGCCTCCAAGAAATTGCCAATGGTTGTGGCGTTATCTGTCATAGGCCCAGCATCAGGTGGGCTGCACCGAGGAAGAGTGAACACCTTTGTAGGATTTAAATCATAGTAGTAACACGTGCCTGTGGGATCCGCATCGTATACTTTCGAGTTCTTCAGGTCTTTGACAAGATGGTTACCGTAACTGTCATGCACCCCAAACAACTGGCGATCATAATCAATAGCTACCACGTCTGGTTTTCCTGAGAAACTCCTCAGGTCATAAGCCTTCATCTGTATTTGTTTTGGTAAACAAATCTGAGAAGGGTAAGCCTGGCTGGTCATCACAGGAGTCAAGCAGTGCAGGAACACGAGAAATATTGACTTTTTCATCTCTATGAACCTGTAACCAGTTTTTTAATATTTGTACATGTACATAAGTACATAAAGTTCAAGGTTCGTTAGTTTACGAGGTCTTGAAGGGGGTGGGGGGGGGGCGCACAATTAAAAATAAGTTTTGGTTTTCAGTAACCAATATAGGCCTACATGTAATCCTTTGGCAGTTTTATGAATATAAATTAAATACAGGTAATCATTTATGTGCAATAACAACCCATGATTATTCAGAATTCATATGAATTTAAGAACTCTTGACACTGTATTTAGCAACTTCATTTACATGTGTTATTTCGTGCCCCATACTATTCTATGTATTATGGCAGTATGTTGATTTCACAAAGAATATCGTCCGGTATCTGCGATATTGTTGTACATGTATGTGCATTTTAGCCTTTTCGAGAAAACGAGGATTGAAGGGCAAAAGGGCTCAAATGCATTCAACATTAAGCCACAAACAAATCTTTCGAAAAGTTTGTAACCGATTGGAACGACACATATGCCTACATAATGAAATTAGGAGTGAGAAAACCACTTTCATGACAAAACCTAAAAAATCTGGCAATCAGCAATATGGCAAGTACCCCTCGATACATGTACTTCCATACGAATCCAACATTATCGATCAGTGAACACTTACGACTTAATTTCATTAATGCAAGAACCTGAGCATTTACATGTTCATTCATACAAACCCGTTATAATTCGTTGGTATGATGTACTTCTCAATGAGCAGAGCGGGATGCGGCAGTTTGTTGACAACTTCTATAATACAGGCCTTGCCTATTATAAAGACAGACCAGCCTGTGTCGTGTCTCCGTTGTCAAGATGTTAGATTATAATAATAAGGCAAAGGCGGATCCAGGAAGTCTCGGGGGAGAAGGGCTGATGGCATCATCTGCTTAGCAACTCCCCTTTATCAGTAATGTCCATTATTTTTTTCCCTGTCGATTCATTACTCTCTCTCTCGCGAGCTATCTATCTATCTATCTATCTATCTATCTATCTATCTATCTATCTACATGTATCTATCTCTTTCTACGGCAGGGCCCCATGTTCCACCCAGGTCGGTTCCTGCAGAAATGCCCATCCCCGCCTCGATTTCTGCTTGTGGGTGAATTCTGATTTTGTGAGAAATATTATTGTCCTTATATATATGGCCTTTAGCATCTTTACAGACGGTCTTAGCAGCTAGAATATTCACTTTCACTTTGACTGACAGCTTCTCTCGTGGCTTATTCTACCAATGTTTGACCCGAGAGTGCGATGGCAGTGATTGCAGGTCAGTCTTTTGGGTTCACTTTGGCGAGTGTTTTCATTCCGCCTCTGTCGTTTTGTCAGGTATGTTTCTTTTGCCTTGAAGTCTATTGCGAGCGTGCCACTGCGCAATTTTTGTCTCCATCTGCTTCGATCATTTGCAAGGTTCTCCCATTCATTGGGGTCGATGTTGAATGCTTTCATCGTGACCTTGCAAGTGTCTTTGAATCGCAGATGTGGCCTACCTCTGGGTCAGTTGCCAGTAGCAAGTTCCCCGTAGAGAATTTGTCTGGGGATGCGATCATTTTCCATACGGTGGAGATGTCCAAGCCACCGCAGTCTTTTTTTGCCCAGGAGAGCCTGAGTTGATGGAATGTTGGCTCGGCTCAGAACTTCGATATTTGAGATCCTGTCTTGCCACTTGATCTTGAGAATTTTGCGTAGGCACCGCAGGTGGAAGGAGTTGAGGGATCTTTCATGTTTGGAGTAGGTGGTCCATGTCTCTGAGCCATACAGCAGGGTGCTTAGGACGCAAGTTTGGTACACGAGTACCTTTGTTTTGATGGTCAGCTTGCTATTGTTCCACACCCTTTTTGAGAGTTTGCCAAAAGCTGTGGCCGCCTTTCCTATTCTGGCATTTATTTCAGTTGTTATGTCTGTGCTACCACTGATGGTTGCGCCTAGGTAGCAGAATTTTCCCACTTGCTCCAGAGGAGAGCCATTCAGCATGATTGGGTTGGGGTTTCTCAAGCCTTGTGTCAAAACCACAGTTTTTGAGACACTGATCTTTAGCATGAATTTGTCACAGGCTTTGGCAAGGCTATTGATGAGAGCCTGGAGCGTGGTTTCATCGTGGGCCACGATTGCAGCATCATCTGCGAAGAGGAGCTCTTGTAACATAATATGCTCTGTACGAGATTTTGCTTTTAGTCTGGCAACATTAAAAATGGAGCCGTCCACTCTGGTGTTAATAAGTACTCCACCTGAACATTGACCAAAGGCATTCTTGAGTAGGGCTGCAAAATATATACCAAATAAGGTAGGAGCAAGAACACATCCCTGCTTCACACCGCTGTTTACAGCAAATGAATTGGATGTCCTTAGGGGCATAATTAAGGTGTCTTTTACTTGATGATTTAGTCCTTTTATTTTATATATTGTAAAAAAAACAAAACAACTAAAAATTTTACTTTTTTCTCGCTGAGTTCTTGTGGGAGTTGCAACCGATTGATAAATGTCTGTGGATCACCAATGATATATTATGGGGCCTAGAGGAAGCTTCTAGTTTGTTATTCTTTAACTTAAATAAATTTAACGTTCAGAAATGTATGCTGTGGCGTTTACAGCCTTATTGGTAGATCATGGAACTGAAAATAAATAACTGTAATTGCGACTGTTGTTAATGACAACATTAATTTGATGGAAGTTACCACACTTCTGTGTTGTATCACTTCGACTGTTCAGTGTAAATCAAGTGATTAAGTTTAAGGGGCGCGTGTGTGTGTGTAAGTGTGTTTTACCTTGTATTTAGATAGATGGACGGACCAGATAGAAAATACCAGAACTTTACGAAAAGATTGACAGATGATGGTTGGTTGGATTAAAGATAGACAGAGGAATAGACATCTGGATGGACAAGCGGACTCAGGCAGATAGAAAGATGGATAAAGAGGGAGAAGGACATTTATGAGTGTAATAGTCTGTGCTTTTATTTCAAAATATTTACATGTATAGACATGTATGTATTTTCATTGGGGAGGTAGGGTTCCTTCGCTAAGTTTTCATTTGGGTAACAAATCATGTATTCTTGTATGTTCTGAATGTGACGCTGAGTTAAAGTACATGTAATATCTAGAGCATTCTATACCATGGTGTTCTCAGGCACACGCCGGATTAAGATGGCCAAACCGCGGCTTGCGAGCTACATGCGGCTGCTCGACCTTCAAAATGTGGCTGTGAAATAATTATGTTTGAGCTCTTTTTTTTTTATCACAGTTAATGGGAAAGGTAAATAAGAAAACATTTCAAGCTTTATAAGTATTTACTGGGTAGGAACTGAGACCCCACTGGTTTCAAACGTAAATTTAATGCTCATGGTTAAAAGTTTTACTTTTTTCATAATTGATCACACTGTAAGAGTTTTACACTAATTACAGGCTCGTTTTATCACCGGTTCAAATACATATGGTTTAGCTTTACAATAAGCAAATTTGGCAAACCCTGCTCTGTACTATGGTGTAGTCAGGCACACACCGGATTAAGGTACTCTTTTCCATGGTGTATCCACTATTCAGGCACACGTCGAGTGATGGCATTCTATACCATTACCTTGGTGTAGTCAGGCACACACCCGGTTATGGCACTCTAAACCATGATGTACCAAAGCCTACGCCACCGGGATAAGGTACTCTATACCATGGTGTATTCAGGCACTCGCTGGCTTAAGGCACTCTATACCATAGTGTATAAGTCACACGCCGGGTTGAGACTTTCTATACCATGGCGTACTCAGGCATAATAATACTACATATACTGGTACTTATTCTGTTCTGTCAATACTATGTTGGCTTGTTTGTTCATCTGACCGGAATCAATCATTTTTCATTCAGTTTCGTGGTCAATACTATTTTTAACTTAGGAGACACACATTTAGGCCTACTGATTTAGCAACCTTCTTCATCCTCTCATACAGTTTTCATTAGGACTAACTCGACTCGTACTTCTGTGTTACGGTACTTAATAATGTCTTGTTTTGTTTCTGTCTCTTCTAGATATCAGTTTTATATTAACTATAAACTCGTTTCCGTTTTACATATATATGCATTGCTGTTTATTATTATTAATAATATTAATGACCAATAACAACAATAATGATAATAACAACTTGTCTGGAATAAAGATATAATTCTTTCATCAATTATAGTTTGGGCCGATGATTTTCTTTTTTGCCCAAACAGAATCATCATTATTATTCTATTCACACACACACAAAAATTTCAGACAGACATTTCAGATTATGAACCTGGCAATATGCAGAAACTAATGGAAACTCAAGAGCGTTTGATAATTCAGCCCACAATGGTATCTACAGGACCGCGTGTTCTCATGTCTGCCTGGTGCAGATATCCAGTTTCATTTACAAAGACTTTCCACACTCTCATGTTGGAGCCGTCCCCGCCTGAGAAATCCATCTGCCTAGATTGGAAGAGCTGTACGCGATTAGACATAACCCAAAGCCAGCCTAGTTCGTCTATAGCTAATGTATCCGGCCACTGCATCAACTGGTCGTTTCCCACTAACATTGTCTGTGTTTTCATGTTTACTGTGTCGATGTTTGCTCGCTGATCAGCCATGTCTTTGGCAGCATCCCAGTAATATAGAGCATTGAGACCAAGAGCTCCGAAAAACAGATGTTGAGTTCCGTAGGTCAAACCATCAGACTGGGATACTTTTCTGCCAACCAGCCTCAGACCCGTCGTATCATTTGGACGCCCTTGTCGCAGTGTCTGTGTTGGAATCTGATAAAGGTTGTACCCACCAATGGGACAGTAATATACATATTTAAAATCTGGAGACATGGCAATGCCGTCCAAGCCGGCATCGAAAGGATAATTCTTGGAATCGATGGTAATAATAGTCCCGTTGTTGCCTTCAGGGTTCATGGAAGGATCTGCCAGGCTGTGGGCGGAGTTGGTTTGGAAATCATAAACATATAAACGGTTGTCAGCCACATCAGTGATGTAAGCATACCTGACCTTTCCATCCACGTAGTCTAAAACCAGATCGTTCATCCAGTTGCTATTTCTGCTCACAACACTGGCAGGCAATTCATAGCTCCCAACCAGGTCGTCCGTCTTTAAATCGTAGACAACAATCTTGGCTGGACACAGGTCCAAAGGTGTGGAATCACCTATCAGTCCTACCCGACCAACATCAATGACGTACATCAGACCAGTGTTGGGGTCGATCTCCATGCTCTGCACAAACTGTAAAGCCTGACAATCACCTTGTTTCTGTGCAGCCCAGTCAGGATATGGGCGGAGCTTAGCTTGTCCTTGAACTGTCACTACTTTTGCCAATGTGACTGGCTGACCAGATGTCCATATCCATCTTGGAATCGAGACGTAGACCTCACCTTTGTAGATCTGTGAAATTTTGACACAAAAGCATCTTTGTGGAACATCTGGATAATTTTCACAGGGAATTTTAATGAGTCTTGTGATGTGTAAACTGCATTTGTGTAAGTGGTAGCGGAGGGGATAGATAAGAACTGTCGATGTCATCTCAAGAACTGATCATGAAAAGTCTGCAGGGGGTGTGCGAGTTGTTTGCACGAATTGTTATAAATTTTACACGGTAAACAAGCCAAGTCATTTCCCATACGATTTATCAGGCCGGGTTAATCTAATACATGTATATCGGCCACAGTCGTTTTTCAAAAGCCGGATTGTTTGTTTACTTCTAATGTTTCAGTTATTGAAACGGGTTGGCAGTGAGGCAGAGTATAACTTTAAAAGTAAGAAATGGCGCAGATTTACCTAATCCGAAAACATATACTTTGTTTCATATACAAAGAAATAAAGGAGGGGAAAATGAAGAGAAAAGAAGAATAATCGTTGATGCTGTTCACAGTATATGGCTGGCAAAAAATGGCAACAGATGGTGACATAATGAAGACAGTGTGTAGCATGAATAATTCTAAAAAAATACTGTTCATAGATAAATCCAATGAATATTATGACAAGTGACTTTGATAGTACTGTCAGCTCTACTGTTGATGTGAAACGCTACACATTTAGAACCAGCAATGACAAAGCCAACCCTGGTATCGACCAATCAATCAATCCACTAGTCTACCCATTTATTGATCCATCAATCAACCCACCGGTCTTTCCATTTATCGATCCACCAATCGACCCACCAGTCTATCCACTTATCGACCCATCAATCAACCCACCAGTCTATCCACTTATCGATCCATCAATCAACCCACCAGGCTTTCTATTTATCGATCCACCAATCTATTCACCAGCCTGTCCATCTATCCATTCCATCAGCCCACCTGTCAATCCTGTCGTCCATCCATTAACGACATCATAGTTGACAGTAATATCATTACTCACTTTCAATCCTGTCAAAAGATTCCTCTCAGGCACGAACGACCCGTTCCTCAGAGCCTCAGTCCTATCAGCATCTGATGGCCACTCATAATCAAGTGATGTCCACTCATGCACCAACACTGTTGTTCCTTTGGTCTCCGATGTAGCCGTTGGAACCCAAAAAGAAAGACAAAATAGCACTGTTAGTGTTGTGATGGCCGAAGGCTGCCAGAACTTCATTATTGGAACTGAGAAAAACATCGACGAGCAATGTTCAGCAAATATTGTCTGGTAGGCTCGTATCAGACGCGAGTAATGAAAAAGTGTGAATGAGAAAAAGCGGACTGCAAACGGGTAAAACAAAGCCCACAACTTTCTTTCAAGGGATTAAAACTGTTTTGTAAACAGTGTCGAGGGCTAATACATCACTCGCTACAGTCCACGGACTTTTGTAACGGGTGCAGATTCGAAAACATACAGGGATATACTAGGCCTACAAAAGTGTTCTGAATACGAAAAAAAAAAAACACACACACACACACGAAAATTGCAAATGTCATTCTAAGATAAGCACTGGGCCACATTTAAGTTTGCACAGCTTGAAAATGGGACAAACATCACAGAGCATTACACTTATCTCTCGCTCTTGCTGACCTTATCTTGCTTTGCACTAAGAAAGTCAGAAACAGATCACCGTTCTTAAGCCACGGAATAAATTATTTACAACCTTGAGTTTGAGTTCGAATTTGGGTTTTACGGCGCATCGGCACGATAACGGCCACTTCGCGTCCCTCGCGGTCTATTTTGGGTATATTTTCTTTCTCTATGTTTCATATTCAGAACTGTTAAGTTTAACATAGAATTAAATACATTCATATAATTTTAACACACTAGATGAAGTTCCCGGCATTACCGGGATAAACCTGCGAACCCACCGTTCCCCCTCTCTCTTTCTCTTTGGTCTAGAAAGCTTCCTACAACAGATTTCATGAGCTCCAGAGCACTACGCACTCATTTCTGGTAGGGAAATTGCGCGCACTGAACCGAACGCGTATTAATACACCGGTTCCGGTGTGGTGGCTTACTACGGGGAGCCAAAACAACGATCACTGTATTTTACATTTTTACAACTTTTTGTTTAAAAATTCCTGAAACTTGAATCAAAACAATCGGTCGTTACAAAAGCGATTGGGCTGGATTAGTTGACCCTTAAGAAAATTAATTTTATAATTTTTGAAACTGTCATTTAGGCTGTAGAGTCGAGCAAAAAAAAGGGGCAAATTTACACCACAATGAATTACTCCCACCACTATTTTTTTTAATAATAAGATTGGTAAAATTCTTTAAAAGTTGTTTTGTCTAGATCTGTTTACAGCGGTCAGTTTTTAATGTACCGGTACATGGAGTCACTTCTTCTTTTTCTTCTTTCCTTCACCAATCTAAATCTGCCGATTTGTTCTTTTAATAAAATCTATACGGTTTTCTGCAGTTCTGGCAGAGCACCATAGAGTTTGACATTTAGGTCGATGGGTTTGGGCCAATATGTTTCTCGTAGTCACTAAAACTTAAAATCTAATATTCCAGCTTTTTAGTTGGGACACCCTTTAACAAGATGTGGACATTGGTATAAAATTGCTCAGATACTTTGTTAAGCTTATATAATACTAAAACCTCACCAAATTTAGTATTTTAGGTTTCATAAAAAGGATGTCGTTATGGACAATTCTACTGCTTGGCATTTTTAATATAAAAAAAACATACTCAGATCAGTAATTGAGGAGTTAAACTACGTGCAAAGTTCACACCTTTGAGTATACTGGCGTTGTTTGTTGTGGCTACTTAAGGTATTTTAGGCTAATGGCATTTAAAAAAAAACAATCAGCAAGGGACTCAGTGGTTTAGAGGCAAGGTGCTCGCCTCTCATGCCAAAGATACCGGGTTCGGTCTCCGGTCGGCCCACACGTGTTGGAATTTTTTTTTTGGGGGGGGGGGATTCCTGTCCCTGATCCTATGGTAGGTAGGATCAAGCACCTGGTCTTCTTGGATAAGGACGAAAAACTCGGAGCCCTTACTGACCGAGTGAAAGGTCACAAAATCGCTTTATTAGGTCCAATCAGTGCGTTTTGATTTTCAGCTCATGTCTGATTTATTTCTGACTTTTTGTTCGTGCGAGGTCAGGATTATCTCCGGAACTGCCGAGTCGAAACGCATCAACTTTTTGCCAGGAGATGCCTGCTTAACCGCTCCGTGTCTGGGTAGACTTTGATGGCAGAACAGCCCGTTTGTTCATCCATTTCTTTGTTTACCCGTTTATTTATTTATTTTTTTGCCTAAAGTTATTATTACAATATTTGACTGCCTTTCATTTACTTTCAATTCGGTGCACATTCCTCAGACAACAGGAATAACGTAATAATGTAAAATACTCAGACTAATGCGCAAGGCGGGAGACTCAACTTTAAAATGGGGTGCGGTTTCCCTGCAAGAGAGGATGAGGAGAACAAGGGAGACAAATTATGCAAAAGGGGCCAGTGGGTAGAGAGAAACAGGGGTTTCAGCTTGTGTATGTGTACATACTGCACACAGAAATACGTCGATATGGCCAATTCTACCTTTTGGTACCGAGAGTTCAGTGAAACAAAAGAGACAAATCAGATACTGATTTCCTTGCCTGTGGGGGAGGGGGGAGGTTGGGGTTCTTGTTTTCGGGGATCTAATCGCTACCTTTGGCATTTGCACCTCAAGGGACATGATCGGTATCATTTGTGCTGGCCCGTGTCTTTAATTTTTCATTGAACTCTCTTTTCCGTGGACTATATCTGCCTGGTTGTCGTCATGCCTCCTGTTTTCTCTGGCCCACCTGTCATGCAGTGAGACCATTGATATGCTGCCGACTTGTGCTGCTTATGGGCATCGGTGAAAGGTCAGGATCTGTGAGAACAGGGCATCTTATCTTATTTTAACTAGAGCCAGGCCCATAAATATGTTTAGTGACAAGGCCCACAAACGACTCAATCATTACATGTTTCGGACTTTTACCCGATGTCGGGAAGTTAAAGGCCGAAACATCGAATGAAAGAATCCACTCTCCCTCTGAAGATCGTCACCTGTCTCCCTCCACCTGAAGGGTTTCTTGCCACTGAAAAAAATATGATAATTGGTAAGTAAATATAAGTTAGCCTGCTGAATTTCGTGCACCTGTTTATATGAGAAAACAGAGCGGTTACATTTTGATACTTTCACAATTTCATCAGTTTGAATAGGGGAAAAAGTCTCACCTCGAGCCGCCATTTTAATGAAGAGTTATTGTGTTTTGCTCAACGCAAGTGCACTTTATTGCGTGAAGCATTGTTCGCTGTGTATTCGCCGATCGTTTTCCCGTCCATGAGAGAGAGAGAGACAGGGAGAGAGAGAGAGAGAGAGAGAGAGAGAGAGAGAGAGAGAGAGAGAGAGAAAGGGAGGGCGAAATCAGATTTAACACAGGTAACGCCCTGTGTCTGTTTTCATAATAATGTATGTATACTTTTTTTTCTGTTCGTAGATTGGATATTTCGCTCTTTGTTTATTGAACGTGGAATCTGATTTTCATGAAAGAAGAAAAAAAGAACTTTTCTAAAGGAATTTTTTATTATATTCTGTTGATACCGAGCAGAAAATTATAATTTATATGATTTTTAATAATTGTGTCTTAGCGGTCATAGCACTCTTAATTCATTTTAGCCCTACAGGTAGAATGCGCATGACGTCAGAGAATGTTTTGTTTTGGTCTTCCGCCACTAAAGATGGCCGGTGGATCAGCTGATTTTTTGAATTTGTATTCTGTATACTTCTTTAATCCCATTTGGGAAATTTGCCTTAGTGTTATTGCAGCCCAATTACAACTGGGGCAGACATGTCGTCGCCACAGTACAGCGCCGATCGGCGTTTTTTTTGTTTTTTTGGAGGGTGGGGCATTAGTGGGAGGGGGAGGGAATGGTAAGGATTATTTTATTTTATTTAATTTTGTCTGGGCAGCGGCGTGTTCGGCAAGGTATCTTTAACGTGCGCAACGTTTTTCGAGTTTTTCTTCCTTATCCGAGAAGGCGCGGTGCTCCATCCTACATACCACAGGATCAGGGACAGGAAAATATGAGAGAAATCCAAAAATTCTAACATGTCTACACCATGAGCGGCGAGCATCCTGTCGACCACCGTGCCCCCTAGTGTAACTTGTGTAATTATGAGTTGTGTCTAAGCGGTTAAAATGCCTGCTAGTTGTATTGTAGTTGATTGCTACGACAAGGGTGGAAAAGGATGGATCCAAGCTGGTCAGATTCCCTACCACCCGTGTAAACAAGGGAAAGGAAGTGGAAGAATTGACCGAACGTCTCCCACTGAACATGTACACACATGCCATTGTTTACTGTAGTGACCTACTTTTAGCTTGACTCCGGTTGGTTCGCGGCGCCCGCCTCCCGTGCCTCGCAGTGTAAACTAAGCAACGAATCAAAATCAGTGTCACAATCGCCATGGCGGTGGGCGGGTCCGAACACTAAAGATGGCGGATATGCGTATTCTACCTATAGTGATAATTTCATGTCTCAGTTTCTGAAGGGAATTCCCCCCTCTTTGCTACCACAAATACAACAACAACAACAACAACAAAAACAGCAACAACAACACAACAAAAGACTCAATTAGAAAGTTAATGTCACAATCCGATGGTTCAGGTGTGTCTGTGTTGTAATTCTCTCTCCTGTCGAATGTAAGTAGTCCATAGTATTTTTTTATTTTTTTTTTACTATACAGACATCCCTAAGATCATTCGTAGCATAATAATAACTATAAACATGCAGTGAGTCTTCTTTATTGTTAACTTTTCAATATGGAGCGTACACGGCGATATCTAGAAATAAATATTTTCCCAGCTTTCAGCCAACAACGCGAGATCTATGGACAACAAATTTCATTTTTAATAATCTCAATCCCAGTTCGCTAGTTATGAAGTGTTCTTTTGTCAGCCCCATTTAAGTAACTTGTTTCATTGATAAACACTTTCCACACTCGCATATTCACCCCATCTCTGCCAGTGAAGTCCATGGAATCTTTCAAAAAGAGATGAAGTCGATTAGACATGAACCAAAGCCACCCGTCATTGTCTAAAGCAAATGTATCAGGCCACTGCATCGAACGATCATTTCTCACCAGTTCTTTTTGGGTCTTCATGATTACTGTACTGATATCGGTTTGCTGATCGGCCATGTCTTTGGCAGCATCCCAGTAATATATAGCGTTTAGAGCAAGGGCACCAAAGTAGAGATTTTGACTTGCATGGATGATTCCACCACTCTGGGAAATCTTTTTTCCGACTGACCGAATACCAGATGGTCCTGTTTGTCCAACATGTCTCAACGTGGAAGTGGAAATCTGGTATAAATTATAACCGGTTAAAGGACAGTAATACACGTAATCGAAACCTGGAGACATAGCAATGCCATTTAGAGCTGAATTAAAAGTGTAACTTTTACCGTTGATATCAATGATGGAAGCGTTATTTCCTTCGACTTTCATGGATGGATCCTCTAAATTGTGCGCAGAACGTGTCTGAAAATCATAAATGTGCATACGAGTCTCGCTGGGGTCACTGATGTAAGCGTACCGGACTTTACCGTTCACATAATCAAGAATGATGTCATTCATGAAATTGTTGTTTTTAGTGACGACGTCATCTGGCATCTCGTAGATATCAACTTGTGTGTCGGTGTTCAAGTCGTAAACCACAATCTTCGCTGGGCACAGATTCAAAACGCCGTCCTTTCCACCCAGCCCTACCCTTCCAGTATCAATGACGTACATCAGGCCAGTATTTGGATCAATTTCCATGCTTTGAACGAATTGCAAAGCCCGACAATCACCCAGTTTTTGAGCGGCCCAGTTTGGGTATGGGCGCAGTGTGGTTTGACTTTGATTGACGACAACTTTTGCCAGAGTAACAGGCTGTCCGGATGTCCATTTCCACCTGGGAATTGTGGCGTAGACGTCTTGGCGGTACACCTGACAGGATATATTTCATAAAAATATATTGACCAAAGTAGATTTACTAATTCAAAGTGAAATATAGACTAAACAGCCATTTGTGCATATATCTCTTGGAAGCAGTTAAATTTAATAGAAAGCACAAAATTAATATTTGACCTCCGTGAAAATTCTTATAATAATTTGAAATATATATGTAATTAAACTGTCTTACCTGGTGTATTGATCGTAAATACTTTAAGACATTCTTTTATTATAATTATCATAACCCTCGGTACTGTACATTTTCTGTTCACCGCGCACGATTACGGTAGATATCCATTGTGTAAAAAGGTATCCCACTGTTGATACTTCGAAAACTTGCTGTCATCTGACGAAAAGATTCTTGATCTGACTGTAATTGACAAGTTTTATAGATTAGGTTATTACTGTTTTGAACGTACAATGAACCATCATATACTATCATTATTATTATTATTATTTTTGCTGCTGTTTTTTGATTATTGAATATTCAAAAAAAATATCCAATCTGGACAGATTGACGAATCCGGTCATATCTCCAAAAAATAAACTTAAGGAAGGAGATCCATTCTGAAGCTGCTTAAAGTCATGTTCTGGGTGTTAATAGTCGAACAGCGCATTAGCAATAAAAACCACCATCTAGGTGGCTAACTCACCAGGGGCTGGCTCTGTCCCCTCTCTCCTATGATTCTCCACGCCCGGATTCGTTAATCCTCCCTCCAAACTATAGATCTACCCTGTATATAACACGTCAAGTCGTTTTTAAACCTAGGATATGGTATAATTAAACTCGTTATTCGCCTCTACTTAGGTAATGCTACTTTTTTTTATTCACTCGTGGCACATGTTGATGTCCACAGTATGATTTAAAGAAAAAAAGTATCGCTCGCTTAAGGGTTATTTAATATTCCATCTATGTATGTAATCTTGCTATGCATGTTGCCAGCCAGCTTTGCTAATGCCAGTAACATACACAGACACACATAAAAATAAACCAACACAAAGTGGCGTTTACCTTTATTCCAGATAGAACATTTCTCTCAGGGACGTATGAGCCGGTTCTGAGAGCTTCGGCCTTTTCAGAATGGGATGGCCACTCGAAGTCCACCGATACCCACTCGTGCACAAGCCGTGACTCACCCAAATATGCAGCTCGGGCACGGTAAATCACAACCACAAAATACACCAGAGATGTAAAAACAGAATACTGCTTCAAGTTCCCCATGACTGGCTTAGTGGAGTCCTCTCCAACAGGTAAAAAAGTTAACAGATGGGAGTTATAGTTAAACTGTAGTCAAGTCTTTTTTAAGAGTCTCAGAGCAAAGAATTGTCCTCTTGAACTTATTATGGTGCTGGGAGTGGAAACAGCTGCCTGATTCACACTATTTAATTTTTCTGTCACAAATGAAAGTATGTCAGAAAAATCAGGACTGTTGAACATTCTGACGAGGTTTTGTCGAGGGGAAAAAAAATCTTCTATTTACAATCAGGTGAAAGTGACCTAGATGTCCTTTTTATCGAATCATGATTCCTGATTAGTCTCAGATTATTTTGTTATTTAACAACAACAATGGAAAAAAAAAAAAGAATGAAATGATTAATTCTGTTCACCTTTGTATGAAATCAAACCAAACGGAGCAACTTCGTCTCTTCCAGTCTGGGCACGGGTTATCAACGTGGATGTCGTGATTCCAAATGTGGTCGCCATGACATTTTCAGGGGGGTTCAGAGCAGAACTAAAAATACAATCCATACCACTTTCTCTCTACCTGCGTGTGTGCCTTTCTCTAACTGTATTAGCGTGCATATCTTTATGAGCTAGGGGACAGAGAAAGAGAGCACATTAGCAGACGGCGGGGGTTAAATTTTGTTAAAGGAGCGGGTGTCCCAGACGGTGAGCACGCAGATCTTTGAAATGACCCCTGGGGCTATAATTCTGCATCAGATGTCCTTAATGGAATTGCAGCTCGGTATTGGCTGTCTTTACGAATTAATGAATGAATAAGAAACAAAATAATAATTTGAATTTGCTTATTTCTTGTCTGTGGATTATGCATAGTCGATATAAATCAGTAGTACCGAATTACAGTTCATCAAAATACATTTGTAAGTAATTGTTAATGCCACAATCGAATAATTTATGTTTTGTTCGTGTTTTATGACAATATAATAGATATCACCAAGATCATTAGTAACAAACAAATGACAGCAATCACGTAATAACAAGGAACAAATCTTCTTTATTATTTTCTCAGCTTTAAGTTTACAACGCGGTAGACAAGAATAACGATTTTTCATGGATATCTCATTCAGAGTTTGCTAATTGTGAAGTGTCCTTTTGTCAGCCTCATTCAAGTAACTTGTTTCGTTGATAAACACTTTCCACACTCGTATGTTCACACCATCTCTGCCACCGAATTCCATGGAACCGTTAAAGAAGAGATGAAGTCGATTGGACATGAACCAAAGCCACCCATCATTGTCTAGAGCAAATGTATCGGGCCACTGCATCGAACGATCATTTCTCACCAGTTCTTTCTGGGTCTTCATCATCACCGTACCGATACCAGTTTGCTGATCGGCCATGTCTTTGGCAGCATCCCAGTAATATATAGCGTTTAGAGCGAGGGCACCAAAGTAGGGATTTTGACTTGCATGGACGATTCCACCACTCTGGGAAATCTTTTTTCCTACTGACCGAATACCAGATGGTCCTGTTTGTCCAACATGTCTCAACATGGAAGTGGGAATTTGTTATAAATTATAACCGGCTACAGGGCAGTAATACACGTAATCGAAATCTGGAGACATAGCAATGCCATTTAGAGCTGAATTAAAAGTGTAACTTTTACCGTTGACGACAATGATAGAAGCGTTATTTCCTTCGGCTTTCATGGATGAATCTTCTATATTGTGCGCAGAACGTGTCTGAAAATCATAAATGTGCATACGAGCCTCGCTGGGGTCACTGATGTAAGCGTACCGGACTTTACCGTTCACATAGTCAAGAATGATGTCATTCATGAAATTGTTTTTAGTGACGACGTCATCTGGCATCTCGTAGATATCAACTTGTGTGTCGGTGTTCAAGTCGTAAACCACAATCTTCGCTGGGCACAGATTCAAAACGCCGTCCTTTCCACCCAGTCCTATCCTCCCAGTATCAATGACATACATCAGGCCAGTATTTGGATCAATTTCCATGCTTTGAACGAATTGCAAAGCCCGACAATCACCCAGTTTTTGAGCTGCCCAGTTTGGGTACGAGCGCAGTGTGGTTTGACTTTGATTGACGACAACTTTTGCCAGAGTAACAGGCTGTCCGGAAGTCCATTTCCATCTGGGAATTGTGTCGTAGACGTCTTGGCGGTACACCTGATAGAAATGATTTGGTAAGATATAACGACCAGTGACAATTTACCAATACAATGAAATATCAACGTAATAGTATGCTCAGAGCAAGCTTCTTTGGCGCAACTGAATTAAACGGAAAGCGCTTGTTTGAATTATGTTTTTCCTGTACAGAATGAAATTACGCAATCATGAATGGCACCTCGATATTAAATACGTTAAGACACTTTTTTTGCCATAATTAATTATCTGGACACATTGTGCTGAAGATGTTGTATTTTCCAAGCACGACTACAATAGATTGATATCAGTTGTGCAAAATGTTGAACTCCGTCATTGATGATACGTCAAAAACTTATTGTGATCTGGCGAAAAGTTTCTCGATCTAACTACATGTTGAAAGGTTTTATGGGTTAAGAGATTAAACATTGGCACCTAGGACAGATAGTCGTTATGTAGGTTTTCCTGTTTACAGATGATGGAAAATACAACTAATGTCCAAACTGGTAGCTATTACAAGTTGTGTCCTATGCCTGGGCTATGCCATAATTAAAATCATTGTTCACAAGCATCAAGGTAATAGTAAATGCTTTTAGGCAGCCGCAATGATGCCCAAAGTGTGATTTAAACATTTAAAAACAATGTTCCGTTAAAGGTTATCTAACATTCAATTTTTTTTACTTTGGTTGGCAATCTTATGATAGAAGTCGGAGCCTGCACACTTGGCTAACACACAGACACACACACACACACACACATGCATGCTCGCCTTTATTCCAGCTAAAAGGTTTCTTTCTGGGACGTAGGAGCCGCTTCTGAGAGCTTCGGCCTTTTCACACTGGGATGGCCACTGGAAGTCCACCGATACCCACTCGTGCACAAGGCGTGACTCACCCAAATATGCAGCTCGGGCATTGTAAATCACAACCGCAAAGTACACCAGAGATGTAAAAACAGAATACATGTACTGCATCAAGTTTCTCATGGCTGGCCTAATGGAACCCTCTGCAATGGATACAAAATTTACGTCGGAGTTAAAAAAAATAATTGTAGTCAGTCTTTTCTACCAGTGCCGGAAAAAAGAGTTGCCATCTTGAATTTTCATGTTGTTACTAATGGAAACTGATGTCGGATTCACTCTGTTGTCTGGCATAAATATAATTATGAAATCATGTCAGAAGGCTCACGACGTCTTTTGCACTTTCAGTTTAGGCTTTGTTGAGATTTGTTTTCTACTTACAATCATCTCAATAGTAAACTAAATCTAATTATTATGATTTTGTTGTTGTTGAGGTTTTACACCTTTAAACATATGAAAGGCGCGTACATGTGGGAAGAGAGGCTGGGGAATAAAAAATCACCAAGGTCGAGCGAACGAGCGAGTCTGGGTAGCCCTTTAAGACATTTTCAGTAAGACCTGTTGATCGTTATAGTAGGCCTATAAGTCCTGTTCAGCTTTGGACCCGTAAAGTACACCGTGGAACATGAAGGCCATTTTTAAAAAAAAAAGATAATACTGTGGAGATGATTCTCTGGACTAGTTCTGTACTTCAATAAAAGTTCAACATAGGGGCCGTCCTTATAGTACTCCCGCTCGAATCTGGAGATTTTTCTTTTCTTTCTTTTCCCACCTCCGCGCCCGCATTATGCTTTTCATACTCGTGGCTTTAACGCCCTCAGCCCTTGTACGAGCATTCGACCATTAGAATGGTGTGTATTCAAGATGAGGCCTTGATGTTTTAAAACTTTTAAACTGGATTTTGTATGAGCTATCAAGACAATTTCATAAGGCATGTTATTATAATTTATAGTTTATATTTTATTTTTACACATAATCTTATGATTTATTTTGTTGAGAAAAAAAAAATGATTAAAAGTCAACTTTTTCTTCCATTACCATAATTCAGAAGAGCACATGTACCCTCTCCTACCCCCCCCCCCCCTTACATTGTTGTCAGCCCCCCTCACACACACACACACACACACACACATAACCGCGTGACGTTGGTATTTTATGGATGGCCCATACCTTGGTCTCTAGGCTACACAGTGTCGTAACACCACTGGCCTTAATGCCAGAGAAGTGGGTCGCATGGCAAAAGGGTTATGGAACGTTTCACCCCCCGAGTTTGCGTCTTTAATGCTTTGTCATTATTTGTGCTGGTAGTGACTGAGAGTTTCTTTTGTTAAGACTCAAAAGTAAGGTGAAAAATTAGATGTCATGTATTTACATACCAAAGTTCAGAAACTCAGAAACAGCTTTTGAACCTGGAACAAAAGCAACGGAAGCGAAACTATAACCGATTTTTAATAAAATTTGTTTGTTTGTCCGTATATGTCACAGATTTTAGCATAGCGGTCATATGTAAAATCTGTCTATGAACAGATCGTTTTTTTTGTTTTTTTTAGCGTTTTGTTTCTTGAATAAGTTGATGTTATAGCTGTCTCACTCATTACCTATCTAATAATCAGTAGGCAGGCCAAGATTTACCCATTGAGCTAAATAAGCTGCAGCTTGGGGCCTCACTTACTGCAGGAACCTCCCAAACTGCAGGAACCTCCCAAACTGCAGGTGCCTGGCATATTCAGAAACCTAACAAACTGCAGGGGCCTCACAAACTACAAGACCTCACAGACTGGGGCCTCACAAACTGTTGGGGCCTCACAAAATGGAGGGCTTCACAAACTGCTGGGGCCTTACAAAATTTCCAAAATTTTCTTTGGCAGTTAAATGTTTTACTGGTTCTTTAGTTACATTTTAAGCTTTTAGAATTGTTTCCGGGGTCTAATACAGACTATGAGATAGCCAAATGAGAAAAAATACATGGATGTTTCACCAACAAATAATTTGTATTTTTTGGTTTACATACATTGCTATCAAATAACTGAAAGGTACGCGTTTTCAGGTCGTCTCTGGCGACCCAAGGTCCTATTTTGAAACGCAGTTTTGTACGACCTCCCGGTGAACTTTTTAACAAGGAGCCTCAAAACTTTGTGCAGATTAAGACCTCAGTGAGTCTAAATTCGGCACCGGTATACTAAAGCATTGAACTCCGCAGTTTTGTGACATCTGTGCTTACTTAGATGTATACTGCGCCTCTTCTTCCTTGTTAAATTTGCCTGAAATTTACCTTATACACATCCAGCCAGTTACAATCCCATTTACAACTTATTCGCATTTGCTTAGACTAGAACTACAGAAATTGTGCATTCTATCAATAATGACCATTGGGTAATTGGAAGAATAGTCCCCTGGATTCTCAGATTCTTTTTCTCCTTTTTGTTGGGCAGACAAAGGGCACACAAACAGAAAGATAGATGGATAGGTAGTCGAACAGACAGGTAGGTGGGTGGTCAGGCAGACAGACAGACAGACATGGAGACAGACAGACATGGAGACAGACAGACAGACAGCTACAGAAAGATAGATAGATAGATAGATAGATAGATAGATAGATAGATAGATAGATAGATAGATAGATAGATAGATAGATAGATAGACAGATAGATAGATAGATAGATAGATAGATAGATAGATAGATAGATAGATAGGTTAGGCAGACAGACAGGCAAACAGATAGATAATTCTACGACACATTGTACAACGTCTCATGCTTATCATTGCATTCCGTCTTTTACAACTCATTAAGACCACATTTTAACACATTATGGACGAACATACAGAATCTAGATCTACGACAACAAAAATGAAACCTATTATGTGTGTGTGTAGGTATGTCGAGCATTGAGTGTATGCAATCGATTATGCGAGAGAGAGAGAGAAAGAGATAGATAGATAGATAGATAGATAGAGAGAGAGAGAGAGTGAGAGTGAAAGAGAGAGAGACAGAGAGAGAGAGAGAGCGACAGAGAGAGAGAGAGAGAGAGGATGAGTAGCAGATGGGGAGAAAAAGACTTTTCTATAAAGCGCTTAGAGTATTTTTTGGAATGGGCGCTGCATAAATGATCTTCATTATTATTATTATTATTAAAATTGTTATTATTATTATGTACATGTACAAATTATTTAGAGAGTAAAGATGTTAGGAGCACAAATAATATTGAACTCGTGAAACACGTGTGTACAGACGCCATGGAATTCAACCGGTGCCCCTGGCCGTTTTACATACACTTTGTAAATTTCCAATTTTGCGCACCTGTTATACATCAGGCCATGCACAGAATTCTTGTTTCTTCGGTAAATCTAACACGACTACACGCAAGCATCGGCCATGACGTCGGCTTTTGTATTTGTGACGTGGAGATTTTATGAGGTCACATCGAATCGCAACTTCCGCAGTTATAGCGAGGGTTGAAAAAGTTGAGACTGGAATGAAACAAGATTTTATTTGCTGTTCATCAACCAGGAAGAAAAACCTTTGTCAATATGCCCGCACCAGATAGTTCAACCAGAGAGCTGGACCAGGTAGCTGTTCTTTCAGATCTTGAAAGCGCATGACAGGGAAAGTAATCTTATTCTCATGGCTATTTTAGTATTCCTGACACTAGATCTGGATCTAGATCTAACTAACCAACATAAACAAACAAACAGCAAACAAACAAAACAAAAACCATAGAAAACCTATAGGGCCACAGCAGCAGGGCTTGGTACAAATTAAATAGCCCCCCCCCCCCTTTTTTTTTCATCCCAAAGAAATAACAAAACAAAACGAAGAAAGCACTATGCCTGCGGATTTATGAAAGGATTATTTTCTAACGTGGACCCACAACGCGTCTTGTCCTTTCTGAAAGTTAAAGAGGCTAAAATCTAGAACTTAATTTAAGAATTTTAATACAGATTTACAAAATTCTTTTCAAATATATACAAAACAGCTTTTTAGAATTTTACCACTGCAGTAACATTAATAGTATACGGAACTATTTAATTCTGTTTGTGAAATCTGGAAGCTCTGAATACCAAACATGAATAGAGTTACCAAATAGACGGTGAAAGGGGCAAAGTGGCAGTTATCGTGCCGATGCTCCGTAAAACCCAGACTCAAACAACAACAAAAAATTTGTTATGCACATCCTCGCTTGAGAAACCAACAACAGGACTGCTAGATCTAGAGTCTAGAAAAATGTAGATCCATACAAACATAAAATAATAAATTCCAAAAAGAACGACAAGGACAAGGTAAAGAATTTGTGCAAGCTCTCGGAATACGACAGGCTAAAAAGATTACACCAAATGAAATAATGTTGGAAAAAAAAAAGAACATTTCTTTTTTCCAAAATGAATGAAAGAATACGAAACCACCTCTTAGTTACACATCTTTTGTGCTCTTGTAAGTCTGATACGGGTCAGACTGACATAGAATAGGGTATATTCTACACATTTAGACTTCGTGTAAAATGTCTGGCTTTCTGATAACCTGTATAGTATCTCTCTGTCTCGAAGACGTTTTGCGTACTTTGGTTTATAATTTTTTTGCCACAGTAATACACTGTCTGCTTGCAGCAAATCATAAAGTTAAAATTTATTTACGTCATATACGTCAAACGTAAGATCCACCACACCCAGACCGCATTTTATCTGTATTACGAGGGACGTAGCATCTGATTTGAATTATAAAAATTGATCGCAGGCAGCGAGTGCTAATGTGCATGTTCAGTGTGTTATTGCATAAACTCGTGCTCCAGCATGGTGATACTGATAGCGGAGAAAGTGAATCAACATGCTGGCTTAATTTATATCATGAAACTGCACAAAAGAAAAGCAGATGATTGTAGTTTTTTTCTTATTCTATGAAATTCTTGAAGGAATTTTAGTTACCGGTACTTTTTACTCAAGGGTTTCAATATCAAATCTCATTTTATAAAAATAATAGACCTTATCTTACCGAATCGTGTTGTGTCGACCTACTGTGTTTATCCCATTTTCAGGCAATTTAAAAAAAAAAAAAACGTTCTAAAAAATTGCAAAAAAACATTTTTTTAAAAACTATATTGATAGTAATGATAGGCCCACCGCAAGACCGACTATATATTTGATACGCGTTCACTTTGGTGCATAGTGCCTTGGTGCGCACGCAATCTGAAGCCAGACTACAGAGTTATTACGGGGAAATTGTGTAGAACAGAAAGAGGGACCGAGAAGGGTGGCATGAGAACACCCGGGTAATGCCGGGTACCTCATCTCGCGTTTAAAATTTAAATCACTTAAAATGATCCAGAAAAGGAAAATAGTTCCAGTAAACCCGTTGTTTTTTGTTCCCCCCCCCCCCTCCTGTGTAAAATAAAGCCTTTTGCATTTTTGCGATTTCATAGCATGGCCAGAGAACTACTGGATACATGGAATAAATAAATTTGCCCACAAGGGATTTGGTCACTATGTGGATGTATTGGGATTTACACCTGTCTCTGCTTTTGACATTTTGTGTTTTTATAAAATTAAATAGGTAATGACGCTGTATCGCGAACATCTGCGGAAAATCGCGTCACTGTTGGCGCAAATGACTCAGCTGGGTCAGTGTGATGTCATGATGTCAAAGGGCGCTGAGGAAATGGTGGACAGGTTGGAGAAATCCGTGGCTTGTCTCATGGACAAAGAGGTGATGTGTGAGAAAGCAAGACAGGCTGTGCTAGATCTCAAGATGGTATTAGGTGAGGCCTGTAGTCCAGCCAAGCCAGCATCCCTATGTCAGTCCGACGTAAATTTGTACCGGGTTTCCGTAAGGTTGGTAGGTTTACCGTATAAGAGGGTTCATCTATATCCAACCGACATCGGCGAGATCTCATAACCAGCGGATCTATGTTTGATCGAGGTTATTCTTACTATGCAAACTTGACGTCAATTCTACGTCGGATTTTCGTAGGGTTGCTGGCAGCGAAGTTTTTACATGCACCATTTGTGATTGTCTTAAGGGAGGCGATCTATAAAAACCCTACAAAACCTACATCTGTTATCTCCCCACTCCTAGTTTTCTTGTGAGTCAAGCGCTATAAACTTATAGTCCGTTTACCGAGGCGTGATCACGGTTTAGTTGGATTTTCTCAGCCATTACGAAATACAGCGTCCTGAATTTTTGCATGCAGTCTTACGTTTAACATGACCCTACAAATCTTGAATTTGAAGTCTCTGCACAGCACCGTTCGTTCAAAGCGGCGAATTCCTTTGATCTTTTCTCTGTTTTCAATTTAACAGGCTCCAAACTTAGAGATGTTTACATTATACGTGTGTCCAACATGATCGGTCACTTCTGGTTTCCCTGTAGTTGATCTAAATTCCTAAATATAGTAACAATCTGTGGTGTATTGCAGTGGCGTAGCGACACGTCACGGACTTGAGGTTTGCTTTACATGTAAATGCATTTATTGTTCCTTTCCTGAAGGATAAAGCTACTACATATTCATTATTTATCTATTGAAAACAACCGTCTAATTATACTTAACGGTAACATCCTATGAATTATAGTTTATAAGGTAGCTCAGCTTTCCAATCTGTAATAAGTTGTGAGAAATATACATATCAAGATATGACCACCCTTTCCCCCCTGAGTCCATGTCATTGCAAGACAGACAGACAGACAGACAGACAGACAGACAGACAGACAGACAGACGGACGGACGGACGGACGGACGGACGGACGGACGGACAGACAGACAGACAGACAGACAGACAGAGATAGGTAGGTAGGTAGGTAGGTAGGTAGGTAGGTAGGGTAGGTAGGTAGGTAGGTAGGTAGGTAGGTAGGTAGGTACGTAGGTAGATAGATAGATAGATAGATAGATAGATAGATAGATAGATAGATAGATAGATAGATAGATAGATAGATAGATAGATAGATAGATAGATAGATAGATAGATAGATAGATCTAATTAGACACTCTAGTTTAGACACTTCAAGTTAGAACTCCCCTACCTGATTAATTTTCTAAGGTAGAATTAACACAGATACAAACTTAAACAATCAGACGTATATTTTAATTAAACATTAAACAGACGTTTCCCGGCAAACGGTGGAGGCAAAGAGTAAACATTTGGGACAAGAGGAGAAGCAGAAAGAAGAAGCCCAGAGTCTGCGGTTTAAAGAGTTTCAAAGAATTCACAAACTGCAAGACGAACAAGGTAGGCAGAAACATTGAAGGGACTGAGTTCGTCTACTACGAATTCGGAGAATGGGGTGTTTAATTATTTCACGAGTAAACAGTCTCCCTGACTGCTCGAAACTCTTCAACTTTTTTTTTTATGTCGTTCATTAAAGCCATTTTGTTGTATAGCCTACATGTAGAACAGGTTGGTAAGTGCATTGTCCTTCATATCTTATGTCCTATCTGTCTGTCTGTCTGTCTGTCCGTCTATCTGTCCATCCACCTGTCCGTCGGTCCGCCTGTCACTAAAAAAAAATGTCTGTCTAAAAAAAATAAAGAAGCAAACTACCTATTAGTATTTTCCATGTCCGTCTGTGTGTCTGTCTGTCTGTGCTTGCCTGCCTGCCCGCCTTCTTATGTGCCTGACTTTCTGTCTGTGAAGCGAACAATTCGTCAATCTAGCAACCTTTATTTCCCAGTTTATTTTTACCACTTTCCTAAATGCAAAACAGTAAACCCTGCAACCTGCGGCACTGATTTTCCTGTCCACCTTATTAGTCCTTGCTCAATACAGCTTAATCAAGCTAAAACTAAAATTCTAAGCTCTCGCGATATTCAAAATTTCATTAAAGACGGTTTCTGAACACTGCGTAATTAACGTAAATTAGTCCCTTTGCATGAGCGAGAATCTATTGTATTGAAACAAATTCCATTCGTCAAAAATTCCCCTTCCTATACTTCAAATTAGACCAGTAAAACAGACAGGAAAACAGGTGACAAGAAGGAATAAATTGGCAGTAAGAATCCCAAAGTAAACGATTAGTGTTTTGGGGAAGAATTTACATTGGCTCGGTGCTAGGGTGAAAGCTATAGAATTAGAAGAATTGAATCTGACATTCACGATTATCTCATTTTTGTTTTTGTTGTTGTTGTTGTTGTTGTTGTTGTTGTTGTTGTTGTTGTTGATATCGTGAGAAATTTAAGGTAAACTTAACTGAAGCCGTGGAAACAACTCACGTGTCGGTCAACTTAGTAGTATGATAAATTGTCATTTCTTTAACAGCTGCATTTGAAAAGGAACTGATACCAACAAAGAAAAGGTTATGCCAAGTGACCGAAGTGCTGGACGAGAAAAACGAGAAAATCAGGAATTTAGAGGTAGGTGTATCATAAGATACAACGACAAACTCAGGAATTTAGAGGTAAGTGTGTCATAAAGTACAATGACAAACTCGGGAATTTAGAGGTAAGTGTGTCACAAAGTACACTGACAAACTCAGGAATTTAGAGGTACGTATATCACAAAGTACAATGACAAACTCAGGAATTTTAGAGGTATGTGTATAATAAGACAAACTTGGGAATTTAGAGGTAGAGGTGTACCACGACGAAATCAGGAATATTTTTATAGAGGTAGATGTATAGTACGACAAAATCAGAAATTTAGAGGTAGGTGTATAGTACGACAAAATCAGAAATTTAGAGGTAGGTGTATAGTACGACAAAATCAGGAATTTAGAGGTAGGTGTATAGTACGACGAGATCAGGAATTTAGAGGTAGGTTTGTAGTTCAGAACTACGAGAAGATCAGGAATTTAGAGGTGATTTATATATTACAGAAAAGTTAAAAAAAAACAGGTAAGTTTATAGGAAAGAACAATGACAGAATCAACAAAAACAGCAACTGCAACAAAGTGACAAAATCATGGGATAGTGAAAGAGCGACGGGGTGAGGAGTTTACATGCAGAGTAATTTCTGTTTGGTCAAATGGAATCAACCCACTGCCTAATATTTTTTTTTCTCAAGATATTCTTTATCTGCATTGGCAGGGCTCATATTCAGAAATAAAGACTTGAAATAAACCAAAAGATTTATTCCATGTACCCACTGATCTACTTGTCTAATGTCTACCTAGCTCCCTGTCTACATACCTACCTCCTTATCTACCTACCTACCTACCTACCTACCCTCCCACCCACCTCCATGCCGGCCCATCTATCTATCTATCTATCTATCTATCTATCTATCTATCTATCTATCTATCTATCTATCTATCTATCTATCTGTCTGTCTGTCTGTCTGTCTGTCTGTCTGGCTGTCTGTCTGTCTGTCTGTCTGTCTGTCTGTCTGTCTGTCCGTCCGTCCGTCCGTCCGTCCGTCCGTCCGTCCGTCCGTCCCTCCGTCCGTCCGTCCCTCCGTCCATCCATCCATCCATCCATCCATCCATCCATCCATCCATCCATCCATCCATCCATCCATCCATCCATCCATCCATCCATCCATCCATCCATCCATCTATCTATCTATCTATCTATCTATCTATCTATCTACTTACCCTTTATATTTCTTCAATCTGTTTGTCTAGAATGGCGCATTTCGTCTTGTACCGCAGAATGAGCGACCAGATCAGGGTTTAGGCCGTCAGAATATAAAGTTTAAACATACTTACATACAGTATATTAATGTTACCCACACAGTATCTACTGTAATATAATCTTTTCTGTTTGACAGCATGGCTAAAGTCTACCCGCATTAACATTCGAGCCAGCATTTTAACTAGACAAAAGCTGAAAAAGAAAAAATATAAACTCAACAAAGAAAGAACGAAAAGGGATATTGTTCAGTAAAATCTTTGTTTCTTTGTACCGCCTAAAGTGAGTCGCCTAGAGTGAGTCGAAAAGTAGCGCAAGCTGCTCCGTCTCTAAATGATAACATGTCCTTTAGTTTGGATAGCCAAGACAAAGCTACGATGATGTGACTGACAAGTCGCCGATACCGAGTCAATTCCACACCGTTTCAGTATCTAACATAGCCTACAGTCCAGAATAAGATTTCCAAACTTTCATTCCTTAATTCATATAGCTCTCGACACAATGATGAATAAAATACAAGTTTAGTACATGCATTATGTTATAATTATTATGTTCCAACCTAACTGGTGTCACGTTATTTGTGCACTGATGCGAAAAAAAAGTTGCGGTATTAATAGGAGATAGAGAATGCCCTGGGATCCGACATACGCCATGTCAGAAGGAAAATTGTCTTTTTGTCAACTAGTGGAGGAATGAGCTGATTCAAAGATTACTTTGCTCGGGAAAACTCTGAAAACCTCAAAGTACTGTTTGCTTATAACTCAAGTGTCTGGGAGTACCGACAAACTGCATTTATAGAGCTGTAGGTGGGAGAAATATTAGATGAAATATTGTTGGTCCTGTCATGAAACCAGACAAATATTTTGATACAACTCAGGTGGCAACTTTTTTTCTCCAATTTTTCAATAAATTCTTCAAAGGATTTTTTTTTCTGTGGATTTAAGGGGAAGTTTAATATTTCAGGTGTGTATTTATCATTGGGTGTTTGCCATATTGTAATATGTGTATTTTTGCTTTCCCAAGAAAATGAGGACTGATAGGATAAAAGGGCTAAAACGCCTAAAATTACATCACAAACACATATCTCGAAAAATGTTTAACCGATTGGAATGACACTTAAACGTAAATACATTAGGAGTGAGAGCACCACTTTCATGACAAAACCTCAAAATCGGCAAAATGTTGCATACAACAATATGACAAATACCCCTCCTTATATACCCCAAACTCATTTCTTAATGATAAGGGATATATATCAAGGAATTAAGTTTTCCCTCCTCCGTAAAATTATGTCCATTGCATTTGCGCGATTTCGCGTTAGAGCCAGCGAAATATCCTTTATCAGTGTGATAACATTCACGTCTCCCAAACATTGTCAGCATTTCCACAGTGTGCTGGCGGAGCATTGTGCACTCGACATGATACATCTGAAGGATAAAACTGACGAATCGCGGGCGGAAAGGGGCAAATGGGACAGAATCGATATGGGTAAGAGCCCTTCTTAGTACCCGGAACAAGAGACTGGAGATCTGAGAATAACGCTAACAAGGCTCTATGTGATGTGCTGTTTTTTTTTTTAAAGGCATTCTCGGGTCATAACATCACTAATAAGCTATGATACATGTCTTTTGATAAACTGTAACAACATTCTCTGCACGACTGTTTCTTGGGGGCTTAGTATAGTCTCTCTCTCTCCTCTCCTCTCTCTCTTCTCTCTCTCTCCTCTCCTCTCTCTCTCTCTATCTTCTCTCTCTCTCAAGACTAAAGAGAATACAGGGAGTATGGCCTGGAGGTGGAGCTTTGCTTTTCCATTATGGAATAATATATCTTTGGATTCATTCACTGGAGACACCCGTACCAAACTCTTTGTTGTCCGTGAAAAGGTACAAGTTAAATTTATTACACTTGTGACACTTTAATCTTGTTTTATGTTCCTTCTAAGACGTAGGACTGGAAGTGAAGACATTCCCTTTGACAATGGATGAGCTCAAACGTCTGGAGGCTAATGTTTTGGACCTTAAAACTGCGGTGAGGAAGTTTTTCTCCGTCTTTTTGGATGTTGTTGTTAACTCAGTTTTTTGTTTTTTTTTTATTTAGCCCTAGAATGACTAGATTTGAAAACTGGCGGCTATATTCATGATTCACGAAGAACCATGTGGTATCTGGAAGCTTTTTTGTTTTTTAAAAATAAAAGCATATAGTTAATGTCTAGAAAGTATCAATTTCGATGAGGTAAATAAGTGACGTGGTGTGTTTTGGGAGAATAAAATCAGGAAGTATATTTTTTGTTCACATGCCTTTTAAAAGAGAGACGCAGATTGAGAGAGTGAATTAGTACAGTGGATAAAAGTAAACAACAGGGTGACAGTTTGAGCCAGGTGGCCATACCAAGTTTTGTTTGCACAATGAATTATTGATTAAGGTTAGGTTAAACTGGCAAATAGAATTCTTGGCATAAATGAACTGAAAATACCACAGTGAGTTAGATGCAGGTTAGAAACATATAGAAAACACCATTTCATGCCCAATTTCTCCTTAACAAAGGATGGGGGCACAAAATAAACATCGTTAGGGGGGTGCCGAACCCCAAATATGCCACACAGTTGTGACAAGATATCTCAAAGAGTTACAAAGGTATCATTTTGAAACTTAGCATTAGTGTAGAAAATAATACTACACAGACTTTAGACTATTTTCATGTAGATACTGTCGCTACTTTTTTTTCTATGATTTTTCAAAGTCATGGAGGAAAATATTTTCGGAATTTATGGGGGGGGGGGGCTCAGGATACCAAACTCTAGCTTACTCCAAAAGTTATGGGTCAATAACTTTAGGAATAGTCTATTGTCACCTGCATACCATCAAGAACTACTAGGCAAAGTTTCAAGCCAGTAGTTTAAGTAGTTTTTTTTAGATATCTTGTCATGACTGCAGTCGCTGTCAACAACAGCGAAAACTGAGAAATCTGAAAAAAAAAAAAAAACAGAAAATCTATGCGAAAATATACATTTGCACTCACCCTAAAAATCAAAATAAAATACTTCTTGAAGTTCTAGAACATTGTGAAACACACAGAAATCTTGCAGAATTTAATAAAGTTTCATATTAGTGAAAAAAATGAAAATGGCTTGGAGTGTCACGAGCGAGTGAGCGAGGGTCAATAAGTGAGGGGAAGGGGACTTGAAGCGTGCGTGTTGTGAGTGAGTTGAGGCTTAGACGAGGCAAGATCTGAGTAGTCAGATCACTGCAAGCCGAAAAGTCCAAGGGGACAGACGTGAAGAGAGCAGTCGGGAGTTGTTGTATATTCCAGTGATGACTGGTAGGTTGAACTATGATTGATAAGTATGATGATTGATGTACTATATTCTCCTATGACCATGATGTAAATAAGTTATATGTGAGGAATGTGAAAGTCATTGATTACTGTGTATAGAGATGTGCGCAATGAGCGATAGATGTAAGTTAGGATCATGGATTCGTAGCGAGTCTGAGTACTGTGTAATACGGTGGAGGTGTGTTACCGTAGAGAAGTGCAGATGTGTGGTGAGTGAAATGTGGACTGTTGTGTGTACGCTTGATGGTTCGTAATGAGTGGTGAAGTGGATAGTAATTGTATGGTGTTATAGAGATGTAATGTTATTCTTATAGGTGTCGGGGTCGGGCATTGAGGCACCCGTGGTGGAGAGACTAGTGCAGGGGATAGGCCAGCATAAGTGAAATGCTTGGGTTGGGCAGAAGGCTACCCACAGGCCAGCTTGAGTGAAGCTGTTGCGCAGGACAGCGAGGGCACCTTAGTCGTGGCAGTTTGGCCACAGGCAGGGACGTATGAATTGAGATATTAGTGTGATATTGAGATATTAATGTGATATTGAGATATTGAGGTGATATTGAGATATTGAGGTTAGGTTGAGCAGGAGCCAGTAAGATAGGCCGCAAGTAGTACATACCTTGATGTGAGGCTGAGGCCGGAGCATATTTAGAAAAGTAACTATCGGGTTGTGGACCCGGAGAAAGAATGAATGTTGGGAATAATGACCATTGGATGGTATTTGAATTGAATAATGTAACCTATGTAATTGCACGTATATCTTTATCTTTATGTATAATAAATGTGTGAGCCTGTTTGGTTGTTCTGTTAAATGTTATACTTGTCTGTTCGTGATTGTTGTCCTGTCATAATCAGTACATCTCCCAATCTGGGATTTGTTACATGGAGTACGACATGGGGCCAATTTAACCTAACCTTAAGGTTTTAGGGGTAATATTAGGTTTAGGATTGGGTTTAGGTAATTGACTACAACAACCTCTTCGTTGGCGACATCGTCACAAAAGTTGGTAACAAAAACTTACTGTTAGTATTCTGGCTACAACATGGGCCAAACAGTTCGTACCCTTAGAATGACAAGGTACTAACTCCCTTTCGTCAACTTTTGAGAAATTAATGATTGAAGCTTCATGTGCTAGCTGTCAGAGATACAACTTTTTTGTTTGGGTTCGTTTTAGTAATACTTACAAATTACACACTGAATCCCGCTTGACACTTTGGCACACAATGGTGAAGGCTGTAGAAATAGTGTGTAGTGTTACGTCAGTTCAGTCAGAGTTTCTAACATAAAATAATGCTCGAAATCATTCAATCAGCCTAGAGCTATATTGAAATGAAAAGAACCACAACAGTAAATAAAACTAGAAAACGATTATTTGGGCCGCGCGGCCATTCTAAACCCAAACAGTTATTGTGAGCAAAGTTTCTAATATTTTTAGGACTGACATGCTGATCTTAATGGTCATAATCAACACGGGCAAGTTTTGGATGAAGAGTTAGCAAATGTTAAACTTTTCCTCAATCCCCCAAACTAACTGAAAAATTGAGAGGCGGGTTCGTTTTGAACTCGAAGTGTAACGCTCAGTCGATTGGTTGATATCACTGGGTGATATCAACTACAAATAATGCTTCAAACCGTAATTGAGAATGATCTGATCACTGATCTGCATTCTGATCTTTACATTCACTAATATGTATTCCCAGACAAGAGAGTATCAAAATTTGTACAACGTACTAGTGCTACCTCTGCTACTAGCACTGGTGTTATGTCGTAGGGATATATTATATGGGAATAAAATGACGCTCTGCGCTGTAAGTTTCCTAATTAGACGTGCTGCATTAGACTTAATTATGAGACAAAAAAACACGCCTGAACTGCCGATGAAGTGCATTCTTACAAAGTAAATATAACTTCCTATCAGTCTGTGTGACAGGAAATAAATGAGACAGATTTGATGAAAACGGGGGAATGTTGTCAAAGTTATATGTCTCCGCTATGATGATTAAAGAAAAAAAAAAGTTCACGTTCAATTCAATACCTTTTAAAATGCAACTACGTGTAAAAAAAAAAAAAAACGGTGGAAAACAATTTAAAACATAAAATTACAGTAGTTTCATTTTTATATTTTGAATCGTTTTTAGCGTTGTTCTTTTTTCATTTTAATTAATAAACGTAAAGTATAATTTTTCATCATTGATTGTTACAAAATAGTGCCCATAGCGTTACAATTAAAAACGAAACTGATAGTAAAATAATGTAACAGCCAACTTTCTGTCTCTGCCAGTTACAAAATCACAAACATTGGTACGATGAAGAACTTCAGACCAAGCTGTTCTACTCAACCAGGAGCAAGGAAATCAAGCATCGAATCGCTTACTTTAGGTTAGTAAAAGGTCTCCCTCATTCTTCCTGTTATTTCGTGTATCAATCTGCTTTCAGAAGGCAAGGAAGTCATGTGTTTTTAATTGCAGAATCAGAACCATCCGAGGTATTAAGTAGTGATACTTTTATTCAAAATCTAATTTTCCATTAATTTATGAAAAAGTTACGGACAATGTAGGCCTATTTGCTGATCAAAATTATTCACATTCTCGTTAGTTGCGTTAAATGAAACTATTGAAAGAGAAAAAAAAAAAATAATAAAACTGAAATGAGCCTACTGACTGTGGCGTCCAGATGTGATTCTGATCTTGGAGAGTGCCTCTTCAGCAAACTTGCGCGATACTATAGTGATATTACTGTATGTATAATGACACTTTCAAGAGAGCAATAACTTAATAAGACTTAAGAGACCTCTTTTCTCATGTCAGGTTTCTTTCTGTTTTTTTTTATTTTTTATTTTCCTTTCTTCCTTTTCATCCTCATCTTGTGCCCATTGATTTTGCAGATGTGGATGGAGGATGGTGGAGCTTGGAGGTGGGGTGGGGGTGGGATAAGGGAAAGGAGGTGAGAGAATGGAATGAGATGTGCGTGTACGGATGTGTAAGACATTGACTTAATTTATTAACTAGATTAGTTGTTTGGTACCGTTTTGCTTGGGTCGATCTACAGAAACTTACTTCGTCGTCTGGAAAAGTCAGGACGTAGTGAAGATCTTGACGAGGATCACGAAGAGAAGCGGCTAAGTCGGCGTTCTGAGCAGATCCTTGTGGATGGTTCTCCTGGGGTGCAGGCTAAAGAGGTGTGGCTGGAACAGGGAGAGGTCTTTGTGTCCACAGCACGATCGCTATGGACATGAAGTCGGGAAAGAAAGAGAGAGAGAGAGGGGGGGGAGAAAGAGAGAGAGAGAGAGAAGGGGGGGGGGGAGAAAGAGAGAGAGAAAAGAGAGAGAAATGGGGAGAAAGAGATAGAGAAGAGAGACAGAGAGAGAAAGGGGGAGAAAGAGAGAGAGAGAGAGAAAAGAGAGAGAGAAAGGGGGAGAAAGAGCTAATAGAGAAGAGAGACAGAGAAAGAAAGAGAGAGAAAAGAGAGAGAATGAGGGGGGGGGGAGAGAGATAGAGAAGAGAGAAGGGGATAAAGAGAGAGAGAGAGGGAGGGGAGAAAGAGAGAGAGGGGGAGAGAGAGAGAGAGAGAGAGAGAGAGAGAGACTGAGAAGGCGGTAAATGGAAGGAGTTGGGGATGGGGTGACTCTCAAAGCTTGTTTCAAATGCCAAAAATATCTGACACCAGAAGTTTAGTTTGAAGAACATCCTCTCAGACATATAAGAATTATCAGTAATCTTGTAGATCGGAAGACGAGTGTGCTTTGTAAAGTCCGTTTCAGGATCACAGTGTTAACCCAGCCTGCAAGCTTACGTCAATCCGATGCGTAGAACTGACCTCAAGTTTGCACATAGTCATAGGAATGGCATCGTCTCTAAGTGGGTCAGCTGGTTACGGCATTGCGTACGGCATTCCGTGGCCGTCGGGTTGATGTAGTAAATCCGCCCCCATGGTAATCCTCTGAAAAGCCTGTACAAATATACGCCGGATTAACGTAATGATGTAGGCTGGGACAATGCAAGTGTCAGAAATAACAAATAATATGCTTTATCGATTCTTATAACAGCTGCCGTCATTTCAGGTTGAACGCTATCTCAGTCGGCAGTTCGGGATGAAGGTCTTGGCGGACTACACGATGCTCAGGAGGCTGAAAGACGAGATCGGCGTCCAGGGATTGGCTTATCTAGTGGAGAAAGTTAGACTACAGGTTGCTTGGACTTGATATTACCTCCTTAAATTGTTGACAGTTAACCCCCCCCCCCCCCAAATAAGCGCATAAGACCCAAGTGTGAAAGAATGATAGTGAATGAAAAAGCAAAGCTGCAGGATGTGTGTAATGTAGGTCTAGGGAAGGGCAAGGGGGCAGGGGCAAATGGATCAACAGTAAGAAGATCAGGTCATGAATAGAATCAGAACTGAAGGCTTCAAAAAGGCTTCGATGGTGCAATTAGTCCCCACTACGAGTGCATATTATATATAATATGTTTGATCCTATCATGAAACTGAACAAGTGCAAAGAACCAAATTTTACAGGAAAATAGTTTTATTTGAAATGTATTCCTTTCCTCTCTCTAAAAAAAAACACACTTATTTAGTAAAGATACATTTGAAATATTGTACGGTACCCTTTCTTAATCAGTAGGCAAAATATAATTCCTTTTGTAGTTAGTGGTCTATTTGGCAATGTAGAGTTGTCAAAATGCACTTGTGCGAGTCTGTTTTGGGTAGTTTCATGATAGGGCCAGCGAATTTTTATTTTCAAACCTGGTACATGTAACTTTTTGAAAGTTAGCGTATCTTTTGATAGGGCCAGCGAGAATTTTTATTTTCAGACCTGATACATGTAACTTTTTGAAAGTTAGCTCTTTTGATAGGGTCAGAGAGAATTTTTATTTTCAAACCTGATAACTTTTTGAAAGTTAGCTTATCTTCAAGCTAGATCTATTATGTTATAAGTAAGAGTCTTGTGAAACCAAATGAAAAGTTAGCCTGTCCTCAAGCTAGATTCAGCCCATCTATGTAAGAGTATATGAAACCAATTTAAAATAATGAAATCTGTTCATTTTAAAACTGCTTCCAATTCTGGACGGGCACCCTCATTTCACTGCAACACACCATTCCATTGTCTATATCATTCCCTATCAGGGGCGAGGCTTCCTCATAATCAAATAATCAGTGAATACCCTTCGAATATTAATTCTAGAATTACTACGCTTTCCAGATCGAGCCCAACTCCGTCCATTTAGTCAGTTCAGCATTCAGTTCTCCCTCGCTATTTGCGTTTGTTATATAGTCCAACACCCCTCTCCGAAAAGCATCTTTATAGGGACATACACCTTATGAAGTGGTCCATAATCAGTGATTAACAAAGACAAAGAGGACTTGACTACACCCAGAAGCGATCTTGAGCATAGCCTGTATTCGTCGACGAGGCCCTGTAGACAGCGGAATAGTGGGGATAAAAATAGGCTTATAATCAAAGTTTGACCTGATTTTACCTAGATTTATGCATGTTTTTCACTATGCGGTCGTTTTCATCCTAATCAAAAGGTACGGAGTAGAGTGAAAGAGTTTGTGTGGATTTTTTTGTTTGTTTGAGGTAATCTTAGAATAATTTACTCTACCCACACAGCAAGAGCTATCAAAGCATAATAATATAGTCTAGATCTAGACAACTGTGGTCAAAATCAGTCGAACGTATCAAGAACATCGCTTCACTTGATAGGTCGAGCGAACCCATACCGCAACGGTAGATAGCCACTTCTCTGAGATCGCTGCACATCGTTGTCACAGAGATGCCACTTAAGCATTTTCTGCCACATAATGTTCATGGGTCCTTTTCGAGAAACTTTATAAGATGGTAGAATAACAAAATCTCTGGCTATAAATATGACCATGAAAACTTGCCGTTCAAATTATATTTTAAAAAATGGATGAAAAATATGCGTTTATAAGTCTGTTAGTATGAATGAATGGTATTTTCAGATTAGTTTGGCTTGTAAATTGCTGCATTCCTGTCCCGTTGACAAGAATAGCCCGCTCTTTAGATTTTGCAGTGCCTAGCACCCGTTTCTTTGTTTTAGTCGCTGCATTTATAATTATGTAAATATGATGTAGCGATACGTCCTATTATGAGGATCTTCCTAGCTTAAATTCTGATTACCCTCTGCAGAGGGCCACGCTTCGCCCCTGTTCCCTATTATATTATTGTAATTCCCCATAAACATCAGAGGTCTCTGCCTCTGAGGATCTACTGTGGTCTGGCTCTCCCATTGGTTTCAATTCTTCTTTTTCGCCAGGGCGGTACCAGCGGCGCGTATACATCCCCGACTAAAGGTGCTTACACTGACTGGGAAGAGAAGCGTGTAGAACAAGCACTAATGAGTATTGCCATGGAGTACCGGTAGGTTTTTATTGCGGATTCTGATCACCTTTACAGTGTCATTGCTTGTATCTCTTCCTTTCAGTGCCACCGACAATGGTTTGGTGGAATACTAATAACGTAGGAGTTTGCAGATCTGAGGCATTGCTCTTTGTCACAAATCCCAGACTGGGAGATGTAATAAGTTATGACAGGACAACAATCACGAACAAACAAGTTAACACTTAACAGAACAATCCATCAGACTCACACATTTATTAAACATAATTATACAAATAATAGCGCCATTACATACATTATATTATTGAAATGCACTGCCGTACAACGGCCTTATTCTCACACACACTCTCCCTCGGATCCACAATCCGGTAGTTACTCCTAAAGGCACTTCGGCCTCAGCCTCTCCCCTCAGGGTCTTACTAGCACATTAATAATTCACTGGCACCGCAGTCTCTCAATATCACCTTCCTATTGTCATACACCGTAGCACTCCCCTAGCACCTCAGCAGGGCAATAACACATTATTATTTCCATAGCCATCAACATGGCAACAACATAGTATCAGTTCACTAGCCTATCAACATGGCAACAACATAGTATCAGTTCACTAGCCTATCAACATGGCAACAATATAGTATCTCATTCACTCTCATATCTACGTCCCTGTCCGTGGCCTGACTGCCACGACTTTATGTGCCTCTACTGTCCTGCACTGACAGCCTCGCTTCTGGCCTATGTGTGGCCTCCGGCCCTATGCTGGCCTATCCCCTGTGCTCATCGAGGTGGCTCTGCGGCCCGTCCCCGACACCTACAAGAATAACATTACATTGGTATAATATCCTACCATTTCTATTCACTCCACCTCTCCTTACAATCCATGAAGCGTACACACACTAGTTCACCTTTCACTCACCACACATCTTACGGTAACACACCTCCATCGGAGTACACCCTACTCACTCGCGCTACAAATCCATGAACTCACTTTCATCTATCGCTCGTGGCGCACATTGCTATATCCAATATCAAGGACTTCCACATTCCTCACATATACTTATTTACATCATGGTAATAGACGAATATAATATAATACATCAATCATAATAATCAATCAACGTTCTACATACCAGTCATAACTGGAAAGACTCTCACTAGTCTTCTCGACTGCTTCCCCTTTATGTCCGCCCGATGGGCTTTTATTCACAGGTCCGATCCCTAGGACCTTCTAACTTGCAGTGATAGTAATACCGCGCTTTCGCCTCCTTCAGACCCCGCCCCCACTACTCACAACAGCACGCTTAACTTGCTGTCTACTGTGAGCCTTTCTTACTCTACACCCGCTCTGTAGCAATCCCCTTAATTGCACTCACTCCACTCGTGACATCATCCCCCACCCCAAAAAAATTAATGCAATTAATTTCAAATCGCATCAAGATGACTGTCAACGAGTGAGCGTGAGCAATACGTACACTAAAAAAAAAAGACCTAGCAGTTCCCCTAGTATATAAAGTACCGGAATCGGGGGAAAACATGGGGATCAATATGGTCTGCAATATGCATATATGTGTCACATCATCAATAGCTAACTAAACACCATACTTAATACAGAATCAAAAGCCATTCAACCTATCAACCATTCTTCATATCATATTTATAATGTCAATATTTTAAAGTGGACTTATTCACACAGATCCTGTCAATGTTCCTGTCCTCCGATGTATAAGCTCCTGAACACTTCCCCTAGGCTCGACTAAGGTAGTCGGCGATATGATTGCTGGTTCCTGGGATTGGTTGAATAACGAAGGTATACGGCTGCAAAGCCAATGCCCATCTAGACAAGCGTGGGCTGGACGAACGATTCTTCGACAAAAATGTCAGTGGCTTGTGGTCTGTCTGGATACAAAATTCTCGTCCCATGAGATAACGTCCTAGTTTCTGGACGGACCAGACAATGGCAAGACACTCACGCTCTATCACAGAATACTTTCTTTCTCTCTGCAATAACTTCCTACTGACATAACATACAGGATGGAGACATTCGTTCTTCTCCTGTAGAAGACAAGCGCCGACACCAGAGTCCGACGCATCCGTTCTGAGGATAAAATTAGATCGAAAATCGGGTAATATCAGAATGGGTGACGATGATAATGCTGTCAACAAATTATCAAATGATGTCTGACATTCAGACGTCCACTGGACCTTATCGGGTTGTCCCTTCTTAGTAAGGTCAGTAAGAGAAGATGACAAGGAGGAAAAATTTGGAATGAACTTTCTGTAATAATTTAAAATTCCCACTAAGCTTCTGACTTGTTTCTTTGTTTTAGGGATTTGCAACCCTACTAATTTGTCAATTTTTGTTCCTTCAGGCCTCTGAACACCTCTACCCACGATATGTCCTAAGAATACTATCTCTGGACATGCCAAATCCATCTTTGCGGGTTTAGCAGTTAACCCAAAATGACGTAATCGTTGAAAAATTACTGTTAGTGTCTGAATATGATCAGACCATGTCGACGTCTGACATGCTATATCGTCAAAGAATGACACGACATTAGGTATGTCCTTCAACACTAATCTCATTAATCGTGCAAACGTCGCTGGCGCGTTTACCAACCCAAATGGCATGACCTTAAATTGGAATAATCCAATGGGCGTTTGGAACGCCGTGTATTGTTTAGACTCCTCAGTAAGCGGGATTTCCCAATACCCTTTCGTCAAATCTATCTTGGAAAACCACGTGGACCCGGCCAATGAAGCTATTAATTCCTCCTGAAACGGAATAGGCTCCCTATCGCCTACCGTAATAGTGTTCAATCTTCGAAAATCAATACAGAACCGCACCGATCCATCAAGTTTTTTCACGAGGACGATGGGTGATGAATACGGCGATGTTGATGGTTCTATCACATCTAACTTCAACATTGACTCAACTTCCTTTATGACTCTATCTCTCGAAGAAAAAGGCAACGGATACGGTCTAAGGAATACTGGCTTATCCGAAGTCAACTTTATTTGGTGCTGGATCACCGTAGTGCGACCCGGCAAATCCGTAACAACATCCGGAAATGACGCTAACAGGGTCTCAAGTTCCCTACTCCTTGAACTCGTAAGGTCAGGGTTAATTTTTACGTCCCTGTAACCTTGTGTCGCAGTTAACTCCGGCAATTGAATTTGCAACTCTTGCTGCGCCTCGGTGTCGCTTACGTCACAGTCCGACTGGTCTACGACCCCCGTACAAGCAATAGAGAAGACAGTCTCCTCTGGTCTTGTCTGTGCACACAGATACTGTGGTCTCTCATAAAATCTCTGTAGCATATTAACATGGAAAACCTTACTCGCTCCATCAATGTGGATAGCGTAATCTACCTTTGAAACAACTCGCTCAATAACATAAGGGCCTTTCCATGTCATCAATAACTTATTATGGTCCGTAGGTAACAACAACAGAACCTTGTCTCCTGGCTTAAAAATTCTCAGTTTGGACCCTCTATCTTTATAGTCTTTTGCTCTTTTCGAAGCGATACCAGACGCTTCTTCCGCTATAGTGCGCGCTGAAGATAGTCTTTCTCTTAAATCAACAAGGTACTGAAACACCGAAATCTGCTCATCGTCTCCCGATGATGGTGACGTCATCATGTCCCGAAGAACATCAGTTGGGCCCCTAGGACTACGACCGTACATCATTTCGAACGGCGAGAATCCCGTTGACTCCTGCCGTACCTCTCTGTACGCGAATAACACTGCAGGGATATATCTATCCCAATCTTTAGGGCGATCAGCAGCTACCTTACGCAGCATCGACTTCAACGTCGAGTTCAATCTCTCGCACATGCCATTAGCCTGCGGATGATAAGGGGTGGTAGTGATGGGTTGTATACTGAATAAGCGGAACAATTCCTTCATCATCTGCGACGTAAATTGCGCGCCCCTATCAGACAGAATTTGCTCTGGTATTCCTACCCTAGCGAAAATTGCAAACAACGCTTCCGCGACTGCCTCAGACGTTATGGTCCGCAGAGGAACCGCCTCTGGCCATCTCGTAGCATTACATATGACCGTTAAGAAAAATCGATTCCCCCTATCGGTCGCTGGGTGAATGGGGCCAACAAGGTCTATCGAGACCTTTTTAAACGGTTCCGAGACCGTGGGGATCTTCTGAAGAGGGGCCTGGGGTGTACGACCCTTATGCGTCGTCTTTTGGCACGCACTGCACGTCTTACAATAGACCTGCACATCTCTGTGGATCGATGGCCAGTAAAAATTTTTAAGGACCCTTTCTTTGGTTCTAGCTATCCCCATATGACCCGCTAATGGGACATCATGTGCCAAGTGCAATACTGTTGCGATCAGCAACGCTGGCACAACGACCTGCTTTAAAATTGAGGACACCGTTACATACTTACGGAACAGAATGCCCGCCTGAACAAAAAAAGAGGACGACCCGTTCTTATATCTCCTCGTTTTCTCGGTTCGCGCTTCCCCAAAACATGGGTTTAATGATGGGTCGTCCCTTTGTAATCTCGCCAAGCGCTCTGGCGTGATATCTAGGTTGACCGCTGGCGTCGCCAAAGGTCTAATCTTATCTTTATCCGCTACCCGTCGACGTGTTTCGACCGCGGCGCAAAAGTCAATACCTTTTGATTGCGACCATGCTTGCACGTTCTCATCGGAAGGGGAAACTACCCGTGATACATTCCCAATGATGAGCTGGGCGCCTGGAAAACAGCCAACGACTGCTTCGACTTCCCCGCTAAGGAAAGGTGTATCTATCATTATTCTTGCCATGGGTAATTTCTCAATGGCCCCCGAAAATTGTATGCACGGGACAGTCTCACCTGTAAGCTGTGAATCCCGAATGCAATCCCTATGCACTCCCACAACGGTAGATCCTGTATCTCGTAAAACCGAGACCGGTTCGTCCCCAACAAACCCCGGATAAACCCTAAGACCACCTCCTGTATGACATGAATTTATAACGGGGATCTTTCTCCCACAAGGTAAAACACCGGAAGATAATAACTTCTCACAACTGGGACACTTAGAATACTGTCCGCCTCCGTTGTCCGATGTAACACACGCAGCCGCATGATGAAATTTATTTGGGGAGCATGGACTGGAGCTACTGTCCACGTTCGCCGCTATCCTACCTGCCGGGCAGTTCACGCTGATGTGATCTGCTCTTCCGCAGTTCCAACACTTCGCGGCCCTACACTCGCGCGAAAAGTGACCCACGCGTCCGCAAGTCCAACACTCCGCTCCCTGTGCTGCTCTAGGCCTGGGTCCCCGTGACCCCTCGCGACCGGAACTAGAGTCCCTATGCCGTCGGTCATCGGCAAAGGTCACAAGTCGGCCCCGGCCATTACCGCGACCTAGCCCTCCTGCTCGGTCAAACTTACCGGGTCCATATGCCGGTGATTGGTGATAGCCCCTACGCTGCCCCTGGGCTTGCCCGCTATAGGCACCACGCCGACGCGACCTGTCCCCAAGTCCTGCCGGCGACCCCTCGACAACGGCGACGTACCCAGCATCTTGGACGTAGGCCCTGGCGACTGGTTTGGACGGATGCGCCGTACGGTATGCCTCCGCCAACTTAGACGCCTCCTGCACCGTTGCGGGTTCGTTCTCTTTCAGGAAAGCCACCAGATCTTTGTGGCACGACGCGTACAGCTGGTCACGGATCATTAAGTCTTTCAGTTTAGCAAAATCCGCGCCCACATGCGCCAAGTCTACCCAGTTCGCGAAATACTCCGTTAGTCTCGCGACGAAGGCAGCAAAGTCCTCCCTGGTATCTGCACGTGCTCGCCTAAACTGCTCCCGGAAATATTCCTCGGTACGCGCAAATCGGCGAAGCAGCAAAGCCTTCAGCTTATCGTAGTCTTGCACGTCTTCGCGCTGTAGCTCTTTAAAGTATGTTAACGCTCGCCCCTGCAATAGCGATGCCAGGTACGTGGCCCATAATTCCTTATTTTCCCCCCATTGCAATTGTGCGTTCAGCTCGAACCTGTAAAGGAAGGCGTCCATGTCGTCCTTCCGGTCGTCGAACGTAGGGAGCTTAATCCTAACGCCACCTTTATTGTGTACCTGCCGCTCAGCCGTTTCCGCTGGCGTATTCCTCTTGAGCTCTAACTCCGCAATCTTTACTTGCGCCTCTATCTCCTTTAACTTTATCTCCCTCTCCTGCTCCTGAGCCTCTTTTTCTCGCTCTCTATCCTTAGCACGCTCATCGCGCATTTCTGCCTGCTGTTCTTTAATCCAGCCGCGTAGCTCTTCTCCCTCCAGGCCAAGTTCCTTACCCAACTTCATTAGTTGTTGGAGTTCCGCCATTTCACAGATTTATGGTTATGGTATCTATTATAAGACGACCAACCTGTCGGTATGATCAGTAACGACACGACCAGAGACCTGAGATCACACCAGATATAACAACACCCAGTTGTCTCAAATACAATTCAGAACTTTACCTTTACAGCACAACTAATTCTATATCTATAAAATGTATAGCACTATTAATTATAAAAAGAATAGAAAAGACAAGAATAAGGAAATTTAGTAGAAAGACCACAAGTACGTCAAGGACAACGAACCAGACTAGGACAAAGCTTCTACAAAAGAAAATATAATGGAAAAAAATGCAACCTAACTACGCCGATTACACAACACGGTACGAACAAGAACAGAGTCTGAAAAAAAAGAACGTATCTACAGAAAGGTAGGAGAGGGACAAGAGAAACGTCTTCCTAAAACAACGAGGAAGATAGAACGCTACAATCTAAACAAAAATACAGGTCCCTACAGAACTGTTCACTGTGATGAACGAAGTTCCAAATTTAGCCCACCTCCCGAAGAGGACAAACTACGCTCACCACAGCAAACCCGCGCCACCGCCCGTATAACCTATAACGACAACAAAAACAGCAAAAACAGGGAAAAAGACAGATTAAAGGAACAGCCCACAATCCAGGGCACAAAATTTCAGCTTCACTTAACTTTCAATTTTTGAAATTTTGAGTAAAACTCCTCCCTTTAATCGGAGCTCTGGCTGCTCGTCTCCTCAGGCTGCACGCACACACTCTGGAAAGTTTAAATACACATTAATACCTATTCATAGCAATACATGCATCAATACATATTATTATTCATAAACATACATAAATCATATCATGAAATTTCCATTCATCCGACGAACAAAGACAACAGCATGAATTCCTAGCACAACAGAAAAACAACTAGATATAACGAATACACAATGTCAAAATGACCACAGGTAAACAGGACGAGCCCCCAGTGTCACAACGGACGAGCCCCCAGTGTCACAACGGACGAGCCCCCAGTGTCACAAATCCCAGACTGGGAGATGTAATAAGTTATGACAGGACAACAATCACGAACAAACAAGTTAACACTTAACAGAACAATCCATCAGACTCACACATTTATTAAACATAATTATACAAATAATAGCGCAATTACATACATTATATTATTGAAATGCACTGCCGTACAACGGCCTTATTCTCACACACACTCTCCCTCGGATCCACAATCCGGTAGTTACTCCTAAAGGCACTTCGGCCTCAGCCTCTCCCCTCAGGGTCTTACTAGCACATTAATAATTCACTGGCACCGCAGTCTCTCAATATCACCTTCCTATTGTCATACACCGTAGCACTCCCCTAGCACCTCAGCAGGGCAATAACACATTATTATTTCCATAGCCATCAACATGGCAACAACATAGTATCAGTTCACTAGCCTATCAACATGGCAACAACATAGTATCAGTTCACTAGCCTATCAACATGGCAACAATATAGTATCTCATTCACTCTCATATCTACGTCCCTGTCCGTGGCCTGACTGCCACGACTTTATGTGCCTCTACTGTCCTGCACTGACAGCCTCGCTTCTGGCCTATGTGTGGCCTCCGGCCCTATGCTGGCCTATCCCCTGTGCTCATCGAGGTGGCTCTGCGGCCCGTCCCCGACACCTACAAGAATAACATTACATTGGTATAATATCCTACCATTTCTATTCACTCCACCTCTCCTTACAATCCATGAAGCGTACACACACTAGTTCACCTTTCACTCACCACACATCTTACGGTAACACACCTCCATCGGAGTACACCCTACTCACTCGCGCTACAAATCCATGAACTCACTTTCATCTATCGCTCGTGGCGCACATTGCTATATCCAATATCAAGGACTTCCACATTCCTCACATATACTTATTTACATCATGGTAATAGACGAATATAATATAATACATCAATCATAATAATCAATCAACGTTCTACATACCAGTCATAACTGGAAAGACTCTCACTAGTCTTCTCGACTGCTTCCCCTTTATGTCCGCCCGATGGGCTTTTATTCACAGGTCCGATCCCTAGGACCTTCTAACTTGCAGTGATAGTAATACCGCGCTTTCGCCTCCTTCAGACCCCGCCCCCACTACTCACAACAGCACGCTTAACTTGCTGTCTACTGTGAGCCTTTCTTACTCTACACCCGCTCTGTAGCAATCCCCTTAATTGCACTCACTCCACTCGTGACACTCTTCATGATATTTAACGCGCATGCCTTCTTACATATTATATTATATTACATTATATTAATTATAGTATATTATAATTATATTACATTACATTATAATTATATTATATTACATTACATTATAATTATATTAATTATTATGTTATATTACATTATAATCATACTATATTATGTTATATTATATTATATTACACTCCATTACATTACCATATTATATTATATTATATTACATTACATTACATTACATTACATTACATTACATTACATTATATTATATTATATTATATTATATTATATTATATTATATTATATTATATTATATTATATTATATTACATTACATTATATTATATAGGCTATTCCATTTAACAGATGCTATGTCTTTTAGATCTACATTTGTACCTTAAGGAGATAATATTTGTCTGTATTCTGCATAGCATAAATATTCTCTACTGCAACAACAATAACAACAAGAATAACAACAACATCGCGCATTATATAATTCGCTGCACCCATTCTACATGTTTTACTGACACAGATAAATAGTATGACAATGTAGAGCAGTGCATCAGACTTACTTACACACTCGTTGTTTTTTTTCCGCTGTTTTATCAACACTGGAAATGTCATCAATGTTGTTATCCGTTGGCTAGGAAATTTAACAGAAAAAAAGTCTATTGTTTAATGGCCTAAATTGTTGAAGTTGTGTTCCCTCACAACAGCCTTGTCTTGCTTGAATGCTTGACAAGGCATAAGGGGGGGGGGGGCGGAGGTGAGAATCAGAAATGCAGAGAGGATCGAGAAATCTCACTCATCACTTCAACTTTGTGCTAGCTCTATATGGTTAGAGCTAGAAAAATGAGAGGAAAAAAAAAGCGTAACCAAATGTAAAAACCACAGAAAAACTGTGGGGTCGCAGCAATGCTTAAAGCAAAGTCAAAATACGGCAAAAAAAGAAAAAGTTGTATGCAGCATTTTCCATTTTTTATTTTTTGTTTTGTTTTTTGTGGTTGTTTTTTTTTCTCCCTGTTTTTAACCGAAATATTGATTTGTCTTCCCTCAATTTTTTCGTTTTATTGTATCCTTTCGGTATTATGTTTTACGCGAGACTTTGCTATATTGCATCTTTTCTATTTGCCACAATTTTGACTTTGAAGTGTAACCAGTGTCACATTACTGTATATTTTTGTTGTTGTCCGACAGTGACCGAGACGAAAACAAGCGACTGCTACGCGTCCCTGGGATAAGCCCTGGTGTGTCGCAGCACTCGGAGGACCAGCAGGAAGAGCCCCACCAACAGGGTGCTACACTGTCTTCTTCATGCCTGTCTTTCAACTCCCACACCACGGGGAGAACAGCTACTCCTGATGCATCCGTGGCTTCCAGTGGCTCAGGCAGGAGGAGCTCCAGCACCTCTGTGAAACGGAGACCCTCCCTGGCTCGCATCAAGAAATTCCTTAAATTCTGAGTCTCTCCGCCCTTGTTGCTGGTGATGGAGAAGTTCATGCTTTAAAGAATTTAGTTAGTCAATTGACAGTGTCCCTCCAGTTCCTTCCCCCCCCCCCCCGCTCCACCTTTTTGGGGGTTCGTTTTGGTCTCAGGAAGCTGTTTGATTTGAGGCTGAGTTGTGGAATAATCACATTCGTCTTCCTGTGAAAGATTGAACGATTTTTAAACAAAAAAATTATGTGTTTAAATAAAACAAGCGAGAGTGGGAACACCGAGATGGAAGATCTTGGAATGGCTTGAACTGTAAAGAAATCAAGGGTCGAAACACTTGTTTGACGGAGGTACGTTCTCTCCCTCTGAAGATCTCCAATAGTCTCGCCCTTCCAAGAGTCCCAACACTCCCCCCCCCCCCCGGTCTCATCCCTCAGGCCTCCTCATAAGAGAACTTTTGCGGTGGATGTACAACCATTGTTTCCTTGAATAGGTGATCACTTTGTGAGAGAACCTGATTTGTGTTGTGTATGATAAGAGCCCTGCTCTGTTCAGAACTGATCCACCAAGTAATGGAACGTCCACTGACTTCTGAAAAGAAATTCCACTTAAGAATTTCCAACTTTTAAGCCTCCCCAATCCCTTGAAAATACCCACCCCATTACCTCACGTACATACCTACCCCAGTCTTCCTGATTCAATTAACCCTCCATGTATAAAGTGTTCCCATCCGTTTTTTCACATCGACTACCTGAAATGAAAGATTGGGACACAGGTGTCCTGTTCTCTCTCCCAGACAGACCAAAAACAGAAACACAGCTGAAGTTGGGATAAAACAGTAAGTAAGTAAGTAAGTAAGTTAGGCCTCCGTCGGTGGTGAAACGGTCATGGATGTGCATCCAATTTATCAATTGTCCTGTCTGTCTGGTTGTCTGGGGCAGCGTGGTCTGTGACCGTGGGGACCGATGTGGGAGTGGCAGTCCCTCTCGCAGATGTCATATTTATGCGATGTCCCTGGTCTGTGGGAGCTGATGCGCTCCTTTCTTCGCGCCCGCTTCTCTGCCTCGGCATTCATCTGCTTCTCTTCCTCCAACCTGAGGTGCTGGTTCAGGGTGCCTCTCCATCCTGTCCGGTCAGCAGCAAGGCCCTCCCAGGGCTAAGTATTGATACTGGGTGCATTCAAGTCCTTCATACAGATATCCTTGTGGCGCAGCTGTGGCGGCTGGTGGATCTTCTCCCGGACGCCAGTTCTCTATAGAGGGTCGGCTGTCTTTTGTGATGCGACCATCCCGCATTCGTTGGACGTGTCCCAGCCAGCGCAGTCTACGTTGCCTGAGCAGGGTGGCCATGCTAGGAAGAAGGCCGACGCGGGACAGGACCTCGGCGTTGGTTAAAACAGTGCGATCTTGTTTTGCTGTTCCTCCGTCGAGGACGACTAAGGCCATTTAGTCACCATGGGTGCGGGGTGGTGGTTGACTGTGGGTGCGTAGGTATAAAAAAAAATACCATTATGTTACAACTTACTACGGTAGTTGATGAAATGTACTGTACCGGTATTCCGGCCCCCGACCATTTCCTCATCCATTTCCAGTTTTAGTAACAAAAAACAGGTTAAACATCAAGCAGTTGAGGCCAAAACACTTTAGACAACACCAATTTCTCTCTTCTTCTTGTTCTTCTTTTTCATATTGAAGATTATTATGATTTTTATTACACGGTATTCAGTTGGGTGTGTCAGCACCAGCGCCCCCTGTGTATCATTCATGATGGTATTAAATTTCCATTGTTTATTTTGTTCAGCAGATTAAAAGATAATTAATTTGATTCGACTTTGGTTGTTAATGCCTTGTCGGGTGATAGATCTAACTTGGTTTGTAAGTTTTCATGATTGGTGGGCGCTTCTGGTAGGGTCTGCTCCTGCCCTATCGCCCTGTTAGATCTATATTCTGTCTTTCGTCTCGCTTTTTTCCTACTCCTAGTACAGTGTGGCCTTTTATCGTGTTGACGTGCCTACTCCCAACTCAGACTCAATTCATTAGGTGACTTTCAGCTGAGAATTTGAATATTTACATTATTTACAACATCATCGCCGAATGAAAAACAAACAAAAGGACGAAGTACTAACACTAACAGTACTGACACTTGAAGTGAGACAACCCATAGACAAATAATGTAATGTAACCAGAGCAACAACTGGATCAAGAAGAAACGTTCTTGCTAAGCTTTCGTGCTAACAATCATACGTTTCATAATCATTAATTATCACGAAAAAAAAACAAAACAAAACAAACAAACTGATCACAATTCACTGTATCATTCAAATCTGTCTCTCAGTCTCACACATTGGCTCTCTGTCAGATCCGGCCTGTCCTTTGCCTGTCCGTTTCAATAGTTTCATGGAGTCTGTGTGTCTCAAGTGAGTACGTACGTATATATACACACAGGCGCACAGTCATGCCTGGTAGCCTACATTTGCCATGCCACAGGAAACAAACTCACTCACTCACACGCAAGTATGCTATCCCACTCAACCTGTAGTTAAAATGAGAATGATCGAGAACAGCAGCAGCAATGACAAAAAAACAACAGCAACTAATCTGTTACTACTGATATTTGTCAGTGTCAGATAGTTCAACCATCAGATAAACGGTTCAAATTACTAACAGTGACAGTGTCAGATAGTTCAACTATCAAATAAACGGTTCAAGTTACTAACAGTGACAGAGTCAGATTGTTCAACTATCAGATAAACGGTTCAAATTACTAACAGTGACAGTGTCAGATAGTTCAACTATCAGATAAACGGTTCAAAGTACTAACAGTGACAGTGTCAGATAGTTCAACTATCAGTATCAGATAAATGGTTCAAATTACTATCAGTGTCAAATAGTTCAACTATCAGAGAAAAGGTTCAAATTACTATCAGTGTCAGATAGTTCAACTATCAGATAAATGGTTCAAATTACTATCAGTGTCAGATAGTTCAACTATCAGACGAACAGTTCAGTTTAGTGATAGTGTCAGATAGTTCAACTATCAAAAAAAAAAAAAAACAACGGTTCAAATTACTGTCAGTATCAGTGACATTTCCAGATAGTTGAACAATCAGATACACCGTAAACGGTTCAAATTACTAAAAGTGACCGCTTCAGATAGTTCAGCTGTCAAATAGGCGGTTCAAATCAGATAGTTCAACTATCAGATCAACGGTTCAGGTTACTGACTTTAGTCAGACAGTTCAAATATTAGATAAACGGATTGAGTTACTGACAGATAGTTGAACTATCAGGATAAACGGTTCAAATTAATGACAGTGTCAGCTAGTTCAACTATCTGTATCAGATAACCGGTTCAAATTATCAACAAATCGTTGAACTATCAGAGAAAAAGTTCAAATTACTGATAGGGTCAGATAGTTCAACTCCATGTATATATGTATCAGATAAACGATTCAAATTATTGACAGACGGTTGAACTATCAAATAAACGGTTCAGATTACTGTCACTGGTGTCAACATGAGATAGTTCAACTAGTAAAATGCTTCAGATTACAGTAATCACTGAGAAAACATTGACAATATTTTATTCTGCAGGTCGAACATTATATAATGTATAGTAATTATAACCAGTAACGTATAATGATATTTCAGGATTGGCCGATACTTGGCATCAGTTACACCGCAGGCAATAATATAAGCCTCAAAATTTCGTACACAGGTTTCAGTTGATAATGATACTCTGATTTACAACACGACCTTTGATATATTATCGACCAAAGGGCGTCTATTTCTCGAAAAAATATTTTTTTATCTTGATTCATTTCGATTTCCTGTGGTGTCCTTCAAGCTCTTTGACGATGTCCTCTTTCGGCTTTTATTTGACTACTCCCTTTCTAGAGCAACCAATTCGGTGCACTTTCTCCCTAATAAGAACCAGGCGCGTCACACACTGACGCCCATGGGAGACGACAGCTTGAAAGGAGTACACAGGGGGGTGGGGTGGGGGGGGGGGGAGAGAAGCAGGTTTATGTAGGGCAGTGGTTCTCAACCTTTTTCAGGTAGTCGCCCCCTCAGGCTCCAAATTTTCTCTCATGCCCCCCCTTCTCCCCCCTCCCGAAAAAAAAAAAGATGTCTGTACTCAAACCCAACAGATACATCTCACAAGAAGACAGACTACACCCAGATTATGATGTTAAGGGTTTCAAAGCCTCATTAATGACAATCAGCACGTTGATGATTCATTACACAACAGAAGCAGTCTATCAAATTTTAATGCATAAAAAAAAAGCCTTTTCTGTCCATAAAACCCATCTGCGCCTGCTGTCCAACAAGTCAGTGACTGTATGTATTTGCCCCCAAATCGTCCTCAATTAATATTTTCGCCCATCCACATCGTTGTGTTTTTTTTTTGCCCCCTTGTCGCCCTTTTCTTCGTCCCCGCCCCCCCCCCCCCACGAAATCAAAATGGCCCCCGGGGGGGGGGGATATCGCCCATGTTGAGAATCACTGATCTAGGATAACAGGGTTAGAAGTGTCTGACCCAGTGACAACATGGCACACACAACAATTACTAGGCGTACACTTGACTTTCCCCTTTCTTCGTCCCCCCACCTCCCAAATCAAAATGGCTCGGGGGGGGGGGGGTGGATATCGCCCATGTTGAGAATCATTGATCTAGGGTAACAGGATTAGATGTGTCTGACCCAGTGACAACATGGCACACACAACAAGTACTAGGCGTACATTTGACTTCCCCCTTGTCGCCCCTTTCTTCGCCCCCCCCCCCCCCGAAATCAAAATGGCCCCGGGGGGGGGGGGTATCGCCCATGTTGAGAATCACTGATCTAGGGCAACAGGATTAGAAGTGTCTGACCCAGTGACCAACATGGCACACACAACAATTACTAGGCGTTCACTTGACTTTCTATCTATCTTATTCTTTTCTCCCAGTCTTTTCCCTCTGTCCTCAAACTTTCTGACGGCCTCTCCGTGTCGTAAGTACATGTAATTATAATGTGTGCGTCCGTTCCCGAGATATGCCTAACTTTACGTATGTTCAAGCAGTAAGGAAAATGCATTAAGCCACCCATTACATCTGATTACTATGATTACATTCAGCGTATACACGCCTACCAGTCGAACCATTCAAATGGAGCTAATCGATAGTACTGGTACTCGTTTGACCTACTTTGGCCAAGAAATCCAGGCTAATCAGTTGTGGGCCCGGTCCGTACTGGGAAGTAAAGTTGTCCTATATTTAGCTGCTTAGCTGTATATGGTGCGGACAGCAGTGTCGATATGCGGTGAAATTTGTACACGGTGAAATCGTAAGAAATTCGCGTATATAAAGGAAAGGAAGTAAAACAGTTGCCAGTAGCTTATTACCGTACCCAGAAAGAGTGCCAAAGTCTAAGGAAACCCAGGAAACAAGACAGTGGTTTATTCGTAAATTACAGGTAAAAAAACAAACAGGTGTTTTGATGAAATACATGTGCTGATATTCCAGTCTGTGTTCATGTAATGCAATGTGCTTAAATCAACAAATAACTGGGACCACATAAAATAAGGAAACCAGGTGTCAGTCTGTAGTTATTTTTGTAGGCTGTAGTGGTCATTACAACACTATAATATATTATTATTTTTTATACCATTATTAAAGCAATATGTATAATGTTATAATTACAACTGTGTCATTATTATTATCATTAAAGCCCTATGTATAATATATATTCTCTCTCAACAAATAAGTGAATGATGTTTGGTTCCTGGATTGGATATTCTGATAATTGAATAGCATTGCAATAATATTCCAAAGCACTACCTTCCACGACATACGTGAACTCTGGAGTTACAATTCCTCAGTACGGTAGTTTAGAATGTCAGGTTAGCGACTGATTTCGTGTTTTTCCTTCTTCGGCGAAAAACAAACAAAAAATAAAATCATATTATTGTTACAGTACTGTCATGTCATTCCGAATGTCTATATAATTAAAATATATTATTATATAAAAAGTTTATATATTTATGTCAGAATAGCGCTTTATGGGTACAATTATTTGTGTAGTTCACAGCCAAGATGCATTGATATACAGAAACAGTGCCTAGGAATCTGTATTGATAACTAATCATCCGCCAGCCTGTCTAACTAAACCCAAAAAATCCTATTTTCCTATCACTAGTATCAGCACAATGTTTACGCAAGATCATCGAGACGAGCTGGAGAGTAAAGGGGTAACAGTGGTGGAGAATGTGATCCCTGGGGCGGACTGTGATAGACATCAAGAGAGTTTTCGGTAAATCTATCTATGATAATCTATCTATCTATCTGTCTATCCGTTCGTTCAGCCGCCCGTCCCTCCGTCCAACACCCATCTATCGTTCTACTTCTACAGTTCTAGACTCGTATCTCTGCCTGCCTCACCTTTCATTAACTGCCTTTCTGTGCGTCCATCTATCGATCTGATATGTGAGTAAAGTCGTAATACAAGTACACATCATACGTTATTTCTGTTTGTCTGTCTATGTCATACAATATACTTGTTGACTTTCGATGTATCACTATCAGCTATGCCACATCTATTGTGTAGGATCTTAACCCTGTTTGTCTCCCGGACAGTTTCTTTCACAATGTCAACATTTACCACCCTATACTGATCTTCCAATGATCGAGCCTAGATACCAATTTAACAGTTCATTAGGGAAACGAACTGTTTTCCATGTCGATCTAGATATAATAACAATTAATACTAAAGTGTATGAAAGTAGATTGAAGCGTGCGAGTGTTTGGGCCCTGTGTTGCCACATTGAGTTTGTTTGCAAGGTCATTTTTCAGTGAACATTTGGGAAAGGGAAAGGGTTAGGTTTACTACATGTATAATTAATACATGTATAGGATTACATTTGGCTTGCCGGCCACAGTGACCATTTCACTGGCGAAATGTTCACTGTAATGTTTTGGAAGTTGGCCAAAGTGTCACTTGTGAGTGAGTAGGCCTATTTTGCCCCCCCCCCCCCTCCAAAAAAAAACCCCCAACCAACCTTCACCCTCGGCAATGCTCACACCACGGCGATGTATTATTAGTATGTCTGCATAATTTATTAGCGGCGAGCGCCTACACCAGCCTAGGTCTATTTAATCCCTGAATTAAATGGGTTTTCTTTCATTTTGTGTGATTCCAGAAGGTGGCTGGGCACTTTCCCTCTCAACGAATGGCCCCAGTCACGAAACTCACTCATTCAGAGATACAAAACGGGTCATCTCCAGCCCACATGGGAAGTCCGCTTAGGTGCCAAACCAGTTTTCGCCCAGGTGAGTCCTGACTCGAGATGTACATGTACACACATGTACCTGTACATTAATTTTCTGTTCAACGATACCTTAAATTCACGAGGACTAGAGTGCAGCGAGCAAGGATCTAAAGTGAACAAATGGGTTTCGTTATAGTCTCGACCCAGTGAATAGTGCATTGAATTAATTCATACATTGCAGTACATTCACCATTCTGGGGAAGTATGTGGGAGACAAGGAAGTTGAATCCAGTAAGGTCTGGAAAAACCTAACCTGTGGGCTGAAATAATTCGATGACTTACAACTGAGTTGAGGGTCTTCAAAAGTATACTTTCCCATTCACGATGCCAGTTGCTGTAAATACGAGAAGATCATCGTTTCTTTTGTCTAAAACATGAAATAGCCTATATACCTGTACATGAACATCTAAGGATGCCACTAAGTGCTACTGTAATGATAAATTTCGCCACATAAATCAATAAGACAGAGAAAATTAATATTGTTGTGATACTATGTTACAGGTTTGGGGAACGCAGAAACTACTAAGCAGTATGGACGCCATTGCAATTGGCCGACCGCCAGAGGACGGACAGGAGAAATTCTGGTCCACGGGAGATAACTGGCTACACGTTGATCAGTCAGCTGATCGTGTTGGCCTTCACGCTTATCAGGTTGGTATAAGAATGAAGGAATTGCGTTCTTGAACATGTAACATTGCACACTGTGTACTAGAATTAGCCGATATCACAAAAATGAACAGCTACAGAAGTGCGACAGTTCCTAATGAGCTCAGCTCTTTGTCACAGGAGAATCACTTAAGCTGGACCATCAGCTTACAGACCCTATAATATGAGGTTTAGTAGTGCAGTGTGCATTCCTGATAGGGTGAATGCATGTAACAACTCCATCATACGCCAAGTTTTCTCATGACATAAAACCTGCGTGAATGACAGTTGAGTGACATCGTTTCTGCTGTCCTCTGTTGAATTCTGTGCAAGAACCATTAGCTTTCACTTGAAGAAAACTGGATATATTAAGAAGCGTGTAAAATTTATTATAACCTTCCACTGAGCGTGACACTATGGGGATACTTGCACACAAACAGGTTAAAATGCCTCTACCACGGCAAGTTTTTATTTGCACCCTTATCAGTGATTATTATAGGCTGGCTATTCGCGATGGTGCACGTTTAAAATATTTAGTACCCACCAAAATGGCATCACAATTTTCAAAATTGGAACAGTGTATTGTTGGAATTCAGAAACACAGCACTTCGTTTCCCTTCAAAGCACAGGGACTGAAATACTTGGCTCATTAGCAAAGTAAAAATATTTTCCTTGGCACAGAAATTAAAAGCTAATTACTTGCATCCAACAAGTAATGATAAAGATAAGACATTCGTATTTGGCTTAAAATGTAACTGAAGACCCAGATGAAAGAGTGACCATGGTCCTATTTCAAGGATTTTTTTGGTTATTCTGAAAAACAATTGTTACATCTGATGAAACATGTTGCTTTTCTTATTGTCCATTAACACTGCACCCGAGGATTTTGAGACTTAAAAAATCGATTTTTTTCCCCCCAGTTTCTAGATATGTGACTATTGGTCGTTTTTCCATCTGGGTCTTCAAGTGTACAATGTCATGTAATGCACGTTTTGATATTATAATATATATAAATAAATCCCAGCTCAGGAATTACAATACATGTATCCCCATTATCTGTTTACAGGGTGCTGTGTATCTAGAAAATTGTGCAGAGGATGACTGGACCTTTGAAGTGATTGAAGGATCCCATAAATATTTCGAAGAATTCATGGACCGAACACAGCAGTGGAGATGCAGAAGCTTAAAAGACCCAGACATAGAGTGGTTTGAACGAAAAGGTTGTGTGCGTAGACGAGTTCCCTGTCCGAAAGGAGGAATGGTTCTGTGGGACTCACGTCTTTTCCATGCTAATGCCAGACCCCAAAAAGGGCGCGCCAACCCCGGCAGATGGCGCTTTGTAGTGTTTGTTTGTATGGCTCCAGCTGCATGGGCGACTCCACCAGATTTAGCCATGAAAAGGAAGGCATATGACAGCATGAAGCTCACAACCCACTGGCCCTCAGAAGAAGTATACATGTTTTCTACACATATAAACAAAGGCCAAGCAAGAGACCCAAACACGATAGATCGACTTCCAGACGTAGCCTTGACAGATGACGCTAAACGATTGGCGGGAGTTTTACCTTATGATGATGACACTCCAGATGAGAATGGCACTGATTTCCGTCCAAAATGGGACAAAGAGAAGTGGAAAGATTTCATTGAAGATCTTGAAAGGAAGGACAAACCTAGATCACATAAGAAAAAGATGCCATATAAAGCATAAGAAGTGGGTCGGACCCGAGACTCAGTATACATGTAGTCGATATTGATGAGCAAAGCTGACTCCGTATATTCCTCACAGATCATCATATAAGATGATGTATAGATCTACATGAATCTAGATCTAAAAATGAAAATCAAAGAAACAAACCCAGGGTTATTATTATTAATGTTACGAACTATCTTTAAGAGAGGAAAGTCATTTTGATGTTAGTATCAGATTTTTTTCTAATGATGGTGCAGTTACATTATTAGAGATTTTACCGCCCATTCCTTACCCTGACTACGTTAAGCAGGCAAAGGCAGTGAAAAATTCCTCCAAGCAATCGATTTTATGTACAGGTAGCTTTGTTTGTTATATCCAATAGACTTTTGTGTCTTTGTCTCCAAAAGTGATCTACTTGTACTAATGATCTTTATCTGTGATGAATGTTACAAGTCTCAACACACTCCCGTGAATTTGCTAGATTTATTGAAGTTTAATTGATTTGTGATGTTCCAAGTTGGAAGTCAATCATTATTCCTTTTCGCAGCACGGGGATCACGGCTCTCGCATGCCAACTGTACGTCCCTCCTTTGCAGTAGCTATTACATGAACTTGTGTACACACTATTTTTTAAGGGTGCTTTTGAAAATTCACATAAATTAAAATCTTCTGACAAAGCTAGATTTCTATTTGGTACCACTGGAAAGCTTATTCAGAGATGAATAATGACAATCGTATGTTTGCAAATACACACGTGCACACACACACACACACATACTAAACAACAGTATAATTTTATACTACCATCACCTATAAAACCGTGTGTTATCCCAGGTGGTGCAGGGCGCCGTGAACGGGTGTGCGAGTGGCCGCACCTCGCGGGTGACCAGAGTATCCATCGGCTGTAAAACGGGCCCCACCCCACAGGTGCGGGGTGATGTGGAAAGGTTGAGCTGGCCACCTTGTACTGTAACTCAGATATATGAACTTAAAAACTAGGGTTCCGTTGAGAAATAACTCACCAGCACAATTGGCCACATTTCAAAAGTATTTTACATCTATTTCATTTCATCATATTCTTGTTTCCATTGTTGTTTTCTTTTTTCTTCCAGATATACAATTTCTCTGTTGAGACATTATAGCTTAAAAAATCGAGTGTACAGGTTGTGATGGATTCTGCTCTTGAATGAAGTGACATTGTATGAGACCTTGAAAGAAGGTTGTAATTGCCAATGTGATTCTGGACAAAGTGTTTCCCACTCTAATTTGTGAAATGACAAAAAAAAATTGTTGCTGTTCAAAGTATGCACAGAAATTATGATAGGATCATAACTTGGTTATACATGTACCATCGAAGGAATATGTCCATTTTGAATCACTTAGAAACAACACAAAATTTTGCAACAATGACCTTCAGTCACAGACTCATTATATTGCCAAGTATTAAATTTTCTCTATCATCTATGTTGTAACGTAAGATAATGAAAATCCTAAAACTTTTCACTTTAGAAAATGCAGGTACAGCGTAATTCCACATAATGTTCCAATAAACAATACCATAAGATGCCCCCAGCATAAAAGATTTATATATACACACCAAATAAACTTATTTTTTCATCCATTTAACGTAATGTACAAGGGCACCACTAAAAGATAAAAGCCCCGGCCATCTCTTTTCAGAGTATCAAATTTATAATAATTATCATTACATGTATTTGGTATTGCTGTAATTCACCAATGAGAGTATTAATTAAAACTAAAGAAAAAAAAAGAAGAAGAAATGCTATAGAGATTTGATGCACTATATTCTCAAATTTGAATGTAAAGTCTTTTTTGAGAAAATGAAGGTTTTCTGTGGTCATGAATTTTGGAACGAACTATAGTTAAGACAACAATGGCTGATGTGTTCTTTTGATTATACTAGTTAATAACGTCTGCAGCGTTTATCATCAGAATCCATGGCATGAAAAACATACTAAGTACATGTAAGTAAATAAAGAAGGAGTAAATAAAGAAATAAATGCAGGTAGTTGTTATTACTACACATCTTCTCTTGGTTTTTTGTTTTTTTTTTGCACACAAAACAAATTCATGATACATTTATTAATCATGAATATGAGAAATTTGTGTCATCTAATAATAACTATATTAGTTTCTAAGCTGAGTGTATTGAAATTTTGTGAGCACAATTATTATACATACATACATTGATGCAGTTCTTCAAAGTTTCAGCATTAGAAGATGGACAGGACCCGTCTGAGACAAATAAGTAAATTTACAGCCATAGAAACTTCTGTATGTGATGTATTTTCTTTTTAATGCTTGCTTTTCTTGTGCCATAAATTCTATTCCGTTTCTGATTGTGACTGTGTTTATTGTGCAAGCTTTACCAGGTATAAATATATTCAGAGCTAGAAATTTCCCCGTTCCATGAACAGTAAAAGACAAAAAACACCGCCTCTGACAGGAAGGAACCAGCACAAAAAGTTTTGATTAGTATCAGTACCGAGATGCATAGGATCATTCATAAAACAGTGTCACATTTTTTGTTCTTGTTGTTTTAAATCTTGACACTGCTGAGTTAAAATTTCAGTGGCATTTTATTCCGGACATGATGTATTTTTTTCAATGGTTATTTTTCTTGTGAAATAAAAGAGGCTTTTCTATTTCTGAATGTGACTGTGTTTATTGTGGCAAGTTTTACCACCTACATATAAATATATTCAAGACTAGGCCTAAGCTCATCCTTGATAATAGGAAGTTAATAGAAAAAAAAAAAGAGAGAGGAAAACAAGAATTTTCAAGTTGCACAACACCGCCCCCAGCTACCTGGAGTTGCAACTGTGAAGAAACTGTCCATACATTACAATCATTGCTCTCACTGAACAGGTTATTGTCTACAAAATGAACAACAATAATACAAGGTGCAACCCCCCCCCCCCCTCCCCCACGATGGGAAAAACAGCAACAACAACAACAAGAAAACAGATTCAGAACATTTCTCTTAATATTATCCAAGACCACCATTTTTAATCCCCCAAATAACTAAAATAAATTTCAATTGCAAAAGCAGCACCGGTTTCATAGCTCTCATTGCTATTGCTAGGGATGACATCAGTGTACGTCTTAGGATGATTAATGACACCTGAGCTCTTCCAGTCAACAGGATTTACAATCACCACTTTCAAACTTGACCTCTCATCTCCCATTGACAAAACATCTACATGTACATGTATGTAAAAAAGACAAATAAACAGGTAGACTACTCTTTTTATTTCTTATCACACTCTCTCTCCTTGTGCTTTCCATTCTCGTGTATGTCTTATTTTGCCTCTTTCCTTTTACTCACTGACGTTGGCTGTTGTTACCTCTTTAAAATTAGCCTCTGGGGCTGTTATTATGGGACAAAGCCAAACAGTGAGTACGCTGAGTTGTGTTTACTGCTCGGCTATAGGTAGAATGCGCATGACGTCACAGAGTGTTTTTGTTTTGTTCATCCTTCACTAAAGATGGCCGGTGGATCAGCTGATTCGAGTAATTTCGAGGTACGTCCAAGGGATTAACATGCCTGCTGGTAGCACTGTTGTTGATTATTATGACAGGGGTGGAGAGGCTGGATCCAAGCTGGTCAGATTCCCTACCATCCGTGTAAACAAGGGAAAGGAAGTGAAAGAATTGACCAAACATCTCCCATTGAACATGGACACACGTGCGTGCCATTGTTTACTGCAGCAAACTACTTTTAGCTCGCCGCCGGTTGGTTCGCAACACTCCCGTGCTTGCAGTGCAAATCAGCTAACGAATCCAAATCAATGCCACAATCGCAATGGGGATGTCTGGGTCCTTACACTAAAGATGGCGGATATGTGCACTGTACCTATAGCTTCCTGCATAGAATACTATGGTTTCATAACAAAAGCGTCAAAAGATAGTTTTAGTGAGGTTCCAGCAGCCGACTGATGATATATAAGGAGCTGTGAATCAAATCTGACTTAGTAATGATTTGAAATAGGGCGCTGTCTGAGGCATTTCAAAACGTCATTTCTGAATACATCCATGTACTGTACACTGTACTATCTTCCATGTCAAAATGTTGAAAATTGAAGGTTCTTATGAATTAAATTCTTATGAAAATCATATTGCAAAATATAGGTTATAGTTCATGTGAATATTTTTCTCAAAAGTATGATCTTGGTGTCTGAATTTCAGCTCCTCATACAGAAATTAGCACCTGGCAATAGCATTAACAAACATGCCAATGAAACTAGCAAGCTGATATTCAAAGCATGATGCAAAACTCTGCGAACTCCTCACCTCTCAAAGGAACTAGCTTAACTCCATTTTCACTGACTGATAATGGCTCGCTTCAAATAGAGAGAAGGAATCTCAAATAACTAGTCTACATGTATTCCACTTTGACCCATGTTTTTCTCCAAGTGCTTTTTATTTACAGTGCAAACGGAATATCACTCAGCTGATTTGCTTTTGCTTCTTACAGGAAACTGGCCAGGAAAAATGCATCTTGTTCTTGTGACACATAACCTTGTACATCCAGACATGATTTAATAGGATTTACTCCGCTTTCATAAATCTCTTCCATGAGAGTTAATTGAGTTCCCATTAGATCCTATGTATTTGTATAAAATGATAAAGCGAGTCATCATTACATTCAGTTGAGTAACTTCCAAGTATTACTGTTACAGCTGTACCTTTTCCAACTTGTGTCCACAAAAATTCTGTTAAACTGGCAGACTCTCTAAGAGCGTCAAGTGGAATTCAAAACCATCCATACATCACACAATCATTGCTCTCACTGAAGAAGTAACTATCTGGCATCCATGTTGAGCACTTTCACCACTGTGTTACTGTGCTGGTGATAAAATGTCTCCATACTACTACCTAAAAGAGCAAAGATATGATACAGAACACCCAGTCTGACTACATCTGCAGATGCAGAAAAAGTTCGCCTGAGTACAAAGAAATGCTCATCAGTAACCTCTACCTATTGCACTTGCCATGACCGAGACTGACTTCTGACCCTCAAACAGGCATACAATAAGCCTGACTGACTACACTGATTACATCATATACAACTAAATGTACTATCATTGGCTGGCTATACAACTTGCCTAAAACTTTTACGTAGTTGTACACATCACAAAAAGGTAAAACATGTTATGTTATATACATTTCAGGCAAATCAAGGGCACAATAGATACCAGGGGAGGAGCTGGTCTTATATACAGATATATGTATATATATACAGCTGTATATCCTGGGATATTTGCCGTATTGTTGTATATGACATCTTGTGGATTTGAAGTTTTGTCATGAAAATGGCTCTCTCACTCCTAATTTCATTAACTATAAGTGTCATTCCAATCGGTTAAAAACTTTTCGAGATATGTGTTTGTGACATAATGTTGTCTTCTGATTTTACACAATTCTTCAAAGTTTCCATCCTCATTTTCTCAAAAAGACAATAATACAATACAACAATATGGAAAATGCGAGACGATATCAAAAGTTGTGTTTTCATGAGGCAGTCACCTCCAGGAAGGAAGTTATTTTTAACAGTTGCAACTGTTCTACCCTTTAGCGCCTGATTTTAGAAAAACAATTCATGAACTGCTTTCACTGACCAGCTCACCTGATTTTAGATGACCATCAAATATGGCATCAGTTTTCTTTACTGATACACAAAATTTCATTTTTAATTTTTATTTGATCTCCCTCCAACACTTCCAAACATGGTACTGTTATACTGAGCAAGGAAATTGCATGAAATTACACAGAAAGGAACATCAGTAATTAAATCAAACAAGACCTCTTCATTAGCATCCAAGATGAAGCATGCAATTAATATGAATGGTCATGAGTACAAACCACCAGTGTCTGGAGATGTGACAAAGTATTATTTTTAAAAAATGATAGAAAACCTATGGGGCCACAGCAAGGCTTGAAACAAAGTAAAAATATAGCAAAAAAGGAAAGGCTGTATGTTGCAAAGCCTTGCTGAGAAATAATACAGAAATGATAAACTATAACAAGAAATGATATAATACAGAAACGATACAATAAAGCACAATCCTTTGCATTTTATTGTACCCTTTCTATATTATTCCTTATGCAGGGCTTTGCAACATATAAAGTTTTCTTTTTGCCACGATTTTACTTTATCGAGTCTAGAAAGGTCAACTTCATTGGAAGGAGAAAAAACTGATTTATTCATGCGAAAACAAGCTGAGATACATGTAAATGGTTTGATCACAGAGGATTTTTTTTTATTGTATTTCTTTCGTATTCTTTGGTATGATACTTTTACATAATATGTAGAATGAGGTTGCCTTCAGTTTTTGCCTCAAACAACATAGCAAAATTTGGAGTTCATGCCTGAGACCATCACGTTGAAGTAAACCCTCATCTACTCCCAATATTCAGTGCAATCATTGAAAAGAAAAACACATCAATTTTGATAAATTTATTTTGGTAACACTTTAAGTTTGGAGTAAAACTATTCTCCCTATGTCACTGTTAGAAACCTGAGTGTGCATGAAGAGAATCAAAACATTTACATGGTTGTAAACACATCAATGCAGTTGTAAAAACTGTAGCTAAACCAGTCTGTTATACATGTGTCAGATATGATCATTCCCATATTGACTCTGACTTGCAAACCAAAGTGACCATTTGGTACTTCTTTGTTTTGCTCATTGTACATTTCAGGAATGCACATAATGGCTGAAAAAATTCTGAATTTCATATTCACAATTTTATACATTCCCCTGAACCTGTCATTCTCAAATAACGCTAAATTTCATGCACAATTACCACCATAGGCTTTGTAAGTTAGTAACAGTACATGCCTATTCACAGGCAATGTCAGACTGCAAAAAGAATATCCAATGACCTGTCATATGCAAATGGAATGAAAGTCTCACAAGTGGGATGGAAAAATGGGATTGAGGATCACAATTGATCAGTTTTGAGAAGCCATCATATTTCGAAAGTTTTAACCTTTTTTCTATTGTAGGTACAAGTTCAAGCTTTCTTTCAACTCGTAATATGATTGAAAAAGCATTCTAATCCCACTGACCTACTATCAGGAAATTGCTAGCCTGACTTTGAAGGCCATATTTTTCAATCTTGCATTATAACAATCCATTTTCTCTGAATGTTAATTTCCCAAGTTCTAATCAACATATCACAACACTATTTTTCAAGATTATAAAGAGGGATGATTTAGCTTCATGAAAATGTGCATAACTCCACATTCACATTGTTAAAATGCAACAGTTTTTCAAACTTTTACTCTGTTTGTGGATGACAGGTCACATATAATGACAAGCAATCATTGAACATGAGTGAATACTTCTAGATAGAGACTCTAATTTCAAATATTGCACACTCAAATTTGCATCAACTTACACTCCTGTAGCCAGTGCAAGCAAACATTCTGACAAGAATCAGTATAATAAAATATAAAATTGTCCGCTCCAGCGAGATAGTAATATGTGAAAAATTTGTATCACGGCTTTGAAATATTTACACACAAAAGAATGCTCTGATGAGTAGCGGTAACTGGTACCTTTAGTTTGCTAAAGTAAGCCATCATGCGTTTTTGTCTTACTTTTTGGCTTCTGCACAAACTGCTTTGTTTATATAATACTGTAAAAAAAACATCAGCTGCAGCACCTCTCCACAAGGTTTCATGAACCAATGTGAAGTCGGGGCATCAATAAGCACTGTACAAAACAGAAGAAAGTTTAACCCTGATTTACTCAAAACATGACCAACATAGGATTGCCTGCTTTAGTTCTGCAGCAGTCCTTTATGGTTGACAATGGCATGGCCCAACATCACAGCATATCAGCAGTCACACCTTTTTCATTTCACAATGCTGGCAAGCATTTCACTACAGTTATTCTCTCAAACATTAAAAATATCAAAATTAATTTCAGCCTTGGTACCAAATTTACAAGAAAATCACTCACATTATTATGTGTAAATAATATAAAACTCTAAAAAAAAAAATGAAGCACGCTTCCCCAATCACAGGATTCAATACAAGCAAACTTTCTAATGTGAAAAGATACTAAACAGATCTTAGAAGTTTTCCTGCAGCATTTTAGACACCCTTCTTTTACAAGGTGTATGATATTTTCAAGTTTCACTCTGAATCGCTCATGTGTCTATGTCAGAGAGCTTCATAATCTTGTAAATCATCGAGCAACAAATACTGATAGAGGTCGTGGGGCAACAGCAACTGCTGAAGACTGTAAACCACATTGTACTGCAAGTTTTGTCTAACACTGAGCCGGCACAAATGCTTTAGCTTTTGGGGTTGGCTGTAGAAATGTTTATACCATGCAATCAACTCTGTAGCTTTGTCTATCTCAACGTTGGCCATTCTTTGAATGTCTGCAGAAGGTATTCTGAAGCCTGCCAGGGTCAGGTATTTGAAAACATCATCATACAGGTCAGTTGGAAAGTTCTGGATCACATAGAGAACTGATGGGGATGCTGGTCCATTTGCAGCCTGAAATTTTCATGCCAGAGAATATTAGTTCTGGCTCCGCAGCAATATCCTGATTCAGTATTATAAAAAGTGCTGTAGCAACAAAATTATATTAACATTCATGTTATTTATATTTATCAAGTTCCAAAAAGAATGCCCAATGCTAAAATAAAGTTAGAAATATAAAGTGAGGCGACAGGACAAAACAGGTAATATGTCGCTGCCATCCAAGTGCAGAAAATGAAGCTGGGGATTATTAGGCTTTAGATACACAAAATTTTTAATTTTGGCAATTTAGATTATTACATCTGCTACTGTTTTCTATCAACAAAATGATAATATTTTATCTGGCCATCAATTTGCTTGATTTTCTCAACTTTGTCAGCTGTAACATATTACTGATTCTGACCATCACCGTACCTACATTTACCGAAAATGAACATATTCAATTACAACTGGACAGTCTTACACCTGCAAAAGCTGAATACATTCCTAAAACATGATTATCCTGAGTTAATGACTAAAGGTGGAAGCCTGCTTTGACCTAACTTCTTTTTCCACTGCATTTTTTTTTTGAATGTCAACTCATGTCTTTATTAATTTATAATTGCATCTCTTTGCAGGGATGAAAGAATGTGTTGTGCTGAAAGCCAGTAAACAAGTTTATTTTCATGTGCGCCCCCACATTTCTGCCCATTCTCTTCAAGTCAAAAAAGGCCTCTCTAAATGTGCAAAATGATTGTGGTTCAGTTGGGGTGTATTCCTGGGGCACGTATTCTTACCTGAATGGTGATTTTGGTGATTTTATTGCGGCCGCTCGTATGGATGGTAAATAGGCAGCTGTAATTGAAATAGATGTTGAAGAGACTGTGGGTAGTGTAGTACTTGGAGTATCTGTTCTCCTCACAATTGATAGGCCAAAGGTCATTCAGGTGTATGCCTCCCTGGAGAATCCTCCAGTAGCACTCTGTCTCCTCATAAAGAACAAGCTTGAGTGAGATGTCATGGGACAGCTCTGGCATCATCTAAAGAGATTGAGAGTGCATTTTGTATTTTTGCACCACAAAAACAATGACCAGAATTATTCTATACTAGCTGAGTTCCCGGCCCTGCCCGGGATAAATCGATTTATTAGTTTCAGTTCTGGGTGATCATTATGGACCTGCTTCATTTTGCTTGTTCCTTTAGCTTTATTTTATTTTTGTTTGTTTGTTTGTTTTTAGATACGTTTTACTGCTCTCCCTTTGCGCGTTGACGTCCTGCCAGCATCCGTCAAATGGCTATGAAAAATAGAAAGCGAGGCACTTTTTAGATCTGAAGTGAAAACCTATCTCTTCAGAAAACACTTTGATGTGTAGTCTGATATGCATTGGTGTTTTGTGCGTGTGTGAAGGAGAGAGAGAGAGAGAAAGAGAGAGAGAGAGGAGGGAGAGATAGTGTTTGTGTGTGTGTGTCTTTGTGTGTGTTGTCAGTTGCTAGGAATGAGATTTGTTCTGTTTCTGCATGTTTTGTAAAGCGCATAGAGCATCTTTGAATATGCGCTATATAAATGAACTTTATTATTATTATGATTTGTGCACGGGTTAGTTTGTTTGTTAGTGAACACAACACAGAAAGTGATAACGTCATGTGTTAATGGAAAATAAATATTATATTTTCCTAGGCATACGAAAACACAAACCTGTACTTTTGGCCCTGCAGCGTCAATCTCCCAATTCCAGACCCTTTCTTTTTCCTAGTCTAGGCACATTGAGAACACACAAAGCTTCATATTTGATAGTCTACCTCAATCTCATCATTCAAACCAGTCCTAACCGGAAGTTGTTTTGTGAGTGTGATACAGATACCGGAACCAATCTCAATTACATTAATTTGCTGAAAAAAATTGATCGAACGCCAATGTGTTGCAACCTAGAAACCAATACAAACGTTTTGTGAGTTATTAATTGTTTTTTTATTTTCTGTGCTGGCGACACGACGACAGTCTATACTAAGCGCTGTATAAAATCTGAGGGCCACCGAATGAGCATTAACAGAGGAGTGGCGAAAGGCGCGCTGCAATTGTCGTAAAGTTTCACTTTTATTAATATAGATTTGTATTTGTATTTGTATACTACTTTAATCCCATTTGGGAAATTTGCCTTTGTGTCATTGCACCCAGTTACAACTAGAGCAGTCATGTCATCGCCACGGTGCAGTGCTGGTCGGCGTTTTTTTTGTGTGTGTATGTGGGGAGGGGGAGGGAGTGGTAGGGATGAATTTTATTTGATTTTGTCCGGGCAGCGGCCTGTTAGGCCTGCTCTTTTCGATTTCTAACTGCCATGGTATCTTTAATGTGTGCAATGTGCACACGGGCCCTCCGAATTTTTTCGTCTTTATCCGAGAAGACTAGGTACTCGATCCTACCCCCCAACAGGATCAGGGACACGAAAATATAAGAAAAATCCCAAACTTCCAACATGCCTGCACTGGCCGGGTTTTGAATCCGGGACCCTTGGCATGAGAGGCGAACACCTTGCCTCTAGACCACCTTCTCCCCATATAATAATGTAAATACTTCTTGCAAGAAAAGATGCCAGTTAGATGATGACCTTCTCTGTCTACATGTTTTCTGTCATCCACTAGTCACATTAAAACCAAACCAGAGTCATAAATAGTTTATTCTCTCTCTCTCTTTTAAAAAAGTTTTTTTTAAATTCTAGCTACCTTTTACATTCTCTTGACATACTCAAAATTTACAGCTGTCATAAGAAAAATGACTATATTGTCACAATTTAGTAAATTCCCCCCAGAATCACTATCTGAGAATACAAAGAAAATAGGCTTCTAAAAAACAATGAAATGACGTTTGGCAGGAAAACAATCTGAAACAGTGACACAAAAAAGAAGTAAATCAAGGGTGTCTAACCTTCAATGCATTTTCACAGAATGTTGCCAAGAGTTCTTTGGGGGGAGCTCTCAATATTTTAAATGCAGCTTGAACAATGAAAGTATAAGGTAACTTGGTATTTCGTGAATTCCAACATCGTACAAGTGTGTTCAAGGAAGAGAGGAATGAGACATCTCTTGTTTGAGCCAGTCTATGCAGCACTGCAGTAGCTGCAGCGATCACATCCTCTTCATGCAAGGACAGCTCATTTAAAACTATATAAGTCACAATATCTTCCAGACCTAAATGTGTGGCTAATATTAAAGGTGTATTATCCAAGTCATCCAGGGGCATTTTTAAGTTCAGTCCTTTACATTTCAATTGATGAAGTTCAGCCACTCTGTTTGATTCAATAATAGTCCGCACATTTTCCTTCAAGGAGGCCAAGTCTGAAAAGATTCCTGTATCCCCTTCATCTTCTTCGTTATTATCGGCAGGTTGCATAAAATTTTCCATTCTTTGACTGCACAGATGTCAATCATGCTCTGTGGACACACCACTTTAATACCTTTCACCTGCACAAAGAAGAGAAGAAAATTAAATGAATCACAGACTGGTGCTCCTGATTTATTATGTAGTGCCCCTGAACTGCTCTGAAAATTTTTATTTTCTCTGCACAGTGACAAGCAAAATTATGTTATAGATGTGTAATTACTGTAACCAGTTGGCCCTGTTGACTTGGAAAAAACACAAATGTGATAATCAAAGTTGATTTTCAGCAGTGTGTAAAGACAGGTGTAAAATGCAATTTCCAGTTACACTTTTCAATTCTGCTTGACGAACATTGCATCTCAACAAAAAAAATAGAAAACTAAATAAACAGTATAAAAGACTGAATTTTGTCCAAAATGGATATGTCCACATAACGTATCATCAAAACTTGAAACAGTACACCAAATTTCATAATTTTTTATCACAGTCAAGAAGTTTTAAGTGCTTACATGATCACCGTCTAGCCTATCACTTCATAGTAAGATAATTATCAGAGACTTGAGCAAAGAGCAGTTTAAGGGCTGCAGCTTGTAGTCCTTGAATCCTATCACCATCAAAGTCAGGATCTTCCAGTCACAATTAACCCTAGTCATGCATGCACAAGGCTGCTTTTGCAGGCACCTGATGCACATCCAGGAAGTATGCATGGTCACAAATCCCCACCACATTTTGCTACTCTTGTCCATGGACAGGTTGCTTTTGTTAATAAGCAATGCAGTTAGTACCCTTTCATTTATTTGTTGCACATTCACAAATAAAAGGTACAAAAATACCAATGAATAAGAGCGCATGAAATAGAGTGGGTTCGTCTCATTTCAGATTCATGGCTCTCACGGCCTCTGGTGTTTTTTATGAGTGAAGGTTTTTAGTGCTGCAATAAAACTGCATTTGCTTAGCCTCGTGTTCTGACATCATGGCAAAGTGATATAGGTTTTCTCAAGTTGATCCTTCTTTTTTCAATCCTGGATCCAACTTTCTCAAGTAGAGTTTGAAATGTTGAAGGTTTCATTCTCAAGATAGACATTTCATCTCATCTCCCAAAATTTGGTCTATTATATGGTGAAATTCACTATATTGTTTTTTTTTTTTTTTTTAACAGATACTGTGTACCCAATATCAACGTCTTCTCTTTTGTTTGCGTCTAAGCTTGTACAACAACATGATGCCTGGTTGTTGGGTCCATGGCATAATAACATCAAACAATAACTTACACACATGAGAAATTGAAAAAGAAAACAAACAAATTCACTTTCATGACCTCCCAGGTTCTCTTGAAAAAAAAAAAAAGTGAATGAAAGCGTACCAACTCTGTTCACACTCAAATTCAGTTGTCTGACTGATTATTTCCTCACACACAATGAGCTTGTTTATCTATCCTGTCACTCCTACTAACACTTTTAACAGTAATACAATGGTATTGTCCAATTATGACTCTTACGATGAAGTGTAATGTTCTACTTGACTTGTCAGACTCATAACATTACTGACAGTCATAATCTAAAGTAATTTGTCAACTTTTATGTTTTTTTTTCACATTTTCATGTAAAATGGTTAATTGGGGCATTTAATTTATTTCATCTGATAAGCCCCTCAGTGCATAATAAATTCCCACGCAGTTATGGGGAAATGCTGCTTAAAGGTGTTTGTTGGGTGAATGTCGGTTACAGTCTCCGCTTATTTTTTTAATACTTTTTTCAAAATAATCTTTTCAGAAAATTCAAAACAGATCAGCCAGATTAAAAACACAACCGCATCTCTATCAACAGACATTCTCCCAATATTTTTAAGCCATTCCATTGGTCACCCATGATGGAAAGAATAGACTTCAAGATTCTGTGAACTGGCTAGCCCCAGAAAATCTTTCAGAGCAAGAGGAATCAGACCAACCATCATGCACTTAAAGAATAAGATCAGTGGACTTTAAACTTCTTGACACACCTATAGACTGACTGAAGAAGTTTTTTCTCTATTTGGGGGGCCTAAATTGTGGAACAACATTAGGGTTGACATCAGGAAAAGTGAGAACATCATCACATTTAAAAATAAAACTGAATTGTTTGGAGGACCCCTTGAAATTGAATATGTCCCTTTTGGTCTCAGGGGTTTGAGGATAAGAGTGGATTATGATTATGTTTTGTTAATGTGTCAGTGGGAGATTGATGAACATATTTTATTTTAACACTCCTGCTTTGATCAAGGTGTCGAGTTCCCAAGTGTCTGCTGCGCTCACTGAAAATATGGGTGGGTCAAGTTGACCTTGCCAGGCGGAAGGCGTGATTTCATGTCTCGGGTTGATGCTCTCTGTGAGATATAAGCACCATCTTATTGCTGACTTTATCTCTTCTAAAGCAAAAGCACTGTGACAAGAACATGAGTGATCCACTGGTCGGAATCACAAATATTAAGCTTTCAAAGGTTCACCCCACACTGTCAAAAGGGGTAGCATCGATTATATGCTATGCGCGAACTATTGCTCAACAAATTTGCAAAATCTCATTTTCTCCTGGACTGACCATTAGTTGTCTGTGCATAGGAACGAATAAGAAACAAGCTCTATAATGACGTTGGCCCCAAATACCTACGCTGGCTCATGTGCCAATCCAGATGACACCATTTGTTTGGGGGGGGGGGGGGGGGGAGGACGACGTGGGTGTGGCTAGTTATCTTGCTTGGTTCTCAAGAAAATTACAGCTGTCAGTGTGGTATCATAAGTCAGATCATTGGTAACAGACAAAAGTTTCATTGTTAAATTCATAATTAAGCCTGATAACGCGTTCAATAGAAATGTTTTCATGCCTTCCAAACAAACCAAGGACAGCTGACCCACATAATATTCTCCATGAATTGGATCACTGACCCGCTCAGCGAGCTTTACCCATTATGCGCAGCTTGGGAATTAATCAGATGAACTATATAATATCTAGACTCTAGATCTTAGAGGTCTAGATCTAGATCTAGGTCTTTCTACCGTCAACGACAATGTGACCACGAATTGTTGTTCTTGCGCTTGTTGCAGCCTCACCTGATATGTATCACTGCAAACTGACTGTATCTGTAAACTTACTTGTAAACGTACTTGTTGTTTATGACATAAATTGCACGAGAAATACACTGCTGGATAATGTAGGCCTAATTACACAAGGTGACACTGTAGTCCCCGCGGACGCATCTTCATTGTGCACCCTGTTGATTTTTTGTTATTGTTATTGTTTATCCGGAAGTAGATATTAGGCCATAGTGTCAAAAACAAAAACACGAAGCGGAAAATTTAGCGATCCAAATTTTATTGTAATGTTAGGCTATTATTCTACGTTCGTGGTGGACGCGATGCACTCATACAACCTTTTCTTTTTGCGCAATTTTGACTTTGCTTATAGCCCTGCTGCGACCCCACAGTTTTTCTGTGGTTTTTATGATATTTCGTGAATTTCTTACTACTACCGTACTGGCCGCATACCTCTTTGTGCTGTATTGTGCTTCTCTGTTTCCTTTTATTTTGATAGTTGTACATTTTTATCGGTTTAAGTCTTTTAATGTTCGTTTTTTTGGTGTTTTTTTTTCACTTGAAAAAGGCGGAAGCCGAAAATTTTGTGTATTTTCTGTCTTCTCTTTAGTTTGCTTTGTATTGTTTGGGTTTTATTTCTCACGCGGGGTTTTGCAACATAGCCTACAACCTTTTCTTTTTGCCCAATTTTGACTTTGCTAATAGCCCTGCTGCGACCCCCACCGTTTTTCTGTGGTTTTTATGATGATATTTCGTGAACTGCTGAGCTAACAGATCATTTATCTTCATTATTATTGTGGGAAAGTCGTTAAACATGTGCGAGAGCCATTACCTTCTCGTTGTGTGCATGTGCCAATGTGGATAAATCCCACTGAACAATAAATAAAAGAAAGTGGAATTATTAAAAGAATATTTTTAAAACAAAAAAGGCAAACGCGTATTCGCAGATGTCTGCAAATAAACCCAAAAATCTTATTTGCAGATGTGTAATTTATTAAAGTGGTGTTCATAAACTATGTTTTATGTGACCCAGTGACCATTTGTTTCGCGGCACGCGATTTGAAACCAATTGTGGGGCATAAAGGCCATTTTTCTAACATGGCAAAACAACCCGAGGACCTTTTTTTAAATAAAAATTAATAGACGGTAAGAGAGAGGCCAGATTTAAGACGATGGTGCACACCTACGCACAAACATACACACACACACACGCTTGTATTTGAGGAGCCCTAAACACACAACCAATTTAAGAACACGCAAGCCTAATCCGGCCTGTATGGCACATCCTCTAATGAAAGAACAGAAAACAGATTGATTAAACAGTCATAAGGAAACAAAATTATGGTTATGGTCTGGCAATGCGAATATAATTTTATGCATAAATGGCTTTTGTTCTACTGTTCTTTCACTCATCCTCTTGATCTGCGCCCTGCTTTTCTCTTGTTTTTCTTTCACCTAGGCCTACGCTACCAAGTATCATACGCTACATTCTCTTGTTGTGTATACTTTAATTTCTTCATATCTGATTTTTTTCCCCCGTAAATTAAATACAGGGGATAGAACTAAAGTTACCGAAAAGAGAGAGATGAAATTTTATTTCTATTCACACTGACAATAAAAAAAGCCTTTGCATGTTTAAAATTTGATTTACATTTTTATTCCTAACTAGCAACTGTCCCGTTAAATGAACAGGAAGGAATAAAGGAAAATACCTGGAGCAAATTAGCAATGATCAGATTTGGGGGGAAAAAGGGGGGGGGGGGGGATCCTAGCTCTTAAATTTACTTAATCATTAACTTTTATTCTTCAATCGAATCACCAGAATTGAAACCAGTTTCTGTAGCCTACGGTAAGAATTGCCTTTTTAATTGTTAGGCCTATTGTCCCTTCTTCATTTCTTCTCTTCTAATCTCGCTTCAGCTCTATCACAGCTTGCCCTCAAGCATCGACCGTTTTACTAGGTACCGTACGTAGTTCAAACTGCCCCGCTGAAGGGGCGAAATCCTGTTTTGGCATAATTTTATGCCAGCATTACCGGCTGCTACTGCTGTGTGTTCGTGTAAAATGGCATGCATCCTACATCAAAATAAAGTTCAGTTCTTCATCTGACAAAATATACTATCTTTTGTATTGTTTAATGTGTGTGGCTGTGTGTTTTTATTGAGGGGGGTGAGGCCTTAATAAATAATTATAGTCATAAAACTTAGTTAATGTAAATGGATCAATCGAGCAAAGTCACATAATTTGTGCAGGGTAAAGTGCCTTATTTAGTCCAAGATTTAAGCCGTGCATCTAACACACCTGGGAACAGCAAGTTGCAGGTGAGACTACCATAATGGTAACAAAATGCCCTGGGCCCTCTCCCATGTGTCTGCGTGTGTGTCTGTGTATGTTTTCAAAACTGTCACCACCAGATGCAAATTATAAATATAAGACACACTTATATAATTATATAATCAGGCGCCATCCCTTCTTTTTTTTTTTTTCGTTTCCGTTTGCAAATCAATGTATTGCATGTCTTAACCAATTAACACCGGAGCAATCATTATTGTCTACCGCGTAATACATGCTACAGACAGCTTGCGACAAAGATCATCCCTTCAAAACTGTAGGCCAAGTCTAATACAAGGTGGCCCTCTCCTTGGCTGTCAAAGGCAAACACTGAACAGAGATACTCTTCCCTAAAACTACACTAACCAGTTGTGGCTACTTTTCAGGAGAAAAAAAAACGGTTTTATTTTAGCACTACTGGTCTAGTCATGATGAATTTTTTAAAGTTTACTATTCGATTTCCTGCATAAGAGATTACAGGATACTCAAGATCATTCAGTGCGGCTTCGAAATGAAAATTGAGTTTCGAATTTTTCAGTTAGTACAGTCTTAGTGAATGGCGAAGAATGATCATTATCTATTTCCATGTTCTGAAGTGAAATAAGAAATCCACGGTGGGTGGCTATTTCCACTGTGGCTGTTATTTGTGTAGTGTCAAGAATTATAGACAATGACAAAACAACGATTGTCTCATTTATGCAGACAAAGTACTGACATCATGTGTGCTTTTTCACACCTTTAATATTTAGCTAGCCAAATGAATGATATACATGTACTAGCTAATAAAAATAAAAATTAGTATACAATATTCTAATTACATATTCATATGCAAATGACAAATTTCAATACAGATTATTATAACTATGTTATTTTGTTTACTTTTCAGCATTTAATTTGTAAAACGCTTGAATAATACTTCATGGTTTCTTTCCACATTGCCAATATTTGTGGCTGACATCCAGTATAAAAAGAGGTAGATAGCTTAGCTGGAGAAGAGACTGGATAACGATGATTATTTTTCAGCACTGACATATATATGTAGTCATTCTCTGTGGACATTGTGGCATACCTGGCTTTAATGTTAAGTCATTTTAAAATAATATGGGCCTTTCTGGCACTGCTGTGGTGATACCAGCCTTTAAAAAAACAAAAAACAAAAAACAAAGAAAATCTGTGGAATCCCAGGAAAGTCAAATACATGTATGTCAAAAAGAAAAGGTTGTATGTTGCAAAAATCTTGTGAAATAAATAACACAGAAACAATACAATAAAATGTCAAGGGAAAGGAAAGACAACCTGAGCTTTCAATTAACAGCCCTTCATAAAAAATGTAATAATATAAAAAGAAAATTAAACTATATTTAAAAAAATTGTAAAATCTGGTCTGATGAAGGTCTGCTGATCTGAGCAGAATAATTTAGTGACATTATTTCATCTATCAGTAAACATTTGTTACATGTGGATTCATATCTGAAACAAATTAGATACTGAAAAAATTTGGGAAAAGTATCTCCTTTGATTATATAAATTCTCCTACAGAAACATTAGAATACAGCACTTTTGACCCATCCATTCATATTATGTTCATAACAGAGGGCCATTAGAAAAAAAGTTTCACAATTGTCTTACAAAACAAAATATATCACTCTCACAGAATCTGAAATTAAAAGGAACAAAAATTTTTTTTTCTTTTTTCAGTAAGAGCAGATGTTTGAAAAAAGGGCACTTAGACATTTTATCACAAGGCAAGATAAAGTAAAATCATAATTGCAATGATAATTGCTGCTAATTAACTAAACAAATGAAAAGCTGTGTACCATACATCAATAACGCATCCAAATCCTCATTTTCATCATGTTGCACTATCTGCGGAAGAATGTTTTAACAGGAAAAATAAAATCAAACCATAGAATAACTCTGAGATAAATCCTCTACAAACAGATGATAAGAAACTCCTGCAATGGACAGTGATTTAACATGAGGGGAAAACAAGAAGAGCCCCCACTTGGCAAGTGAACACTGAAACTGCAACTTCTATTCTCTTGATGGAGAAACTTTGTATGACTATAAAAAAGAAACTTTCCATGTAAATTTTAAAAAGTACAATGAAACCCACATTTCCCAGACCTCTACAAAGTGGACCTTCAATACTGTTATGGCTAAATATGATAGACTAAAACTAATTTTAAAAAAGCCTAAAAAAATCAATATTATAAGTCTGCAATAAAAAATGTAAATAAAAAGATTAAACACACCAAGTTGTTTGAAAATCTACGGGGGCAGAATGCGTCTAGGAACCAAAAATTTTAATTAAGTACATAGATTACAGAAGAACCCTACTTGTTATGAAAGCTTTTAGAAACAAATTTGTGTAAGCTGTAATAAAAAATGTACTGTACAGTGACATTAACCTCAAAATTCCATAACTTCACACTCTTAGTCAAATTCATCAGACCCACTGTTACAAGCATACAATTACATGCACGGAATGTACTCACTTATTCTGAAAACTTCACAATAAAAAAATTTACTGCAAAGATGTACCATATAAATCATTATTAAATTTAGTAATTTCACATTCATCATCATAACCTGAAAGCACTGTATAGATATTGGTTTTATCACACACGGTTAAAAACAGAGGCATGTATGAAATACATTTTTATGTGTAGTTAGGTATCTGAACAATGTCCAAGGTAGTTTTGTCATAATTGTAATATCAATACAGCTTTACATACAGAGAACATTAATATTTGTTACAATAGTTCTGTTTGTGTCACTTGAGTCTGTATCAAAAAAAATTACAGGATTTAAGGTTCTCTAGAGAACATCAAGACATCAGTTCTCAAGCTTCAGTATCATTTAATTCAAGATATTTTGTACACTTCGGGTCCCTTGAAATTAATGTAATTGAGGCCGGATTTACAATTACATATGATTTTCTGGAATTTCAGAACACTATCGTGCATGACTCCAAATAATGGAGATAGTAATTACATATACTATTCTTCATTCTGAAACACAAAAAAAAAAATGTATTCATGATGAAGCACTGACATACTGACCAAAGGACTAAAAAAGTGACCACATTTTCAACCAGTTTGCTGAGTAACTTAACAAAGCAATTTGAAATATTTTGCTGGTATAGACTCATCTGAATGCGAAAGTTACTCTAGCAACAGCTGCAAATTTGTGGACATTTACATGTTTTTTTGTGGCTTTTTTTTTTTTGTGCCAAAGTAAAAAAAAAAAATGAAGATTGGAAGGACAAAGTACCTCATTATGACATTGCATGTAGTAGGACCACGCTCCTCCTTATGGCATGGAAGAGCATTTTCATGCTTACTTTCCCCGGTCATTTTGGAAGCCAATATTTAACCCGTGGCTGCTGAACTCCTTCCATCCTTATATTGATGTAGTTGTCCAATTTGTTTGTCATTCAGGCTCTTGTCTGAGCAAATGACCTATGAAGACATGTTTGATACAAAAATTAAAAAACAAAAAAAAGGAACATTTACAAGTTGCTTCTGGTTTTCACATTCATATTTATTGAATCTTCTTAATTATAAGGGAGAAAACAAATAAACAAACAAACAGAGAGATAGAGAGAGAGAGAGACGAGGGAGAGAGAGGGTGACAGAGAGACAAAGAGAGAGAGAGAGAGAGAGAAGAGACTTGGCTATTATTTGTGGGTTGCTGTGAAACAGTTATTTCTCAGTGGTATCAAAATTTGAGTGACTTCCTGAGACAGTCGCTGAAAATAAAGTTAATGCAAACATAAAGAAGTCACATCTGATATATAACAAACAAGAAAGACTTATACAAGGCAGGTATAAGGTGGAATATTGGAAACCTGCTGGACACACAGCAATAAAATAAGACAAGTCACATCTACACATCATATAAAATATGAGAACTGAACAGATACTTCCTTCTTCATCTTTATGACAGAGCCACAAGACAAGAGTCCTATTTCTTTAATAAAATTATTTCTGCAATCACCAAAAATTGTGACCAAAACTGTGAAGAAATTATTCATTTACTTATTCTCCAATTTTGCATAATCTTAAAGAATTTTCTGCACCTTAGGTTTGGGTTTAGACATTAGACAACCAACAGCAGATGATGGAGAGAAACAGGAAGGAAGGGGTACAAGCAGCATGTCAAGGCAAAATATCAAAATACTTGTCACCCCTGAACTACCAGATGAGATGACAATGAATGACATTTCACCCTCTGAGAAGCTGACAACACCTCCAGCCTCCTCCCCCCCCAGCCTGTGAGGTTTGCTATGTCATATCATACATGCAGGAATGGTCATTCCAAAATACAAACTGTTCTGAGAGACGGGATATGGAAATGACTTAAGATAGTAATATTACCTGGCGCACAAGTTCTCCGAAAGCACACAATCTCTTTCTCTGTTCAGCAGTTCCTCTAATGATGAGAAATGAAAAAAAATAATTGTCATACTCCTATATCGAATCAAAGAGAACAGACTGTAAGGTCAGAATCTGTTGACACTTACAGCATACCTGAACTATAGAAACAGGGATAACTAAACCTCAGTTCTTCTCAATGATGACAAAATAAAAAATGGTGGAGAAGAAATGTTAGAATGTGACACAACTATGCAATCAATGACCAGTGCTTGAAGTTTAGTCTTATCTAGCCTTCATTTTTGAATTTTGAGAAAGTATGACTATTTTGGCGGATGTTGTGGTGAAAAGAGTGAGTGTCTGTGGTCTGTCAGACCCCGAGTGTAAAATAAGGTTAAACAAAATTAATGCAATCTTTAGGAAGTGTTTTGACTACATATTGAAAGGACATTTATTTTAAACCCCAAAACTTTTTTCCTCTTTCAGCCAAAATCTTAACATGTCAAACACAAATCTCATATTATACATAATAAGATTAGCAGTTAGACATGAATCAAAAACCCAATATGCGTATTCCCTTTCTGCATCATCTTTGATGGAATTTTATATGGATCAAAACAAAATATTCTGGTCAAATACACACTAATAGATTCATGTTTATTCAACATGTTCTTGGCAAACAAACAGGCTGGAAATCTTTTGTCCTGACTCTTTACTAAAATTAATTCTGCAATCACCAAAAAATAGTGACTGTTAAGAAATTATTCACTTACTTATTCTCAAATTTTGTACTTTCTCTAAGAATTTTCTGTGCAGTAGATTTGGGTGTGATTTTCTCAACCAACAATTCCTCAGCACTTGTCTGAATGAAAGAATCTACTCCTGCTGGGGTTACACCTAGAAAAAACAAGGAAAAAACTTTAATGGTAACATTTCAAAGCCTCCATAGTTGTATGTGCAGGGATTGTAATGTTTCAAATATTTTGAAAAAAAAAAACAAAACAAAAACTTTTCGGCAAAAGATGATATAGGACATGTAAAGACCCAGATTTTGCATTGATAAACTAAACTTTGCATAATCAGCTCCTAAATGGCTGCATAATCAGCTCTTGAATGGAGTTTTGTCTTCACAAGAAAATTACTTGACACGAAAATATGAATTGTTTTGTGTATTCATAGGTGCCTGAGTAAATCTGAAGTCACTAAATGCAGCATAGCTAGCTAAACCGAAGAGTATTGGCATGCAGCTTAGCATTATTTCAACAGTTGTTTGCACTGTTAATATTGGAAGAACTATTACTATTTGTGAACTATGATGTATGTCATTGTTCAGTCTTATAAAAAATGTTGGAATTTCCACCACCGAATGGCCTCAGCCTTCAAAAACAACAAGAATAAAAATGAAAACAAAGAAACCACACTTACTATTTTCCACCTGGGAACGGCTTGTTGTCTTCTGTCTTTCACTTGTCCAGATTCGACATGCAGTGCGATCTGTGAAATAGTATATATTATGTCAATTCATCTATGATGAGTTTTTGCCCTGCTCTTCACATATTGTACATGAACAATGGATACCATGTGTGGTAACACAGGTAATCATGAGATCTTGCCAGCAGCCGGAAAGTTATAAATTCCTGTATTTTCTTGTGATATGGGTCATGGGTACATTTATTAACAAGGAAGGCAACAATGCAAGAAAAAAAAAATTAACATGGTTATAGAAAAAATGGCATATTCTTTACCTTGTCATTTATATTTAATATTATAATTTCCCCTCTTTTCCTGGCATAGCGAAATTATCGGTATTAACCCTAACCTACTGTCGCTACTTCCTATATGCATTCTACTATCATAGCTTGCTTCTGACCCAGACACAGAATATAGTAAAAAAAATAATGAACCTTCCTAATCTACTATCATGGGTCGCCACCACAGACTTATAATTCTGTGGTCGCCACTGACTTAGACTTGGAATAAAGCAAAAATAATGAATTTTCTTAATCTGCGATTGTGGATCCACCAGATCCAAGGCTGCCAAAGCATTACATAACCACACTATGATATGAGCAACAACATCTTTCAAAATCTTGGTTTTCATTGCATTAAAGGGAAGCTTTACATGTGTGTCACATACTATCATCAAAATCTTAAACAAGCCAGCTCAGAAGAGAAATTTCATCCCATAACAAAATGAATTTCTGCCATACAGTAAAAGTTGTGATTCTCACCCAGCCTCTAAGAATACGTGCGATTGCTTTATATAACTATTTATTATCATCATCATTATCATTTCAACTACTACTATACAACACCACGATCATCATAATTGACATTATTGTTAGTCACTCTGTACATCATATCCTCTCTTACTCCACTATTGTGTTTTATAATGCTCCTCTTCATGAACTTAGCTAATCTGCTGCAAACAAAACAATATTTATTCGTGTTCTATTTTATTTTATTTATTATTGCATAGGTCACATGTCCAACATTTCATTCAGGATCGAGGATCGATGATGTGGAAAGGACAGGAGATTAGAAGCGACGGTAATATGAAAGACAGAAAGGTGCACGACATTGGGTTTGAAGCACTAAGCTAAAATTTGGTGGAAAAGTCAGAGCGCACAGTGTTATACAACTAGACACGACATGCTGACTGGAAGGGTAGAGATAGAAGTGACTAGCTATTTTTGCCGTGCATACCAGTGGGAGCACTTGGCCAGCCAGTCGACAGGCTCACTTTGTGATCAGATGACTGAGGAAATTATGAAACAGAGAGGTTGGGTTGGGTAGGAGAGGTAAAAGTGAAAGAAAAACTTGGGTGAACTCATTGATGAAGAAGAGGGTAGAAGGGAGGGGTATCAGAGAGAAAAAAAGAGATTACTGCACATTTTGGTAGGTTTGGTCCGTGGTTGGAAGATGAAACTAGGTTATTTCAATTGTTCCCGGAAACGGGCCAAGGCGTTGTATCGTATTTAGAACAGAAAAGCTCCGGTGAATGAAGTGCTATGGCTAAAATTGAGTCTGACTGGGGATCTGAGGGCGAAGATGAAGAGCCATCATTTTTGGAGTTCGTTCAGCATGAACTTTCAGGAGAGATCAAGTCTCAGGCAGGCGTTGAGAAACCAACAGCAAGCATTAGCTATGTGTCTCAGTCTTACCATGAGAACATGGCAGCTGTCCCGGGTGTATAGGTAGTGAAAAATAGATCCAGATGGTCACCTGTACTACTGATGGGGGCTTGAACTCAGTATCACAACATTTTGATTATCACCATCAAAAATCCCCAAGATTGTATTTGTGGTCAGACCAGCAACAGTGTTTCTTGTCTTTATGACGAAATCAATGTTGGCTATCATAGTTACATGCACTAATGTTGAAGGAAGGAGGGTAATGGGAGCAAAGTGGAGATACATTGATCAAGTTTAACAATAACAGAAGGCTTTCCCGGGATGCTGTGTTCTTCTGACGTGTCTAATTGAATCAGTACAACAATCTTGCGGCACAAGATCTATGCATATTCTCTGATACAGGCTTGGTTTAGTCGTAACAGATTTTCAACATCGTCATACTGCCTGATGTTTGACACAATGGGATACGCTCTGCATGCGTTCAGTGACCCATTTGCACCGTAAAAGAAATTTGGGACAGCTTCATCAAAGCACTAATGTGACTGTACATTCCTGGCCCATCTTTCACTGTCTAAGAGCAGCTCATGCCATGGAGAGGAAGATGCTCATTTCTGCAGCACATCCCATCTAAACCTGATATAAACTGCATAAAACTACTCTACGTTTGTGATTCAGAGACAGCATAACTCCTTATCTCCTTATTGTGAAGCCTTTCCTTTGAAAATTAACAAGGCAGAGGGAAATTAATCTGGGAAGGAACATTACAGTTGAACTCGTGACTACCTTTGTAAAGAGATGTAGAAAAATTACCATGGATATTTCTTTTTTTTCACTCTTGACCCTTGGAGAGCATCCCTGGAAGCTTGGAATAAATACTTTTGGGGCACAGCATGAAGGGACGAGACTTTCCTCCTGGCTGAATTCTCTACTAAGAAAGCACCCTCAACCGTAGAATCACTCCTCGCTTTCCAAAAAAGGTTGGCCCTGCTCAGCCATAAGTATAGATCAAAGAAAATGTTATCCTTCTAAGCACCTTTTACAATGATGCTGTGATTACAGGTAAAGAAAAAATCGAAATCAGAAATTGTTCCGTGGTACACTCAAATCAAAGAGGGTGTAGACAAAATGAACCTGCACCTGTTGCAAGTACAAAGCGGAAGACAAGAAGATGGCCTGTGATTGTGTTGTACAACAGACGTTGTCTCACCAACATCCATGGCTGTCTTTGGAGGAAAATTCCTCACTGATCTAAGATCAGAACTGGGAACTGCACTGAGTTCCCGATGGCACTGACTGAAGGTTTAATTTCACCACAAGTAAGATGGTGCCTAATGCAACGTGACATCATCTTGAGACAAGACTTGCAGACTATGATTCATGAGTCATTTACTTGGATATAAATGAAGGTTAGCCAGTTCAGCTACAAAATTCACAACCACTGGAGGAATAAGGGGAGGGGGACACAAATGGAGAAAATGTTCAGAATGCCCCTAGAGGAATGATAGAAAAACATCGTAACATTAAAATAGGTGCCAGAAATATATTTGCAGAGAACTTTTGTGAACCTCTGTGTTCTAACTGTACTGTGGATGATGAATAATGGTTTTATTATGTGTTTAGAAACTCACTTGCATACACAGAGACAAAAGTGAATCCACGGACTTCTTTTTATAATGTTTTAATTTACAAATTCTTGTTGCAATGCAGCATCTTTCTTCATATTTTATTGTCTTTGTTATTTTTACTTGAGTCTGGGTCAGAGGGCTCTGACGATGGTAGCAGAAAGTGATATGGAAAATTATATTGCTATATAACGAGTGTGGGTCTACACAATAGTAGATTGCATGGTGGAACAGTATATCGCTATATGACGAGTCAGGGTCAGATCTGATCCATGATAGTAGAATGAGTGTAAACCAAAACAGTGGTCAGTTCCTTATTGACTTTTGTCTGCATATGACCTGATGACATTTTATCTCATTACATGTTAGGAGGAATACATCAAGTTTCAATAATCAGGTCCATGTGGTTGATTAATTACAGAATTAAAACCACCTCTCTCGGTTAATATGACCCTTTATAGTAGATTAGGGTTAAAGGATATTTTTATTAGAACACTGAATCTTTATAACTGCTCCACAGGTCTGGCTTCTCCTGAAGGCTTAAGAAGACAGATTTCTTTTTTCCCCTTCAGGTTTCTAAAATTACTAACAAACTCAATAAGCTGAACAGCAAAAAATCTACAAACCATTCATATCAGTAAATTCAACTTGAACTTGGAAGGGAATGGTCTCAGGTTTGGTGTCTCCCATATTCTCTGCTGTTGTTGCTCCACACTCTGAAATGCCATAGACAAACAAATCATGTTGTCAAGCCTGAATATTGGTATATGTACTATGTTAAAAATGGGATATAATTCACTCTGTCATAATGGAAAAGAAGAAAAACCTTCCAATCAAATTTCTAATTCAGACTCTTTCATGTTCTTTTTGCTGTTATAATAATAATATATCCTATTATGAACCCTTCAGTGAGAGCAAAGTCAGTGTAAAAAAAAAAAAAAATTTAAATTTTTAGAAATAATCTTTTGTTTTCCCACTTGCATTTTTGTAGCATCGTGCATGGGGTTTTTTGAACAATATAGAATAACACAAATCCTTCTGTAAGGTACACAGATTTAATATTTAAAATGACACACATAAGTCTACGTATGAATATAATGACTAATGTCATCGCATTGATACACGTTATACAGGGAAACAGTTTCACATGTATATACTTGGACACAGTACAAATACACATTGCACAGTTGGACGTCTACTACACCGACTGACCAAACTCCCAAACATCCCGCATTTATAATTAAACAAGAAAAAAGATAATGAACTCGCTTTCTCATGCGGCAGCGTAACAATGACCTTTAAACAGGTGGAAAGGAGATAAAAGACAAGGTTAACTGCGAACACATAAACATGCCAGTCTCACCGTGTGTGTGGTCTTCAAGACGTGGGACTGACACAACACATTTCAGGACAGAAATGAAAAAAATCTGGCCCACAACAAAAAAAAAATGATTTAGGGATTCCACAAACCACAGCTTGATCAACACAGACGCGAAAAACATTTCACAAGTCTCACCACGACAGCTTTGTTACACAAAATGATTGAGCTCACAATGTGAGCATTTCTTGGTCTTACATGGTCACAGTTGGCACACACAATACAGTAAAGGTGTAGGGCTTACTACTAAGCCATACAGAAGTGACGACATAACATAGTTCACAACAAAGCAAGGGAAGTCTCGGTTTTAGATTAGTGTTCGCTGCTCAGTTCAAAGTCACAACAGGAGCGCACTACAATGAATATGTTATGAATAAATCAAACCATCGCATGAACTGGGACAAAGTTCCACAGAAAAATGAATACAACTGTAGTGGTAAGAAACTCCTCGGGTGGAGCGAGGCAGATGACGATCTTCAGAGGAAGGGTGGATTCTTTCATTAGATGTTTTTGGCCTTTAACTTCCTGACATCTTCTAGAACCCTGGCCACACCGAGTTCATGACTATCAGTGTTCCTCACCCATCTTTTTTTTTTCGTCCCTATGTTCTTCTTTGGATTTGAACCCATAAAACTTTATAAAACAAAACCTTTAAAAGCTTCTTCATATATTCCTACTCCTTTTAAATGTTAAAATATAGTAGCATAAATAATACAGACAAGAAATTTAAAGACCACATAAATAACTGTTTAATTTCTATTTCTTAAATGAAAAGGCATTTTTTCAACACCGCTACAGGTCAATAAAGCAAAAAGAACTCACTCCGTGTTGTCCACTGATGGGTTCCTTGCTGAACGGTGTTGTCTGATCCACTTGCTGAGCTGGGTCCTGAGTCTGCAGGATTCTGAGTGGAATTAGATTCTTTGAAAGCAAAGGTGAAAGGAACTGTCCTGTCTTTCAAGATATTTCCTATCTGGTGACTGTAGTAGTTCTTCCGTGAATCTTTGTCCTTCCTGTCCTGTACAAACCTGTAATTAGAATTACATTCATTGTTAAAGAACTAATAAAATAACAAAAGTTGCTCAATGCCCATAGAGGGTCAAGTGAGTTATCTGAAATCAAATTCTTTTCACTGCCACACCACAAAAGTTTGAAAAGATAATTACTGCATTTTCACTGAAAATGAAAGAAAAATACTTCGAGATTCTTTGAGCAGAAAATGTCAAAATTTAAATGATTTTAAACATCTTCACAATTATCCAATCAAATTTTTATCGAAATATTTCATGGAACTGAAAGAAAAGCACAAGATTAGTATGTATTATATCGTATGAGCTTTAACCCTTTGAATCCTGATTTCTCCTACACCATATAAATGGCCTCCTGTGCCCAGAGTATTTATTTGAAAGCACTCTGCACTGGGGTAGGCTACTGATGAATAGAGATACAGACATCGTAGCACATCTCCGGTGTACCATGAAGAAGGTTCATCAGGTCAATCTGATATGATGCATTCCCTGCCAGTGCCAGCATCCCTATGTCAATCTGACAAAGATTTGTATACAATTTCCACAGGGTTGGTAGGATTACCATATGGGCGGGTCCCCTATATCAAAGCATGTGCATGGCAATGTCGTAACCAGCAGATCTATGCACAGATGATGTCATTCCTATGTGCAAACTGGACCTCAATCTTGGCATTGGGTTTCTATAGCATTGCTAGCTGGGTTCAGTTTCAATGCTTACAAACTGCGATTTGTTCAGAATGGTAGGCCAGTTGTTCACATTCAAACTCTACATTGAAGCCCTCTTTATGCATTCAATAAACATTAAAAATTTAGTCAAAAACTACGAAAACATCTGGAATGGCACAGAAAACCACAATGCCTCTAAGGTGTCACAGCCTTTGTAAGATGACTGTGCTGGAGTAAAATGGTAAATAAATACCCTTTTTTAAATGTAACTTACAGGCTTTTGTGAACCATGAATTTTATACATCCATGAATAGCAATTATTGGTCTCTTCACTTCCTCATCAATGACAGCTCCAAGTCTTGTTAAGTCCTTGGTGTTAGGATCAAGGAATTCCACCTGAAAAGGATTGAAATCAAAACCAATGGGAAAGCAGAAAGTAAATGGTTTCTTCAATTAATTTCTCATTTTTATAATATATTTCAGGTTCAGTAACAAAAATAGTTTTTCAGTGACGGATAATATGATACATCAGTTACCCAGCCAGCATTCCTACATCAATAAGACCTAGATTTTCATAGGATTACTGTAGGGTTAGTAGGTTTATTGTAGGAGTGGATTTTCTAGTTCTACCAGATGACGACATGATGTCTTAAGCACATCTACATTGAAATAGTGCCATTCGTATTTGCGAGGTCAATTCAAATTAGTCAGATTGATGTTAAGTCGCTGGCTGGGTAATAACTTCAGCTTTGTATTGTGAGAGGTTGAATGATTTTTATTTTTATTTAAATAATGTGATTTCATTTGTAATGCTAGTTTGTTGTTTCTATCAAAATAATTATTTCGCTATGAACATGTCCCAAGGAGTTCTGTATTTATGTGGCGATGAATTAACATGTTTCAATGAGTTCCACATGTTAAAATGAGTGCCACATATATTATAAGTACGTATTGCTTCAATGAGTTTCGTAAGATGTATGGAGGACAGGATCAAGGAGGGTTCTCCCTGTGTATTGTCATGCACGCTTTAGCACCGGCCTGCGACTATAGGGGCATGGCCCTCCAGTATCGGATGGAAAGGGGAGCCCCAGCACAATAGCCACTGAGCGTGTCAGTGATAATTTGAGCAGGATGACCTGCACCAGCGTTATTAGCTGTCAGCTGGCCACATTTGATTGCTGCTTTATGGAATGGCAGCTTTAGATTTGTTGGACCCCGCTCGTTATAACAGAATGATAGTAATCCTGCTCCTTCATTGATTATGTCCATTCATACTTCAGTACATTGCATGCACAGTTACAGTCCCTGCATTAGCATTTGTACCCTCCCATGCAATTACTTGTATCATGCTGATGTTTTGGAAATTACTCGATTTCTATGTACACATATATGCTCGCTATTGATTACTTGATTAATGTTGTAATTATTCTAATCATAGTTTGTCCTTTTTTCTTTTGTTCCAGCTCATGGCTGGTTGTTTTTTTGTTTGTTTAGGGTTCCTTTTTTTTTTAAAACAAATAAAAGCATCGACGGAGAACTAGTGTTTTTTTTGGTTGTGTGTCCCTAAGAAATACTAGAACCCATTACACATAAGCCCACATAGCCACTCATCCGCCCTACAGTATATATATCAAGATTTTGCGCATGCTCTACAGCTCATGTATTGAGTTCTAATCTGTTGCTATTCCACTGTGAAAATACCACGACAGTTTTCTCAATCAAACAGAAACAGATTAGATAGAGACTGGCACCGTGGCCCCTCGTGTTTTTATTCTTATAGGACATATCATTTATGTCTTCAAAAGTTTACTTATCTTCATTTCTTGTTAAAATCTACTGCCTGTCTAAAAGTGAGTATTGCAACTCAGTCCTTGAATAGTATGGCTGTTGATGAATAAGCTGTTCATTCTTCTGCATAAATCTCTAAATTTTCTGAATACTATGTTAGATGGGGCTTCCTCCTGAATTACAGCACAAAACTTTTTGTAATGGAGAAAACAAAAAATGGTTAGACAGTAAGTGAGGCACTGACATGACTTCTGACCATATTAATCTAGAGGCAGTGGTCTAATTTTCTAGTCATAATTTGCACAGAAAATGAAAAACATTCAAATCTCTGTAATCAAATGCAGAGTGTACTGAAAATTAACACAGAGTTAAAGAACGCCACATTTCTTTACCCATTAATTGAATTAACAGGTATACAAAAAAAAAAAAAAAAACAACTTTCCAAACAAATTACAGACACCTCAAAGATCTTGTTAGGGGTGTTGAACAGTAACTAAATTAGCAAGAATTTTACTGATAACTACAAGATCACACAGATGAAACCAGTTGAAAAATCAGTAACTTATCGAAGTCAGTAATTTCCCTAGTTGCCTACAGGTCTGCAATTAAAAAAAAAGAAGAAAAATTAATATGTCAGTTTCACAGTTTATAACTTGTTGACTAAGAGTATGCCTATTAAACATTGATATATGAAAATAATTTTACTTGCTGGGGGTTTCTTTTAAATAGTTGTCTTCCCTTGAGAGGATTAAATTTGT